>JACEFZ010000233.1:0-67500 GCA_014155875.1 Cepaea nemoralis
TGTCAAGGGAATCGCCCTTATCCCCCGGGTTTATCCCTAGGCTCAGTATTTTTCCACAGGGAGGGGTGCCGAACGAGTCGAACGAGTACAAACTACGCAACTCCAGCGACAAGACCCAGGGTTTCGCAGAGAAAACAACACTCGTAAACCAAACGACGTACACCGGAATCGAACCCACAACCTTCGGAGCGAGAGGATGGTGGTGTAACCAGTTCGCTTAACCTGTCTAGAACTTTACTCTCATAACAATCTATTTGAATGCCTCTCCATTGTAAGCCTCTGTCGCTACCATGTGTAAACCACCTATCACATCTTGAATCCATCTACGTTGTTTTCTCCCTCTTTTCCACCCCCGAAGCCACACTATATGAGAAGAATTATCATTGAGGGGCGGAACTTCAATAGCATTAGATATGAGTGGCGTCATCATTGAGGGCCGTGACATCAATAACATTAGATACGAGAGGAATCACTATTGGGGGACGTGACATCACAAATATTAGATATGAAAGGATTCTCCATTGGGAGAACGTGACATTAACAGCATTCGTTATGAGAGGATTCCCAATTGGGAGACGTGACATCAATAACATTAGATATGAGAGGAATCATCATTCGGGGACGTAACATCATTCACATTAGAAATGAGTAAAATTGCCATTGTGTACTTACATCAATCACATTAGATGTGAGACGAATCGCTAATAGGGGACGGTACATCATTCACATTAGATATGAATGGAATCACCAATGGGGTACGTGATATCAATATATGAGAGGAATCACCATTGGCGGTCGTGACATCAATCACATTAGATATGCGAGGTATCACCATTGGGAGGCGTAACATCAATAGCATTAGATATGAGTATGATACAGTGTTGATTGCAGACAATTAGCAGGATCTGCAACATTTAGTAGATGCGGTTGTTGTACATAGTGACAACTAGGTTAAACATAAATTGTTTGAAAACACAGATTATGGTCGTCACTAGGAAGAAGGTGTCAGTGTCTTGCATTAGTCAAGAACTGAAGCTCGTTTGCTGACAAGTGAGATACTAAATACTGTCACTAAATAACTCGATATGACACACGGTAATAACAATTCAAACACTTTATTCGCGCAACGCACACTTCACAATCAATGCATGCATCGCGCAATCACAATTCGCAATGTCATCATACAATCAATACAAGCAATCAATAGATACATCCATGCAATACACTTACAAGTCAATCACACAGGCGCTCAGTCTCCAACAATCGTACAGGCTAGCTATCGATTGACGCTCAAACATTCAATTCAATACAAGCCTCATTCAACCCGTCTTTTCGATACGACATCCCAAGCCTGTCTGCGTAGCCGTTCAGCATTCGAGTCAGTTGGAGTGGTGTCCCTCTGCGTGAACCACAAGTTCCACGCTTGTACCTGACTGACCAGCAACGGGCTTAGCGTTGCTCAGAGTTGAGCCTGGCTGTAATTGCCTGGCGCCGTCGAAGACGCCGCGTTGTAACTAGAGTGGTTAACGTCGCTCAGAGTTGAGCCCGGTTACACGCACTTGCCTGGCGTCGGTAAAGATGACGCGTTGCAAACATGGGTGAGAATCTGACAGAAGGGAATACCACAATGTAACATATAGGTAAATGGGAATATTCTTAAACAAGTGAATTGGTATAACTATTCCAGAACAGTCATATTATCTGATGGGCGGTGCTTTAACGAGATTAAAACAAGAAGCGCCATGGCGAATGTAGCCGTTTGCCAGACGGAAAACATACAGATCAGTAAAGAGATGCCAATGGCAACGAGAAAAAGAGTATTCAGGTGCTACATAGAACCTGTACTTTGTATGGATGTGAAGCGTGGTTAATTAGCAGACACGCGGAAAAAACAGCTTCTGGCTGTGGAAATGGGATTTCTGAGGAAAAATGAAAAGAGCACCGTGGACAAACAGAAAAACCAATGACCACGTCCTACAAGAAACCAACACAAAACGTGAATTGATTGCAGAAATTAGACGCAGACAGTGACGATTTTTACACACGTTATTAGAAGAAATAAATGGGAAAACTCGGTGACAACTGAGACGATTGAGGGGAAAAGAACAAGGATCAGGCAGAGAAGTAAATACGTGGCTTTGTCGAGACAAGAACACAGAGCTATTCCACGACTCTGGTGATAGTGTTAAGATGGCGAAATATGACCGCGACACTTATCGGTATGGCACATCAATATGATGGTACACTTTCCTCCATAGTTATCTTTTCTAGACTTACATGTTAAAAAAAAAAACATGTTATGTTGTATGCATTGTGCAGGAATTTCTGGTAATCCCCAACACCAGGTTGCTTTTGTATGCAAGTTTTCATTCAGTAGTTAGTGTTGTCTTCTGAACGGGAAGTCAACGTTGAAGCCCTACTGGCCCGTGTACTGAACGATCCCCCCACCCCGACATCGGCGCAATGGAAGTTCAAGTGCATGCGTTTTAGGCCCCGCGATCACGCAGACTGCCCATGTATTTATACGTGAACAAAGCATTTCATTGTGTTTAAACACAGAAGCCATAAACAATATGTGACACAATTTATTGCCTGGCATATTTCCCGGCATCTCATTTCGTCACCTGCAAAGATGTATCGAAATATACCAGGCAATCAATCGTGCAACATATTGTTTGTGGGTTCTGTGTTTAAATTCACTAAGGGAATACATTATTTCGAATTTCATGTTCTCATTTTTGTTTATCTTAATTCTTCTTCTTCTTCTTCTTCTTCTTCTTCTTCTTCTTCTTCTTCTTCTTCTTCTTCTTCTTCTTCTTCTTCTTCTTCTTCTTCTTCTTCTTCTTCTTTTCTTCTTCTTCTTCTTCTTCTTCTTCTTCTTCTTCTTCTTATTCTTCTTCTTATTCTTATTCTTCTTCTTATTCTTCTTCTTATTCTTCTTCTTCTTCTGCTTCTTCTTCTGCTTCTGCTTCTTCTTCTTATTCTTCTTCTTATTCTTATTCTTCTTCTTATTCTTCTTCTTATTCTTCTTCTTATTCTTCTTCTTATTCTTCTTCTTATTTTTCTTCTTCTTCTTCTTCTTCTTCTTCTGCTTCTGCTTCTGCTTCTTCTTCTTCTTCTTCTTCTTCTTCTTCTTCTTCTTCTTCTTCTTCTTCTTCTTCTTCTTCTTCTTCTTCTTCTTCTTCTTCTTCTTCTTCTTCTTCTTCTTCTTCTTCTTCTTCAGCGTTCCGAGCCATTGAGGTTCGTTGCTCCAGATACAATCCGTCTCCATTCGTCTCTCTGGTTGACCTTCTCTTGCCAGTCGTTGATTCCAAGTGCTTGTAGGTCTGTATATATATAATCTCTGCACCGTCTTCTTGGTCTACCTCGGTGTCTACGGTCATTTATTCCTGAGTGTAAGCGACTTTTGTGTCCCTATTATCTTCCATTCTTTCTTTATGCCCCAGGCATTGTAGTCTATTAGCCTTCATGATACCAGTGATTAGCGGGGACTTAAACAGATCATAAATGTCTTTGTTACTTCTTCTTTTCCACTCTCCACTTTGTGTATCCCTAATGGGTCCAAAGATGCGTCTTAAAACTTTGTTCTCAAAGGTTTGTAACAAGGCTTCGTCTCCTTTCGTAGTACTCCAGGTTTCAGAGCCAAACAGCACAACTGGTCTGATAAGTGTTTTGTATATTGTGATTTTGGTGTTACGAGATAGCGCATTTGATTTTAGTAGATGTTGTAGTGCATAGTATATCTTATTTCCAGAATTGATTCTAGTTTGTATTTCTTCCCTTATGATGTTGGAGCAGTTGAAGATTGTACCCAGGTATTTGTATGTTTCCGTTCTTTTAATGGTCATATTATCTATTTGTATGTGGCCAGAGTTTTTAGCCATTCCTTCTCTTGAAATTACCATATATTCTGTCTTATCTTGGTTGATAACCAGCCCCATCTGTTGGGCTTTTTCCTTTAAGTGAGTCAATATTTCCAATGTCTTTTGTTCATTTTCCCCTATAATATCTATATCATCTGCATAACCAAGCAGCTTGGATGTTCCTCCAATATCACATTCCTCCTTTACCTTCCTTACAACTTTCTCTAGAGCCAGATTGAAGAGTAGCGGCGATAGTGCATCACCCTGTTTCAAGCCAGATGTTATTTGGAAAGGGTCTGATTTCCTGCTTTTATATGTTACTATATTATAAGTATCTTCCATGCATAGTCTGTTCATGTTGATTAACTTCCTTGGTATTCCAAATTCCTACATAGAATTCCATAGACTATTCATATGGACACTATCATAAGCCTTTTTAAAATCCACAAAAATGTTATGGAGATCTCTTTTATATTCCCAATTTTTCTCGGCTATTTGTCGTAAGATAAATATCTGATCTATTGTTGATCTGTTTTGTCTAAAACCCGCCTGGTAGTCACCTAATATGTCTTCTGAATATGGTTTTAGTCTATTTAGTAATACTGCGGATAGTATCTTATAGCTTGTGGACAGTAGTGATATTCCTCTATAATTTTCACATTGGAACTTGTCTCCTTTCTTAAAGATAGGTATCAATAATGACTCTTTCCAGTCATGGGGTAATTCTTCTGTCCTCCAGATTTTTATTATTAGTTCGTATAGCTTTAGATGTAATGCATGGCCACCTGCCTTTATAAATTCAGCAGCAATTCCATCAGCCCCAGTTGCCTTATTGTTTTAAGTCGTGTGATTACATATAGGATTTCTTCAAATGCAGGTTCTTCAATTTGTGGTTCACACGTTAGAACCTCTTCCTGTGGGAAGTGTTACTTGGAGCTTCACAATTTAGTAATTCAACAAATATTCTTTCCATGTGTTGCACATTTCCTCATTGGTATTATTATATTCCAATTTTTGTCTTTTAAGCCATGTGTTTTGTAATGGTGCCTTCGTTTCATTGACTTAAGTTCTTTAAAAAACTTTCTGGATTAGGTTTTCTGGTGATTAGTTTCCATATCTTTGATTATATTACTCATATATTCTCGCTTCTGCTTCTTTTGTAGCCTCTTTACATTAATTTCTATATTGCTCTTCCTTTTGGATGTTGTTGATGTCATGTAACCATAAATGTCTGGCATTCTTTTTCCTAATGACTGCTTCTTCTCATTTGTGAGTGAACCATCTGCTATTTCTATGCGTGGTTAACACACCGAGACATTCTTCGGCGGTAGATTGAATTGTATTCTTGATGTTCAACCAAGTTTAGTCAACGATTTCCTCCAACGGGTTTTGCAGAGTTTCAAGTTTACATTTGATTTCATCTGTAAATTTCTCTTTGACAGTAATTTCTTGTAGTTTTTCTCTGTTATATGTTGGGTGTAATCTTTGCAATTTAGTATAGAAAGCTCTCTTACGTTTTATTTTAAATTTTGCTCTAACGAGGAAGTGGTCGCTGTGGCACTCAGCTCCTCTATAACTTCTAACTTGTATGTTTGATGCATTTCTGTTGTTAATTAAAATGTGATCTATTTAATTATAGGTTCTCTTGTCACATGATTTCCAAGTTTGTTTGTGTATATCCTTTCTGTTTAGGCTGGTACTGCTAATCTGCAGTCCTTTGTTGTCTGCCAGGTTGATGTCTCTCCATCCATTATCATTTGAAGTTGTATGTAGGCTTTCCATACCGGCCACTTTTTTATGAGTTTGCTCTCTACCTATTTTTGCATTGAAGTCTCCCAGCACAATCAGGATGTCCTGTTTGGGGATTTCTTCTATGACATCTTCCAGATCATTATAAAAGTCTTCTTTAACGTCATCTTCTTTTTCTTCAGAAGGTGCATGTACATTAATCATCGTTATTTTTTTCAATTTACCTTTTATTCGTAATTTACTAATTCTGTCATTAACAGCTTTAAAGTTTAGAACGGTCTCCCATAACTCTTTTTTGATGACAAAGCCTGTTCCTAATTCATATTTATTTTGGGTGTTTCCTCAATATTTTACAATCATTCCATTTTGCTCTAAAGTGCCCTCTCTTGGCCACCTTATTTCTTGAATTGCTGTTGTATCCATTTGATATTCAACCCTCTCCCGGGTTAGTTCTTCAGCCGCTCGAGCTCGATATTGTGTCCGATCATTCCATGTTCCAAATCTCAAGAGTCCTTTAACGTTCCGAGATCGTTGTCCAAATAAGTCAGTCCGAATTCGAGGCTTATGTATCTGTTTCGTAACAAAATAGATTTTACAAGATTTTACAGCTTCAACCCCCAACCCGGAGGACCAGGGTGTTTCTTGTTGTCTGTTCTCAACCCTTTGACCTGTGCGGCTTGTGAGGCCCTGCTGGTAGCTACGCTACCGCCGGCATAGCTCTCAGGGTCATTGAGATACTTAAGCTCCCCCACCACGACAAGGTGGAAACACCATCGGGGGAGAATTATTATTATTATTATTATTATTATTATTATTATTATTATTATTATTATTATTATTATTATTATTATTATTTAACAATTCTAAGTTCTTGCTGGATAGACCCATTTGTTCACTGTTCCATCCAATTGAATTGTAATATACATTTTGTACTATCCCTGTTCTTCCTGTAGTCCATGCCGTGTGCCGTTGATGACCATGTATGGCGAAAGCCTTCTGTCTAGTGTACCGCCGCCCTTTTCCTTTACAGACGTTCCTCCATGCCATGATGACAAACTGTCCAGCATCTACTCTCTTGTTCCCCTCCCTCCCCCACCCCTGCTTTCCTCCCCTCCAGCTTTCCCGTTGTAACAACATGCCCCTAGATTTGCACTTCTCATGACATGCCCAAAGAATGTTAAATGTCCTTTTCTGATGCGAGTTGCTAGTTCTCTGTGTGAATATGTCTGAACAACATCTAGAGTATGACAATGGTTGGGGTATCTTGCAGTCTGTGATATAGATTAAGTGTATAAAACTAGTTATATATGATGATGCTGATGATGATGATGATGCTGATGATGATGATGATGATGATGATGGTGATGATGGTGATGATGATGATTATGATGATGATGACAATGATAATAAATGCGACAACAACAACAATAATAATAATAACTTTATCAAAAACAACGTTAACAATAGGAATATAATAACGACGGTAACAAGAATAGCAGCAGCAACATTAATAGCAACAACATTTGTAACCTCAATAACAATAATAACATGTATATAATAACAATATTAATAATAATAACTGACATAACAACAGCAATAATAATAATAATAATAATAATAATAATAATAATAACAATAACAATAATAACAATAACAACAATAAAAACACATGCATATAGTAATACTAACAATAACAACAATAGCAACAACAACAACAACACCAACAATAAACATCGTTTCAACAACTATTACCCCATACTGTGTAGCTAACTTGTGTACTACAAGTACCTTATATACTGTAGCAGGGTCTTCAGCAGAGGACACAAAGATTAACTCTTAAGAAAGTCTATCCACTGTAGGAAACGAAGACCCTGTCGGCTCGTAGATTAGGGGTATGGGTTTTGGCCCCAGAAAATGACATCTCTCCTAACAGTGGCACAGGCACCAGAAGATAAAACTTGAAGCTGAACAATTGGGAAAAGACAGAAGGTTTGGGTATTCGGGCTACTTTTGCCTATAATAGAATTGCAGCCTCCAGAGAATTATCATCCATCCAGACCTTATATTCTCAAAGTAAATAACTCCAATCTCACATTGACTCTCATCTAATTTGGTCTGATAATAGAACAGTCTAAGATCAAGGTTTCATGTGTTTAAAAATATAAGTGAGATTTATTGTTTTTAATCTGTTGGATAAGATCAGTGTCATGAGCAATTGGAGGGCCTAAAGCCGTTCCTGTTACCAGTGCGACGACCTACGTGTAGGATCTAGACGTAGGCCCAACAGGCAGTGGATCGGGCAAGTATGGTTCTTCCCACTTAACTTAGAGTGATGCCTTCCTCGACTACGCCTGTAGGGTCTAACACATCGTCCTGTCTCACTACGGTGCTCACTGGTAAAAGACTCTGCACTGCGTCTGCCTGGCGGCGGAGACACTCACTTGCTATTCTTGTCATTAGATCGGAGTTGGAAGCGTGATGGTGCAGCATTCAATCTCTGGAAGCTGAACAATTACACAAAGGCACGATCGTATGTGTCTGGTGAAGATTTACTACCTTACCTACCCAACCGGGTAGTATTTTCGGCCTAACATTCTAAGACGGCCTATCATCAGGCGAACTATAACAGTAAGGGATTTAGGTTAGTAGTTAGAGAGTTAATGAATGCTGCGCATTCATTAACTAATGGGGAAATAAAGTTAGTGAACGCGTGAGCACGAATGGGTTTAGGTATCCAGGGGTTGCTCACGCGTCACTTGGGATTCGGCCATTAGAAGAACAACAAAGATGTCTGTATTTACATCGGCAGCAGGAAAATGTATGTGATTCCTCAATAAAACCTTTTATACACTACAACGCGGAGTTTGTCATCTATATTGATGTCAGCCACTAACGATTCACAGCCAGGCCATGTTCACACTGTGATATGACCTGATTTGGCGCCGTATATACCAAGATTTCTGAATCGTGCTGTCGCGGCCACTACTGATCACAGAAGTCATCATAAAATAAATCAAATTGGAATATAGAAGTCAACAGAAGTCATGGAAGGTTGTGTTGAAGTCCTGCACTCTGGAGGAACAACTTATGTCGTATTTTCAAGTCTTTGTGATGGGGTTGATGGTTGTTAAAACCGCCACACAACGCATAATGTTCCGAGTGGTGAAACTGAGCAGCCATCGTCATTGTTGAATCCTGTGTTGACCTGCTCGTTCTTTTCGAAACATATGGATGTTCCAGATATGCTGCCGTGAAATCTGGTCTTGCTGGAACTGTTGATTTAACCGTTAACGTCTGAAGTACATTGAAGGTGACCTTGGTTGTCTGAAGATAAAGTCCGGAGTTGTTGGTCAACGCTTATATTGAGCCGGCTCAAGCAATCAATCAAGCAATCAATAAATCAATCAATCAATCAATCAATCAATCAATCAATCGATTATTGTCTCGATCGTTGTCATTTCAAATCCAGACGGGCACAATCAGCGGCATGAAGACGACTAGAAGGGCCATTTATCGGTGAAAGTAAGTCAGAAGGCACCGACTACGATTGAAGCGAGGAACCTAACAAATACGATCGTTTTTCCGTTTTTCTACAATCAGCGGCATGAAGAATATCGATTGAAGTGAGGAATCCAGAAGCTCTTCCTTTTCTTTTCCTGCGAGAGAAGAAGACAACCGTCAAATAATTGTCGATTGGGCGTCATACTCCTTCAATTTTTTCGATTGGACAACAACCATACTCTGTGAAACGCTGGAATTGTTCTAAGAATTTTTTACAACGGCAGATCATCAGTTTGAATAAGAAAAACGATTGGACAAACGGCAGGACTATAAGTATAGCAGGTATTGTTAAATTTTAGATTAAGATTTCCAACTGCTTGATTTAGGACATATTAATATATTAGATTGTTTGGTACTGCTGTATTTTCCATTTCAGATTCTTTTAGAATGGAAGCCCAAGATCTTTCACAAGTACTTGGTGGAGTTGGTAGGGCAATATCAAAGTTGGACTCGGTGTTAAGACAGCAAAGTGTAGTCAGTGATGTCGAGAGGTTTAATGGACAGGCGAGTCAATTTAAGAAATGGATTGTATCCATTGAGAAACATGCATATCTAGTGAACGCTACAGATGAAGATAAAAAGAATTTGGCTTATAGAACTAGTGCAAGTCCGGTTTCTGATCATATAAGAAGAAAGCTAGAAGCTGGAGGAGGTGAAACCTGGGAACAATTCAAAGACGACCTAGCTCACAAATATGCAGAGATTACTGACCCTCAACACGCATTCTCAGTGTTGCGACAGACGAGACAAAATACTACAAAAAGTGTGCAGCTATACAGTGATAGGCTGATCAATTTAGCCGAAGAGTAATTTTTGGGTCAGAATGTCCGAGCTGAGGAAGTGGAACGGATGTTGGTGGGGATTTTTGTTGATGGGATTAGGTCAGATGGACTGAAATTTAAATTAATGAGAGAGAATCCTGCAAGGTTGTCACAAGCTGTAGATATAGCTATACAAGAGGAAAGCTTGAGAATAAGGTTTAGATTGAGGGTAGGACGAGAGTTAGGCAGTAGTTCAGAGGATAGAATTGAAGAACCAATGGAAATAGGACAGTATAGATATGGATGGAGAAGAAGAAGGGGAGAAATACAGATGTTACAAGGAAACAGTAACGTATATAATCAAGGTAGAGAAAGACAAGTGAGAAATATTGTAAGAGACATGGTAGGTAACACAAATAACACAAATGTGGTTTGTTGGGGGTGCCACCAACGTGGACACATTTTTCGCCTCTGTGGTAACAGACGTGTCCAATCGAATACACAAAATAATAGATGTGCTCAGACTAGTACACAGAATAGAACTGTAAATGGTAGATCATCAAATGGGAATTATGGAGAGGTGCAGAGAAATTTTATAAGGTCAGGAGATCAGGGAAATTGGCATCCCGCTTACTGAACAGGATCGGCAGTAGGGGGGAAAATAGTAAGGTCCAAAAGATGAATAAATATATTAAAAACCCAAAGGATGAGTATAATAGGACATTTAGAAATAAAAAACATAAGAAGTGGCCTCAACTTGGGGAGATAAAACAGTTGTCACTAAATATGATTGATCCTAGTTCATGTATTATAGAAATAGGGAAATATAAAATTAGAACATTAGTTGACTCGGGAGCGCAAGTTAGTGTGATTAAAGAAACATTTTTATATCGAATATTAAAAAATTTCAAAATATTTAGAATTCAGGATAATCTTCATTCGGTAACTGGACAAAATTTAGAAGTGCTTGGTCAAACGATGATAAATTTTAAATTAGGAGGGATAAATGTTAGGCATATGTTCCATGTAGTCAAGGATTTAAATAGAAATATGATATTGGGTAGAGATATTTTATTGAAAAATGGGGTGAGACTTTATTTTGATTTACATAAATTAAAATTCCAAGATGTTTACGTGGATTTAGAAGAGGATATGCATGTGTCGACACTAGTTAGAGTCAAAACGACCATGAATTTGAAACCACAAACGGTTAATTTAATACAGGCAAAAATGAAAAAAAATCCGTACTTTTCGGTTGCACAAACAGTTAAAATAACGGAATTAGAGAGAGAAATAATAGATGAACCTGGCTTGGAAGTCACCGATGGGTTAATAATATTAGATAAACATCTCAGCTTTCCAGTTAGTTAGTTAGTTAGTTATCAGTTGTACTCTTATGGGTTCTTACGAATTTTTACGAATGCCATTCGGAGTTCGCACAGCTCCATCTCACTACATGTTATTAATAAATGAAGTATTACGTGGGTTTCAAAAGTTTGCGTTGGCATATATAGATGATATTTTAATATATACATCAGGAGACGTACAAGATCATCTAAAACATGTAAAATTGGTATTTGATAGGCTAAGAATACACGATGTTAAGTTGAAATTGAGTAAGTGTGAATTCTTAAAATCAGAAACCAAATATTTAGGGTACATTATTAATAGAGAGGGAATTAAGCCTGATCACAATAAAATTAAAGTTATTAGAGAGTTACCTTCTCCGACCAACGTGAGAGAAGTTTGAGCTTTTATAGGTATGACCGGATATTATAGACGATTCGTTCCAAATTTTGCACAGATAGCAGAACCTATTATAAAATTGACCTGCAAATATGCAAGGTTTAAGTGGACTGAAGATTGGCAGAAGGCGTTCGATTTTTTTTAACAATAGCTTAACAACAAATCCACTATTTGCACATCCAGATTTAAATAAGCAATTGGTTTTGTATACAGATGCTTCAGATAATGCCATAGGAGCATGTTTAACACAACCGTATGAAGGAGAAGTCTCAGGAATACCAGGAGTTAAAAATAAAAGACCAATCTATTTCTTGTCACATAGACTTAGCAAATCTCAGCGAAAATGGGCGACTATTGAGAAGGAGGCCTACGCTATACACTATGCTCTCCAAAAACTAAATTATTATCTACATAACGCCAATTTCATTATTAAAACTGATCACATGCCATTAAAGTCTATATTATAAGCACCAATACAAAATAGGAAAATACAAACATGGGCACTAAATTTTCGGCACACATTCGGTGGTGAGTGAGAAAAATCCAGGCATCGCTTTGACAGTTTATTAACATTCGAATACAGATAGAACCCGTCAGATCCTGGTTACAATCAGATGTCAACCATCACAGGTCGGACAAAGTTAACACCTGCAGATGTGTAGGGGAAGTGAGTGAGGTGAGTCAATACATCGCTTCGACAGTTCATAAACAGGTTGGATTTAAGCGGAAGTACTCAGCTCGGAAGAAAACAGTCCGTCTGTCACTTAGAGTTTCCGGACATCAAGAAGATTGGCGGTTTGTTGTGGAAACCCGTTGTTGGGAGCACATAGGAACTCGCTAGCTTGTTGCGGGTGTCAAACCAAGTGATGACAACTCTGACAGTGACTAAGCCAGGGAGGATAGATTCTTGACAATGGATGATATGCCAAAATAACACCTGCAGGACATCAATACCGTCACGTGACCAATTTTAGGTTTTGCCATAAACCATGATTAGGAGAAACAGTGTTGACCAAAACCGTGGATTATGATGGACGTGTTTGTGGGAGAGCTCTACAGTGTTAGATTAATTTAATATTAACTAGCATGTGTCGTTATGGCAAAGTGTAGCAGCCATCCCGGAATGAGGCGGTTTTGCATAAGGTAGTCAATATAGTCTAATTAGTTCTAATTAATATAGGCTGTAGCCTTGTTAAAACTAGAGTGTGATGATTAGCACTGTTAGTGGAAAACTAGCTAGAGTAGGGAAGTGATACTTGGCTCTGTTAGTTGAAAATAGATTAGTGTAGTGTTGATAAGCTCTACTAGTTGAGAATTGAGTAATGGGCAATAATTGGGATCTTCCAGTGGGTGCTCCCTGGTGGTGGGGGGGGGGGGGGGTCCGCACGCTGTTGGTTGTTTTTTTTTCCTTCTTGTCTTAGCCTGATGAAAACCTATGTGTTCAGTTCATCTGTCCCTGACAGAGTTAGGTTCACTGTATTTTCTGAGCGAGGCCGATAGCCCACGATCATCTAATAGAGATCAGTGACGGGGAGGCTATCACCAGTTGTATGATTTATTTTACAGGTTCCCTCTGGTCGGGATGAAGAACACAGAATCATTGAAAAAACAAATCCCGGATAACTTTTTTGGCGCCGGAAGATTGGCCAGCAACTTTATCCATGAGCCTATGCTAGATGAAGATGATCAACATTGCTCAGGGGAGCTGAATGATAGAAGTATCCTACAGGATAAGTACCGAATGAGTTGTAGGTCCTACCAGTCTTTAACACACCAATAGTGATTGAGGTTCACATTGGAGGAAAGATAACATTTAAGTGTAGTTGTTCCACATATCGAGAACATTATAACGTTAAGACAATAACGAGAAAATAAGGAAATCTATAGAACTTTTCGCAAGAAGGACAAACGCCATGTTCATGGGACAGTGTTCTATTGTTGTTTTTTTTTACTGTGCAGGAATTATGAGATCTCAGTTTTCTACAAACTATTACTAACAGTTTTTTGTTAGGAACAAACATTAATAGTGTTCCCGGAGTGTAGTTTCGAATGGGACTCAGATTTCATGGTTATCAAGGTTCATGGAGGATAACAAGTCTGGCGGAAAAGAAGCGGCAATTGGTGAGGTCTATTGTACTGACTCGTGTGATGTCGTGTAATCCTTGCCATGATGAGTGGACTCTGATCCTGAACTTTGAAGGCTGACCTATACATTTACATTAGAATACTCAACACACATTTTCTTCGCATACACGTCTCATATACGTTACACTTTTCTTTTAATAAATTAAACTTCATTAATTTTTAGAAGCAAGAGTTGTTGAGTATGTTGCGTTGGGGAAGTATGAGAGGGGGCATAGTACGACAGTGAGAGAGTGATAGGAAAAGGTGTCCACGGGCTGATGGAGTGTGTTGGACGGAAGCTGGTGGATTCTCCAGGATATTGATAGGAAAGAAAAATTATAATGTGGGTGTTGACTCTCCTCACTCCAGGGACGACACTTTAAAGGAGGACACGACAGATGAGCAGACCAAGTAAGGGGTAAGAGACGGGTGTGTTTTGTAACCAAATTCTCGTATTAGAAAGAAAACTAAGGTAAAACATGTTACATGTTCGGCGACTGAGGGTTATTGCAAATGAACATCTCAAATGGCGGCTTGTCTTTGCTAGGATCTAATATAACTCCAGCGTTTAGGCAAACATCAGCGACAGCTGTAATCCACGTGTGTATCAAAGACAAACATCGATATTATCTGTTCTTTTGCTCCATTAAAAGTCTCTACAACCATATTTGCTATCATTATGAGGCACAAGCACATGTGCCTGCCAAAAATATTAGAGACGCAATACTAATTATTGTCATTAATCGCTTATAGTAATGGATATATTATTCCGTATAGGAGCCGGCCGTTCAGAAAGCAATTGCAAATTACTGAACGTAAAATTTGCCTAGGAATCACGAATAGCGAAAATGATGGGGTTGACTGCTACGTCCTGTGAAGGACATGCAACTTAATTTATTTATGTAGACTGCCTTTGGTTTGTTATATTATCTACCACATGAGGTCACATACTGGACATCTAAGATGTCGCAATTACTTTAATTTATTTTAGTAGTTATTGATCAGAGTGGCAATGTGTTTCATTAGATATTATGCTATACGTTCTTCAAACCAACCATTTGCATTTCAAAACCTTCACTTACATGTCAATAAATTCACTTTTCTTGTCTCCCTTACTCCTTCAAAACATCATTTCAATTATTTCCCCTGATACCTATTTTACAGATTTCTACATTTTTACCTGTGAAACATTACATTGATCGAAACGAGCTGCAATATCCATAAGACAAGTAACGGTTGCAGTGGGATCTAACAAAAGGAAATAAACACCGTTTGGTACGTGTAACGCCTGCAAAAAAGTCATATACTAAACACAGACAAAGTGTACATACCTTACAACAACTCTACAATGGTGAACATAAACTTAAAATAAAAAAGAGGGCGGAAGGGTGGAAGGGGGGGGGGGGTAATCTATATCTATAAAAGAGACTGTATGTGTGTGGTTGTGTATGTATTTGCTGCGTTCGAGAACGGTCCATCCGATTGAGATCAAATTTTTTACACGTCTTCCTTTCATTCCTGTGCTTAGTTAGTTAGTTAGTCTTTCCTCTTGAGCCTAAGGCGGCACATAGAGCAGAAGTCCTGTCTCTCCATGCTTGGCGGTTCGCTGCTACCTGTTGTAGATCTTGGATTTTTACTTGGCCATTGAATGAGCCTTCTCTAATGATGATTCTACGCAGGGTCTCTCTTGGTCTTCCCCGTTTTCTTTTCCCTACTGGTGACCATATGAGGGCTTGGTAGGGGAGTCTTGTCTTGTCCATTCTGAGTACATGGCCGATGTAGTTCCAACGGCGTCTTCTTATGAAATTGGATACTGTATCTTGCTTAGTCTCTTGTCTTATTTGCGAATTGGTTCTGAAGTCTGTCCAGTGGATGTTTAGAAGTCTTCTAAGACATTTGTTCTCAAAATTGTCTAATTTTTTTTATCTAAAGCTACCGTTGATTTCCAACTTTCACATCCATACGTTAACACTGGAATCACACAAGAGTTGAAGATATTAAGTTTTGTGTGTTTGCTGAGTGTCTTTGACTTCCAGAAGTTTGACACTTTATTGAAGGCACTAGATGCCAGTGCGATTCTAGATGATATTTCTGGTGTTGAGTCCCCTGTAGATGTCATTTTGCTTCCTAGGTATGTGAAGCTGTTGACTTTTTCAAGAACGTAGCTGTTCAATTTGGTGTCATCTGAACTGTTGGTAAGATCAATAGTCTTTGTTTTTGTGGTGTTAATTTGGAGACCAATTTGCCCTGAAACATTTTGGAGGTGGTTTATTTTCTCTTGGCTATCCGGGTGTGTTGAACTCAAAAGCACTATGTCGTCGGCAAAGTCCAGGTCTTCTAGAATTTTGTCAACCCAATGGATGCCCATATTTGTGTTGTTTGTGCATTTGCGCATGACCCAATCGATAGCTATTCCAAAAAGCATCGGTGATAAGAAACAACCCTGTTTCACTCCTGTTTCGACTGAGAACCAGTCAGAGTTGCCTGTTTCTGTTCTTACGCAGCAACGTGTCTCTTTGTAGAAAGATTTTCTGACGTTGGTATATTTGGTAGGAAAACCATAGATGTTAAGTAGATTCCAAAGTGAAGGACGGTGGATGCTGTCGAAGGCTTTTTGAAAGTCGACAAAGTTGGTGATTAATTTCGACTGGAATTCTAAGGAATCTTTGTCAAAATCTCCAATAAGTAGTTAGAGAGTTAATAAGAGTTAAGACAGAGTCTAGTAGGGAGACACCAGACAGGAGAGACACCAGCGCTATAAATAGCTTCCCAAGGGGACATATTGGTGTCAACCAAGGGAGCATGAAGGACAGGTGAGCGAGGGCTTCCTCAAGCCATTGGGAAGCTTGACGAGTAACCGTGGAGTACCCGGTTACTCTAGTTAACGAGCCAGCGTGCTGGGGCACGATATGCACGCAAGTCCCGCTAATGCACGGAGGACACAGCGTCCGTGCTTGACCACGCAATGTGTAGCGTGAGGACAGACCAGACTGGAGACGATTAGAGAGTAGACGTGTTCTTTACCAACGCTATAGATTTCTACACAATAGTTAATGTTAGGCTTTAGATGCAGTTAGTGATTACTATTATCATTCTCACCACTTCATTACATCCTTGTAACGTACCATGTTATTTAATGTCAACGATGTATGCCGCTCGCAGAGCTTATAAATAACCAGCTCTAAATAAATTGCATTCCTTTTGCAAATGACACGAGTTGTTATTTCGTGCGGTGCAAAAGTAGGGGAGTCCTGAAAGACCTGTCGCAAGCAGGTTGCTGACAGGCAGGACCCTATTGGTGTCAGAAGCCACTGAACCAACGTCAACAGATAATTGGTGTCAGAAGCCACTGAACCAACGTCAACAGATAATTGGTGTCAGAAGCCACTGAACTAACGTCAACAGATAATTGGTGTCAGAAGCCACTGAACCAACGTCAACAGATAATTGGTGTCAGAAGCCACTGAACCAACGTCAACAGACTATTGATATCAGAAGTTTCTGAACCAGCGTCAACTAGCACCATTCGACATCATTTCGGTGTTAAAATATCTAAAAGTGATGTGAATTTGTTTTTGCATACAATGGCATAAATAATTTTCTTTTGTGAATAATTACGATCATACCATTTGTGGAGCTTGAACCACAATCAAGAAATGTTAACTTACAATTTGTGAGATACTACTAAAATTGAAAGAAAGTGTGTTATTCTACGAAAAGTAATGAAAATGCATACTATCATAAATTTATATTATCAAGCAAACCATCGTGTACATTTCATTTTGTGTGATACAGCCATCAACGTCACCATTCATCATATTCAGTAAATAGTTGTACAAAATAAGTTTCATTAGTACAAAGTAAATATTAGCTACTGAATAGAAGCCTTAGAACGAAGTTATACCAAACTAGATAGAAAGTGAAGACAAGACGACATCGACTGTCATACGACGAATCATCTTACGAGTCATGACAATCATTCAGACTATCATAACATTCATTCATTAACACCATTTATCACTATCAAAATCACATTTTTTCATTCATCAGCCGCATGAAATATAAACATGTATTCACAACATATGCATGTGTCTAAATTATTGATGCTCTACTAAACAGAAGCATCCATTGTGTTCTCAAGTCAATCATTTTGTGAGTGTGGAAGACAGCGGTGGAACATCCCAAGAACCGTATTTTCCAAAGAATTAGATGAGTATATTTTCAGAATATTTTGGTATGCTCTAAATTAATCATGCATCTTATTTTTCAGTAAAGATGTATATTACTATCACATAACTAGAAACTATTGTGTAAATATTACTGTGGTATCATTTTGAATTAACATAAAGCCACAAAATGGCATCACTAAGTGATTGTATCCAGGCAGGCAAAGAAATGGGCCACACTGGAGAGAAATTAGAGAAGTGGGTGGATCAAAACTATAAAGAAGAAATAGCTCGACATAGAGAAGAAACAGAAAGAAAAGCTGCTCTTGAGAGAGACGAAAGAGCACTAGAAAGACAACATCAAAAAGAAATGAAAGAAATCGAAGAAGCTACCAAACAGAAACAGTTTGAGGTAGATCAAGCCACACAGAAACAGTTAGGGTTAGAGGAAGCCACCAAACAAAAGCAGATACAAGTAGAGTCAGAAACTAAATTAAAGATGAAGGAAATGGAGGTAGATTCAAACATACAGATAGCCTCTAGCAAACAAAAGAGCCAAGAAGAACAGAACATGTTTAGTAGGTATAAAGGCCTTATCAAACCATATAGCGTAGGGGATTCAATTAGCGCATGGACTGAGAATATAGAATTCCAACTAAAGACTCAGAAAATACCTTTGGATGACTGGGCAATGATCTACATGAGAAACCTCAGTGGGGAGCCGTTAAAAGTAACAGAATCTATACCTACAGAGCTAAGGAACAATTATCAGTACATTCACGATAGGATTATGCAACACTTTCTTTTAGACGCCACTGGGTACCAAATTCAGTTTTCCCAAATTAAGCCAAAGGCAACTGAAACCTTCTTAGATTACATCTCTAACGTGCAAAGCACATTTAAAAAATGGACTAGGGCGGCGAAAGTGGGGAACAACTGTGAAAAATTAGAAGAACCTATGGTAATGGACAAGGTGATATCTACCGTACCTACCCCTTTTGCGAAGTTTCTCCAGCAAGCAGATATTGAATCCATTCAGCAATTAGAAAAACGGGGGTCAGCATATTTCTCGTCTAACCGTGACATATTTAAGTCTACAACACATGAGACAGAAATCACTGCTTTTGCAAACAGTTTTGCTTGTAGTAAGGAGAGAGTAGGTGATATGTGATGGATCTAGAACAAAATCGGGAAAATTCGTATAGAGAGACGCATTGTCTGAGATAGATGAAGTGACTTAGAGAGTTTGGAAGAATGGTCGTATTGTGTATTAGGCTGAGACGTCTGACATTTGAATTAACATTTCGATCGTTGTTGTGGGGAAAAAGCAGATATAGTAGTGGGGGGCAGAGGTAAGATGAGACGAGCGTGCCTGATACGGAGGAAGGAAGAATATGAGAGAATACGAGGAAGTATGTAGCATTGCCTCAGTGGACTAAGTGTGTTGATGGTGATGGTGGTGAGTAAAAGAGATATTTTGCTAGATTGTCTGTTGAAAGGATCCGAGGGATGACATAAATGTGGCTGCCAGAGATATAAAGGTGTGGTATTGACTGTTGAGAAAGGTAATGTACGGTGATGAACATTATGTGTATGTGTATAAATAGCCAGATAAGGGTGAGATTGTTAAAAGGAGATGGTGAGAATATAGGTAAGTGATGCCAGTTGATGTGTACAATGAGTAAGGAAACATGTTTGACAGGAATGAATGGTTACTCACGAGATTAGATTGCGTGGCGATTGTCTGAGAAATTCAAGAAATAGTGATTACGGAGATGGATTTAGAAAAACTAATAGTAAAATACTAGTACGGGAGAATGTAAATTGTCGATGTATGTGGATTGTTTCATTTCTTATGGTTAGTTATTGGATTGTGAAGGTCCTGTGGCAGTGATTTGGCGTTTCGTTGGTCGTTGTAGGAGGCAGATCTAGTGTTGTTCGGGGGAATTGTGTTGGAATAGGATTGCATGATGCAGAGAAGTGCTAAGAGGTGATTAGTATGTCTCGTTGGAGTGAGGATAGTTGTGAAGAGTTGTCTGTCTGTAAAGGAGGTAGAGATCATCGTTAGTTATACGCGCGCGCTTGCTGTTTCTGAATGGATAACGATAAGTGTGAGGAAGTTGTTGTGATAAGATATTGGAAATTGTGATGCGTCGGGTGCACGGGTAACTTAAAAGTATAATTAGTGGTTATTCAAGGGAAATAACTAGTTAGAAAGTGGGGATGCCGGGTTACAATTTCCTTTGGTAATTAGATGGGTTGTGGTGTGCTGAGATAGCCATTTGGTATATTGAGCAAGTTGACCTGTGGTTAACAGTAGTGTTTGATACGTAGTTCGAATAAAGTTGTGTTGCTGTGAGGTGGTTTGGTGAGAGATGGAGATTTATGAAGGGAGATGATCGATGGTTGAGGAGTTGTAACTTGGAACAGTGCGGAGATATATTCTTTGTACTGAATAGATATAAGAAATGAATTGTTGTGGTACCCCTGCGTTTGGCGGGAGAGAAAATTGTTTTTTGTTTAGTGAGTTTGACATATGCTGAATATGTATTAAGATTTTTAAATATCTGCTAATTACTGATGAATGACTTGTGTTCATTATAGTATATAGATTGTTATATCATTGTTAGTCCATATAAACGACTAATGATGTAGAGCATTTTGAATGTTGTAAAACATGATTATTATTTGCTTATATTGTGTGGGGATATGTGTATACATATTTAAAACTAGGGGGGTGATGTTGTTTTGTTTTGATTGTCTTGACTCCAATTATGAATTGAATTTGCATATTATTTTGTTGGTTTAAGGATTTTTACCGCTTAAGTTACCTTGACCATGTTTAAAATTTGTTTTTGACGTTCAGTTCTGGGGCATTTTAATATAGACTGGTCCATATTAAAAACACTTCCAGGGAAATTCTAGAGTTGATTTACGTTCAGAAAATAAAGAGAAATTAAGTGATGATTTTCACGGGAAAGAGAGAGTCACAGGGAGTAAGTGCCCTGCATGCCACGTTTGATTAATTCAATGGCAAAGAGACACGGGAAATGGAGTAAGAAACTCAGTGCACAAAAAGGGGAGAAAAAGTGGTTATGTAGATATTATGATTTATTATTATTTTGTTGTTCAATTTTTGGGTTGTTACCAGTTAATCACTATTAAGTTGGTAAGAGGACAGGGGTCAAATCAAATCAAATCAAATCAACTTTATTAGGGTCACAAATTGGGCTCGCAGGCCCGTCTTACATTCGGCCCTTCCAATCACTCGTCTTTCGTTCATCAAGAGCATTATACATTTACATAGGTAAAAATAAACATTGTGCAATGAATGTTGTAAACATAAACAAGGCTAATTACAATGTTATGAAGCCCATCTCCCACCTACCCATACATCACTCCACCCACCCACACACCCCCATACATCACCCCACCCACCCACACAACACCCCCACCTACCCACACACAAGCGCACCAAGGGACACATACACACCCCCACCTACCGACACACACGCACACCAAGGGACACATACATACCCCACCAACCGACCCATCCCCCTCCCGCACATCCCCCACCAACATACACTGCCCTCACCTGATCCCCCAACCAAAACACACTCGCCACCCACAAACATTCCCCACAAACCCACACATCCCACGCCCATCCACATCCTACCCCACACATCCTCTCCCCACCCACTCCTCAAACCACCCATCCCCCAGCCACATCTCCATCGACAACATATTCCCCACCCACACACACACAATCCCCCACCAACCCACACATCGCACATCCACTCACACATCCCCAAACCATACACATACATCCCCACCAACTGACATGTCCCTACCCCACCCCCCCCCCACACACACACACACACACATCTCCCTAACCACCCATACATCCCCAATCCACTCACACACACCCCACCACCCACACATACAACTTCCACCCACCCACACATGCCTTAACCTAATCCCTCACCACACAATCCCCCACCCACACATCATATACACCCCCTACCACGCACTATTCCCAACCCACGCACCACACACACACATATCCCTCACCATCACATCCCCACTTACACACCACACACATATCCCCCACCCAGATACCACACAATATTCCCACCCACACAGATACCCTTGCCCATCCACCCCACATACCCCCACTCACACACCACAAAAATCCCCCACCCACACACACATACCTCACCCACACAATATCACCAACCAACACACCACACTTTTCTGTCAGTTCATTGTGGTGTGACAAAACTTTTCATTATTATCTATGTGTTTAGTTAATGTAACTACTTCACATAAAGGTAGTATCTGGAACTACAGGTGACTGGGTAAACACTAATAGACAGCTAAATTCTGTTCTATTGTAATCTCCCAGATTCCAGTTTACTCAGAGAAGGGAACTTTACATTTTATTAATTCCTGTGACCATTTCACCTAAAAGGGAAAATGTTCATAGGTGGGGGACTCTTGAGCTAATTAAGTTTCTCTTTTCGGGAAGGAAGATTTTGGAGGGAAGAAATTAATTTTCCTGGGAAAACCCCTAGATTTCCAGAGCTAGTATGGGTCACTTTGGCTTCCAAGAACCCATCCCCTCCAAATGAAATCAGTCCCATCCTCATAGCTGTACTTCCTTGTGGGGTAATTCAGAGTGGGTACTGCTTCCAACTCCCAACATGTCACATATATGCATGTGTTTTTATTGTTGTTATTGTTATTATTATTATTATTGCTGTTGTTATGTCAGTTATTATTATTAATATTGTTATTATATACATGTTACTATTGTTATTGAGGTTACGAATGTTGTTGCTATTAATGTTGCTGCTGCTATTCTTGTTACCGTCGTTATTATATTCCTATTGTTAACATTGTTTTTGATAAAGTTATTATTATTGTTGTTGTTGTTGTCGCATTTGTTATCATCGTCATCATCATCATCATCATCATCATCATCATCATCATCATCATCATCATCATCATCATCATCATCATCATCATCACCATCATCATCATCATCATCATATAACTAGTTTTATACACTTAATCTATAGCACAGACTGCAAGATGCCCCAACCATTGTGCTACTCTAGGTGTTGTTCAGACAGACTCACAAAGAGAACTAGCAACTCGCATCAGAAGAGGACAGTTCACATTCTTTGGTTATGTCATGAGAAGTGGAAATCTAGGGGCATGTTGTTACAATGGGGAAGCTGGAGGGGAAGAAAGCCGGGGTGGGGAAGGGAGGGGAACAAGAGAGTAGATGCTGGACAGTTTGACATCATGGCATGGAGGAACGTCTGTAACGGAAATGGGCAGCGGTACATTAGGCAGCAGGCTGTGGCCATACATGATCATCAACGGCACACTGCATGGACTACAGGAAGATCAGGGAAGGTACAAAATGTATATTACAATTCAATTGGATGGAACAGTGAACAAATGGGTCTATCCAGCAAGAACTCAGAATTGTTAAATAATAATAATACTAATAATAATAATAATAATAATAATAATAATAATAATAATAATAATAATAATAATAATTCTCCCCCGATGGTGTTTCCACCTTGTCGTGGTGGGGGAGCTTGAGTTTCTCAATGACCCTGAGAGCTATAATACATGTAGTACCTATAATCTAATAGATCACATTTTAATTAACAACAGAAATGCATCAAACATACAGCAAGTCAGAAGTTATAGAGGAGCTGAGTGGCACAGTGACCACTTCCTCGTGGGAGAAAAATTTAAAATAAAACTTAAGAGAGCTTTCTATACTAAATTACAAAGATTACACCCAACATATAACAGAGAAAAACTACAAGAAATTACAGTCAAAGAGAAATTTACAGATGAAATAAAATGTAAACTTGAAACTGTGCAAAACCCTTCGGAGGAAAGCGTTGACCAAACTTTGTTGAACATCAAGAATACAATTCAATCTACCGCAGAAGAATGTCTCGGTGTGTTAACCACGCATAGAAAGAACAGATGGTTCAATCAAAAATGTGAAGAAGCTGTCATTAGGAAAAAGAATGCCAGACATTTATGGTTAAATGACATCAAAAACATCCAAAAGGAAGAGCAATATAGAAATGAATGTAAAGAGGCTACAAAAATAGTTCGACAGCAGAAGCGAGAATATATGAGTAATATCATCAAAGATCCATCCATCCATCATGTGCCATGCCGGTAAGCGTGGGCGGTCATGTTCTGCCATCTCACTCGATCACCAGAGTCATGGATCAGTTCCGTGTTTCTGTCTCGACCATGCCACAAGGCCAAGCCATCCAGGTACTTGCTTCTAGGTCTTCCCCTTGGTCTGTTCCCCTCGATCTTACCAGTTGTCACCAAATTCTCCAATCCATTTCTTCTCATAACATGCCCAAAGAATTTTGACTGTCTACGTCTAATTTCTCTAATCAATTTACGATCTTCATTTGTTTCTTGAAGGACTTGTTCATTGGTCTTTCTGGCTGTCCTCAGAAACAACATCTCTACAGCCATCAGATGTTTTTCAGCCTGACTGCTCATTTTCCACGCTTCACATCCATATAAAAGTACAGGTTCTATGTAGCATCTCAACACTCTCTTTCTCGTTTCAATTGACATCTTTTTATTGGTCAATATGTTTTTCATCTTGCTAAAGGCTACTTTTGCCATGGCGATTCTTGTTCTAATCTCCTCAAGGCATCTCCCATCAGATGTTATTACTGTTCCGAGATAATTGTACCTACTCACTTGTTGAAGAATATTCCCATCTACTTGTATATTACATTGTGGTATTACGTCCTTCTTAGTGACGACCATAATCTGTGTCTTTTTACAATTTAATTCTAACCATAGTTGTTCACTGTGTGTAACAATCGCATCTACTAAATTTTGCAGGTCACACAACATGATTTTCTTGGCATGTGTAAAGAAGGTACTTTGTCATTGCTTTCCTTCCTAGCAGTGACCATACTGGTTAGTGACCGTAGCCATTGTCTCCTCAAAAAAGAGAGCCTCTGCCTACCGTCGTGAAGATGGAGACTATAACCTACAACTATCTGTTGGCTGCTCTGCATCTTCATCCACCACCTGCACCCATGGCTTCACGTAACCCTGATCGGGGGGCTAAACGGGTACTCCACCTTGCCCAAGGGTGTCCCGTAGGCTAGCGGAGGGAAGGAGGCGCCTTACTTCTCTTTTGATAGGGGATACCCCTACCCCACTACCCGGAGTGGTACATCAAAGATATGGAAACTAATTACCAGAAAAAACGAATCCAGAATGTTTTTTAAAGAACTGAAGTCAATGAAACGAGGGCACCAACACAACACATATAGTTTAAAAGACAAAAATGTGAATATAATAAATACAAATGAGGAAATGTGCAACACATGGACAGAATATTTTGTTGAATTACTAAATTGCGAAGCTCCAAGTAACACTTTCCCACAAGAAGAGGTTCTAACGTGTGAACCACAAATTGAAGAACCTGCATATGAAGAAATCATATATGTACTCACACGACTTAAAAACAATAAGGCAACTGGGGCTGATGGAATTGCTGCTGAATTTATAAAGGCAGGTGGCCATGCATTACATCTAAAGCTATACGAACTAATAATAAAAATCTGGAGGACAGAAGAATTACCCCATGACTGGAAAGAGTCATTATTGATACCTATCTTTAAGAAAGGAGACAAGTTCCAATGTGAAAATTATAGAGGAATATCACTACTGTCCACAAGCTATAAGATACTATCCGCAGTATTACTAAATAGACTAAAACCATATTCAGAAGACATATTAGGTGACTACCAGGCGGGTTTTAGACAAAACAGATCAACAATAGATCAGATATTTATCTTACGACAAATAGCCGAGAAAAATTGGGATTATAATAGAGATCTCCATAACATTTTTGTGGATTGTAAAACGGCTTATGATAGTGTCCATATGAATAATCTATGGAATGCTATGTAGGAATTTGGAATACCAAGGAAGTTAATCAACATGACCAGACTATGCATGGAAGATACTTATAATATAGTAACATATAAAGGCAGGAAATCAGACCCTTTCCAAATAACATCTGGCTTGAAACAGGGTGATGCACTATCGCCGCTACTCTTCAATCTGGCTCTAGAGAAAGTTGTAAGGAAGGTAAAGGAGGAATGTGATATTGGAGGAACATCCAAGCTGCTTGGTTATGCAGATGATATAGATATTATAGGGGAAAATGAACAAAAGACATTGGAAATATTGACTCACTTAAAGGAAAAAGCCCAACAGATGGGGCTGGTTATCAACCAAGATAAGACAGAATATATGGTAATTTCAAGAGAAGGAATGGCTAAAAACTCTGGCCACATACAAATAGATAATATGACCATTAAAAGAACGGAAACATACAAATACCTGGGTACAATCTTCAACTGCTTCAACATCATAAGGGAAGAAATACAAACTAGAATCAATTCTGGAAATAAGATATACTATGCACTACAACATCTACTAAAATCAAATGCGCTATCTCGTAACACCAAACTCACAATATACAAAACAATGATCAGACCAGTTGTGCTGTATGGCTCTGAAACCTGAAGTACTACGAAAGGAGATGAAGCCTTGTTACAAACATTTGAGAACAAAGTTTTAAGGACGCATCTTTGAACCTATTAGGGATACACAAAATGGAGAGTGGAAAAGAAGAAGTAACAAAGACATTTACGGTCTGTTTAAGTGCCCGCTACTCACTGGAATCATAAAGGTTAATAGACTACAATGGCTGGGGCATATAGAAAGAATGGAAGATAATAGGGAAACAAAACTCGCTTACACTCAGGAAATAAATGACCGTAGACCCCGAGGTAGACCAAGAAGACGGTGGAGAGATTATATATATATATATACTATAAGCACTTGGAATCAACGACTGGCAAGAGAAGGTCAACCAGAGAGACGAATGGAGACGGATTGTATCTGCAGCAAAGAACATCAATGGCTCGGAACGCTGAAGAAGAAGAAGAAGAAGAAGAAGAAGAAGAAGAAGAAGAAGAAGAAGAAGAAGAAGAAGACGAGGACGACGAGGACGACGACGACGACGACGAGGACGACGACGACGACGACGAAGAAGAAGAAGAAGAAGAAGAAGAAGAAGAAGAAGAAGAAGAAGAAGAAGAAGAAGAAGAAGAAGAAGAAGAAGAAGAAGAAGAAGAAGAAGAAGAAGAAGAAGACGACGACGACGACGACGACGACGAGGACGACGACGACGACGACGAAGAAGAAGAAGAAGAAGAAGAACAAGAACAAGAACAAGAAGAAGAAGAAGAAGAAGAAGAAGAAGAAGAAGAAGAAGAAGAAGAAGAAGAAGAAGAATTAAGATAAACAAAAATGAGAACATCAAATTCGAAACAATGTATTCCCTTAGTGAATTTAAACACAGAAGCCACAAACAATATGTTGCACGATTGATTGCCTGGTATATTTCGCTACATCTGTGCAGGTGACGAAATGAGATGCCAGGCAATAAATTGTGTCGCATATTGTTTATGGCTTCTGTGTTTAAACACAATGAAATGTTCTCTTCACGTATAAATAGATGGGCAGTCTGCGTGATCGCGAGGCCTAAAACGCGTGCGCTTGAACTTCCATTGCGCCGATTTCGGGGTGGGGGGATCGTGTAGCACACGGGCCAGTCGGGCTTCAACGTTGACTTCCCGTTCAGAAAACAACGCTAACTACTGAATGTAAACTTGTGTACACAAGCAACCTGGTGTTGGGGATTACCGGAAAT
Source organism: Cepaea nemoralis (assembly GCA_014155875.1). Taxonomy (NCBI): domain Eukaryota; kingdom Metazoa; phylum Mollusca; class Gastropoda; order Stylommatophora; family Helicidae; genus Cepaea; species Cepaea nemoralis. The sequence goes on from JACEFZ010000233.1 coordinate 27,782, forward strand.
TCCTGCACAATGCAAGTCTATAAAAGATAACTATGGAGGGAAGTGTACCATCATATTGATGTGCCATGCCGATAAGCGTCCCGGTCATGTTTCGCCATCTTACACTATCACCAGAGTCGTGGATCAGCTCTGTGTTCTTGTCTCGACAATGCCACGTATTTACTTCTCTGCCTGATCCTTGTTCTTTTACCCTCAATCGTCTCAGTTGTCACCGAGTTTCCCATTTATTTCTTCTAATAACGTGTGTAAAAATTGTCACTGTCTACGTCTAATTTCTGCAATCAATTCACGGTTTTTGTTTGTTTCTTGTAGGACGTGGTCATTGGTTTTTCTGTTTGTCCATGGTGCTCTTTGCATTTTTCCACAGAAACCCCATTTCCACAGCCAGTAGCCGTTTTTCCGCGTGTCTGCTAATTAACCACGCTTCACATCCATACAAAAGTACAGGTTCTATGTAGCACCTCAATACTCTTGTTCTCGTTGCCATTGGCATCTCTTTACTGATCTGTATGTTTTCCATCTGGCAAAAGGCTACATTCGCCATGGCGCTTCTTGTTTTAATCTCGTTAAAGCACCTCCCATCAGATAATATGACCTTTCCGGAATAGTTGTACCAATTCACTTGTTTAAGAATATTTACATTATGGTATTCCCTTCTTCCTAGTGACGACCATAATCTGTGTATTCAAACAATTTATTTTTAACCTAGTTGTCACTATGTACAACAACCGCATCTACTAAATGTTGCAGATCCTGCTAATTGTCTGCAATCAACACTGTATCATACTCATATCTAATGCTATTGATGTTACGTCCCCCAATGGTGATTCCTCGCATATCTAATGTGATTGATGTCACGACCGCCAATGGTGATTCCTCTCATATATTGATGTCACGTACCCCATTGGTGATTCCATTCATATCTAATGTGATTGATGTACCGTCCCCCATTAGTGATTAGTCTCAAATCTAATGTGATTGATGTAAGTACACCAATGGTAATTTTACTCATATCTAAAGTGATTGATGTACCGTCCCCCATTAATGATTCCTCTCGTATCTAATGTTATTGAAGTCACGTCTCCCAATTGGGAATCCTCTCATAATGAACGCTGTTAATGTCACGTTCCCCCAATGGAGTTTCTTTTCATATTTAATTTTTTTGATGTCACGTCCTCCAATGGTGATTCCTCTCGTATCTAATGTTATTGATGTCACGGCCTTCAATGATGACTCCTCTCATATCTAATGCTATTGAAGTTCCGTCCCTCAAAGATAATTCTTCGCATGTAGTGTGGAATGGGGTGGAAAAGAGGGAGAAAACAACGCAGATGGATTTAAGATGTGATAGGTAGTTTACACATGACAGCGACAAAGGCTTACAATGGAGAGAGATTCAAATAGATTGTTATGTGAGTAAAGTTCTTAGACAGGATAAGCCAACTGTTTACGCCACCCGCCTCGCGCTCCGAAGGTTGTGGCTTTCGATTCCGGTGTACATCGTTAGGTTTGCGAGTGTTGTTTTCTCGGCGAAACCCTGGGTCTTGTCGCTCGATTTGCGTAGTTCATACTTTGTGAGACGCGTTCGGCAACCCGCCCTGTGGAAAAATACTGCAGCCATATGGGATAAAACCCCGTGGAGTGAAGTCGATCCTCTTGACATTTAACAGATTCAGATTCTCCAAACAAAATGTAGGTTTGGACCTAACATTATTGGATGGCGGAAAATGATAAGTGGACAGGTGTTGTCACAGTTATGACTTAATGCCGAGACAGTGATGAGCAGATCAAGTAAGTGGTAAGACTCGGGTGTGTTTTGCCACTGAATTCTCGAATTATAGTATGTCCACATTTGTTTGCCTTCATTCACGATCAATTATTTTGAAAACTGTCTGTTGCATCGTTATGAAATTTTCCCAGCCGTCTTATATTTACCCCCACCCAAGGTATATGTCTTTGATAGGTCCAAAAACAACTTAAATCATTAAAAGCGGCGACATTCCTTTGATGTTTTGCTGAACAACTAGTGATTTCTCGCTAACAAAGTTATTTTTACGGTAATGGGAGACCTGCAAATTCTGATGACACACAAAGGCGTATCCGGATTCGTATGGGAGTGGGTGCAATGAAAGAACTAGCTTAAAATCGACAGGGTCGGCTGCATAGCACCGGGTTTTTATCTCATATGGCTCACTTTCTTTCCGCAGCGCGGAAAGCGTCGCACAAGCACGAACTCCGTAGCTCCAGCGACGACCCTCGGGAGTCTCCGTTAAATGCACTCGTGAAATGAAGGACGCGGCCCGGAATCGAACATACAACCTTCGGAGCCAGAGTCAGACGGCTTGACCACTTCACCGCGGAGAATCCCGAGAGGGGTGCAATGTGTAATATCAGTAAAGACAGAGAATTTACTGAGGCATGGGGTAAATAATTTGTAAATTAACAGGAAAGTAGAAGGAATATATTTCTTACCTTATTTTTCATTTCCTTCTTGTTTCTTCAGCTGATGCTGATGCTGTAATGTTTAGGGCCTGCAATTCGTCTGAATAGTTGGAACAAAATATCCCAGTACTCGTACGTAGATTAAGGTCTGCGATCTGCTCAGACCTTAATCTGTGTCGGACGATTCCAGTAGATTGATGATTGATGTCGGTTGCATAACAATTCAATCCATCCTTTCTCCAATAGTCCTCTTCCTCTTTCAACACATGGTCCTGACGTTTTTTCCAGTAACTTTTATCAATATTTAATAGCGCGGACAGACAGACAGACAGACAGACAGACAGACAGACAGACAGACAGATAGACAGACAGAAAGGTAGGTAGGTAGGTAGGTAGGCAGAAAGGTAGGTGGGTGGGTGGGTGGATGGGTGGATGGCTGGCTGGATGACTGGGTGGGTGGGTCGGTCAGTCGGTCGGTCGGTCGATCGGTCGGTCGGTCGGTCGGTCGGTGGGTCGGTCGGTCGGTGGGTCGGTCGGTCAGTGGGTCGGTCGGTCGGTCGGTCGGTCGGTTGGTGGGTGGATGGGTCGGCCGGCAGGCAGGCAGGCAGACAGACAAACAGATATATTAGATAGATAGATAGATAAATAGAACGAACGAACGAACGAACGAACAAACTTTATTTTCAAAGGGTTAAGAATTGGGCACGCAGGCCCGTCTAACATTCTGCCCTTCTATCACTCTCTTTCATGCATTATTTCATTCACACATCATTCAAGGCTAACAGAGAACAACAACAATATAAAGGATATGCATTATAAAGGCATGGGCAAAATGCGAACATCAAAACTACACGACACAGTAATATTAGATAATGGTCTGACACTTGTTGTTAGCCATGTGGAATATACTGGCATACCAAAAGGGGACTGGCTGTTATACTAGGGTTTTGTTATTATTATTATCTCTATTATTAAGGGGGAAGGTAATCCATAATGAGATAGTGTTCGAATAATTTGCGATTATATGAAAAGTGATTGGTGATGTATTTGATTTATTGTTCCGCAGCTGAGCTGCAGAGTACGTTAAGCTTGTTTTGTATAAGTCAATCCTAGGCTTCGGAATGTGTAATATATTTAAACGTTTACTGTGTCTAGCATTATATTTAAACAATGGCCAAAGGTAATTTGGGGCATTCCGATGCAGGATTTTGTGAATTAGTTTAGCTTTATTGAAAAGCAGGCGTTTACGGAGTGGTAGTAACTGAAGGCGTTTATACAGGCTAGGATTGTCAGTTAAATGTTTGCTATAAATTAGACTCATAGCCCGTTTCTGGAGTGAATAAAGTCGCGTGGTGTTTGAATTAGAACAACCGTCCCAGACCGTAGAGCAGTAGTCAAAGTGTGTCTGTATATGAGAAGTATAGAATAGTTTCCTTGTGTCCTCATCAAGGAAGTTTTTAATTTTGGCGAGTTGGTAGACTTTTTTCGATGTTTGTAAAGATATATAGATATATAGATAAATAGATAGATAGATAGATAGATAGATAGATAGATAGATAGATAGATAGATAGATAGATAGATAGATAGATAGATACATAGATACATAGATAGATAGATACATAGATACATACATACATACATACATACATACATAGATACATACATAGATAGATAGATAGATAGATAGATAGATAGATAGATAGATAGATAGATAGATAGATAGATAGATAGATAGATAGATAGATAGATAGATAGATAGATAGATAGATAGATAGATAGATAGATAGATAGATAGATAGATAGATAGATAGATAGATAGATAGATAGATAGATAGATAGATAGATAGATAGATAGATAGATAGATAGATAGATAGATAGATCCCCGCAAGGAGCCGAGCCGAGCCAGCAAGTTTATTTATATAATCACGTTTCATGAAAGAACCCACAGTTTGACGACACCTCTGAACTACCCCATATAAATTCCCTCAGTCTGCCAAAAGCGAAAACCGCAGACAAAATTCAAAAATCCTCGGGGGTGTGTCTTGTTGAAGCTGTAATACTCTTAAAATGATGGGATGAATGCGGGGGCCATAATTTATATACCGCATATAAATAAACATCGAAATCTGCTGTACAATCTCCAGAACAAACATTTTTTTGTTGGGTTGGCATAATGATAAGGTTATATGCTAAATCTCATCATTTTCCCTCAGTTGGTTACTGAGATATTGAATTTTATATTGAGGCAACAAAAAAAAAACACACACACACTATAGAAAGAAGACTAAGGTAAAATATGTGACATGTTCAACGACTGAGAGTTATTCCAGCTGGAAACCTCAAACGGCGTCTTGTCTTTGCTAGGATAATATATGACTCCAGCAGAAAGGCAAACACCAGCGACTGCCGTAATCCACTTGTGTATGAATGACGAACATCGATATAATCTAATCCTTAGCAATAAGAAAAGTCTCTACAACCATATTTGCTATCATTATGAGGCACATGTACATGTGCCTCTCAAAAATATTAATTTATCTAGTATTCCATTTGTGATAGTATTTGGATATTGCACTTGATATATTATCCCGTTGGTAGACTGCCCTTCATTTGTGATATTAACTACCACTTAAGGTAACATGTTTGATATCTAAAATATCGCAATTACTTAAATTTATTTTAGGAACTGTAAATAGCAATAACAGTATGCTTTATTAAATATTATGTTATGAGTTCGTCAAACAATAACTATGTGCATAACATGGCCTTCTTCATTACTGCAATAAATTATGTTTCTTGTCTCCCTTGTTCCTAAACAATTTCATTTCAATTTATTTCCCTTGATTCTATGAGTATGTATTATACACATTTCTACATTTGTACCGATGAAACATTACAATGATTGAAACGAGTTGAATAATCATAAGAGAAATACTGGCTGCAGCAGGATGTAACAATAGGAAATAAAAACAGTTAGGTATGTGTAACTCCTGCAAAAAAGTTAGATATACTAAACACGGACACAGTGTACATACCTTACAACGAACTCCACAATGGTGAACATACATTTTAAAAGACGGGGTGGGGGGAGGGGTGGGGGAGAGAGATAATAGAATATAACAAAATAAAACATAAAAATACGTATACTACGACACAACGACAGACGCGAAAGTTGACACTGGGGTATATTTGAACCCAGTGGTAGTTCTAGGGTTAAAGGTTGTTAATATGGTAGCTGACATATTGTATTATATATATATATATATATATATATATATATATATATATATATATATATATATATATATATATATATATATATATATATATATATATATATATATTCGATATAGTTATCTCGGCACAGTCATAACATCTGATGGGAGATGCCTTGAAGAGATTAGAACAAGAATTGCAATTGCGAAGGTAGCCTTTTGCAAGATGAAAGCATACTGACCAATAAAAAGATATCAATTGAAACGAGGAAAAAGAGTGTTGAAGTGCTACATAGAACCTATACTTTTGTATGGATGTGAAGCTTGGACAATAAGCAGTCAAGCTGAAAATCAGCTGATGGCTGTAGGAGATGTGGTTTCTGAGGAGAATGCAAAGAATACCATGGACAGACAGAAAAACCAATGAACAAGATCCTTCAAGAAACAAATGAAGATCGTAAACTGATTAGAGTCATTAGACAGTAGACAGTCAAAATTTTTGGCATGTTATGAGAAGAAATGAATTGGAGAACTTGGTGACAACTGGCAAGATCGAAGGGAAGAGACCAAGGGAAGACCAAGAAATAAATACCTGGATGGCTTGGCCACACGGCATGGTCGAGACAGGAACACGGATCTGATCCACGACTCTGGTGATCGAGTGAGATGGCAGAACATGACCGCCCACGCTTACCGGCATGGCACATGATGGATGGATGGATATTGTATTATATATCAAATTAAAGATCGTTACTTAAGCAAACCTACTGCGTAAAAGTCCATGCCAGATCGGGAAGTCGTGTAAGATGATTAATCATCCCAAGGCATATAATCAGTTAAACCTTTGGCGATCACGTGAGATGGCAACCATGACCGCCCACGCTTATTGACGCCGGTGATGATGATGCCGACTGTGTCATCACCGCTTCACCACGGAGACTACACGATCACTATTCTTGGGTCAGGTCGGTGTTGTTGAACCAGTTATTCCATATTGTCTAGCCATCCAAATATATATCTTTCTGCCTTCTCTTGCCTTCTTTCCGAATTGATTCTCAATTCACAGAACCTACACAATATAAAAATGTAATAATATAACACTAAATCAGACGAGAAATGTCATCTTGGATTGTCCAAAATAGGGACAGGACTAATCATGACACTACTACAAGAAACAATTCAGGGCAAGAACAAACGAGAACGGTCTAGCAGTACGGACATCCACAGGGACTTCTTCTTAGTTTTCACATTCGGACCACCATCACACCTCCATTGCTTCCAGTTTCCTGCTTTACCTCACTCCCCTTTTTTCACTTATCACTTCCACTCATTTATCTGGGATCTTCACTGAACCGTTACCATCCCCTACCCCGGTCCCCATGACCCACATAATCTCACTACTGTCTGTATAAGAGTATCAAGGTGAAATTCATGATACTATCGCAGTCTGGAATTGTGAGAAAAGTCGCAAAAATATCATGTTTTCACATTTTTATTTTTATTCATTGTTTTAATTTTTTTCCCCATTCTTCTCATCCCGTTCTAATGCCTTAAACTTGTCACTGGAGGGTCTTCTACGTGGTTATATTTGTGTTTAGTATATGTATTTGTTTGCTGATGAAGGTTAGTCGCCGCAACGTCCCTTATTTTGTGTAATTCTGTTCTGGAAAGCTGCATTAGGTTGTGTTATTTTATATTGTTTAGTAGAGAGTATGGAGCGTTTTACAAGCTGCATCACAATGATATATAAAAGACGTTTGTAGTACACATGTTAGCTACACAATGTGGAGCAATGGTTGTTAACACGATGTTTACTGTTGTTGTTATTGATGTTGTTGTTTTTGTTGCTATTGTAGTTGCTTTTGTTGTTGCTATTGTCAGTATGTTGTTGTTTTTGTTGTTGCTGTTATTGCTAGTATTATTATTATATGCATGGTGTTTTTATTGTTGTTATTAATATTTCTCTTGTTGTGACTGTTATTATTTTTAATATTAATATATACATGTTATTATTGTTGTTATTGTTTTTATTGTTATTGCGAATGCTGTTGTTATTGTTGCTGTCGATGTTGCTGTTGTTATTGTTATTCTTGTTACAGTTTTTATTTTATTAACTAGACTACCCCGCCCGCCTTCGCCCAGCCCCTGGCGTTGACAATCTCATTTAATTTATATTCGGCCCCTGCTCCCCTTCCCGTTCCCAAAAAAGACGACCCGGCCCGGCTTCGCCCGGCTCCTGGCAGGGAGCGTATCATTTAATTCATATTCGGCCCCTGCTCCCGTTCCCGTTCATAAAAAAGATGACCCGGCCCGGCTTCGCCCAGTCCCTGGTGGGGAGCGTTTCATTTAATTCATATTAGTAGTCATATAAGCTCCCGTTCCCATTTCTGGAAATATGGCGAACAGATTGGAAGAGAACAATCTTCATCCCAATAACTAAATAGGGCAATCTGAAACTACTGAACGTAAACTTACCAAGATATCACAAAAACCCAATAAATGCTGGGATGACTGTATAGATGTCAAAGAGAAATAAAAAGGTGAGTTAGACAATTTTCACGTATTTAAAATAGATGCATCATTTTTATGAAAACTTTGAAAAATGCCTTAAAGATTTTATCATTATATATTATAACGCATATGCCTGTAGATAACTGTAGATAAATATTTTATTAAGATTTGCGTAAAATGCAACAATTATTTAAATTACATATTGCAAAGCTACTAAAAGTTATGTCCCTTGATGTAACTTTTCTTAAGTTAAGTCTCCCCGCTATATATAAATTGTAATGTAATTACAAAATTAACTTTTATTACGTAAATAACTGTTTGTGCACTAACAAACTATGCCAGTTGGCAGCACGGGAATGAGAAGAACACGTGCAGAAAATTTAATCTCAATCGGATGGGGCGTTCACGAACGCATAAATAACATACATACCGACAGACATACGTTGTATTTTATATATAGAGTTAATGTTATTGTTGTTTTTGGTGTTGTTGTTATTATTATTTTTGTTTTTTATGTTGTCGTAGTGGTCACATTCGTTATCATCGTCATCATTATCATCATCATCATCATCATCAGCATACTCATCATATATAACTAGTTTCTCACAGTTAATGTATAGCACAGACGGCAAGATGCCCCAACCATTGCCCTAGTCTAGGTGTTGTTCAGACAGACTCACAAAGAGAACTAGCAACTCGCATCAGAAGAGGACAGTTCACATTCTTTGGGCACGTCATGAGAAGTGAAAAACTAGGGCATGTTGTCACAACGGGAAAGCTGGAGGGGAGGTAAGCCAGGGGGAGAACAATAGAGTTGATGCTGGACAGTTTGACATCATGGCATGGAGGAACGTCTGTAACGGAAATAGGCGCCGTTACCACTAGGCAGAAGGGTCGTGGACCTACATGGTCACCAACGGCATAAGGCAAGGACTACAGGAAGGAGAGGGCACGCACAAAATGTATATTACAATTTAATTAGATAGAACAGTGAACAAACAGGTCTATTCAACAAGAACTCAAAATTGTTAAAAAAATGTTATTAAGATAAACAAAAATGAGAATATTAAATTCAAAACAATGCACTCCCCCAGTGAATTTAAACACAGAAGCCAGAAGAAATATGTTGCACGATTGATTGCGTGGGATTTTTCGCTGCATCTCGTCAAAAGACGAGATAAGATCCAGGGAAATATGCCATGCAATAAATGAACTTCTATTTGCAGACGATCGGTGCCTATTTTTATAGCGACAAGGGCAGACAACAAAATCATATTAATAATATGAGTTCAACATGCAGAAGATACAATATGAGTAAAAATACAGCCACAACAGAAGTAATGCAAGTTGGCAGATCTCCATGTCCACTAAGTATACAGATAAGAATTACATCTCTGAAACAAGATACAGAATTCAAATAACTTGGAATTATAATCCCAGAAAATGGCAGAGTGGACAGATAAATCGAAATCAGATGTCAAAAATGAAGTATCAACTATCACCCATACTAAAGCATCCAAATATACCCATGTCCCAAAACGACAGATAGTAAACAGAATATTCACACCAACACTATGCTACCAATCTCACACTTGGACATTATCCAAATCAACATTTCGCAAAAATCAACACCTGTGTGATGAGATGCCTAAGGAGAGCTGCCAACTTAACAATTCGAGACCGAATAAGAAATGTTGTCATCAGACAGAATGTTGGATCAACACCTTGTGCCACATTTATTGAAAGACGGAAGATCAAATGGTTTGGCCATCTCGTTATATTGCAACACCATCAACTACCAGCACTGGCCCTGCATCAAAGATCATCTGCGACGAGAGCAAGAGGACGCCAGAGAAGAAAACTGATTGACGACATCAAAGACATTGTACAGTCACACGGAATGACACTACCCAATGCCACCCATCGGGCGCTTGAGCGCCAATTATTCCTCCCCGTGATGCCTCAATGCAAAAGTGGAAGATGCTGATGATGATTAATAAATCGCGTCACATATTGTTTGTGGGTTCTATGTTTAAAGAAAATTAAATGTTTAGATGTATAAAAACATAGGCAGTCTGCGTGATCATGGGGCTTGAAACGCTTGCCCTTGAACTTCCAGTGCGCCGATTTCTGGGTGAAGGAATCTTTCAGTATACAATCCAGTCGGGCTTCAAAGTTGACTTCCTATTCAGAAAACAATGACAAAATACTGAATGTAAACTTGTATTAAAAATCAACCTGGGGTTGGGGTTTATCGCAACGTTCTGCAAAACCCATTTAACATTTTTTTTTAAATCATAGAGGTCTAGAAAATAAAACTGGAGGAAAGTGTACCATCATTATATCATGTGCCATGCCGATAAGTGTGGCGGTCATGTTTCGCCATCTCAAACGATCACTAGAGTCGTGGATCAACTCTGTGTTCATGCCTCGACCACACCACGTGGCCAAGCCATCCAGGTATTTACTTCTCTGCCTTCCCTTGTTCTCTTCTTCTCGATCATGCCAGTTGTCACCAAGATATCTTAAGTTATTTCTTCTCATAACGTGCCCAAACAATTGTGACTATCTACGTCTGATTTCTCGAATCAGTTTACGGATTTTATTTGTTTCTTGTAGGACTTGGTCAGTGGTTTTTCTGTCTGTCCATGGTATTCTTTGCCTTTTCCTCAAAAACCAAATGCCCACTGCCATTAGATGTTTTTCAGCTCTCTGCTAATTTTAAACGCGTCACATCCATACATAAGTACAGGTTCTGTGTAGCATTCATTTTCTCGTAGCAATTGACATCTTTTTATTGGTCAGTATGCTTTCCGTCTGGCAAAAGGCAACCTTCGCCTTGGCGATTCTTGTTCTAATCACGACAAGGCACTTCCTATCAGATGTTATGGCGGTTCCGAGATAGTTGTAACAAATCACTTGTTTAAGAATATGCCCTTTTACCTGTTGTATTTCCTTCTTCCTAGTGACGACCATAATCTGTGGCTTCATACAATTTAATTCTAACCCTACTTGTTCACTATATGCACCAACCACATCTAATAAATGTTATTGATGTCACGTCCCTCAATGATAATTCCTCTCATATAGTGTGCCATGGGGGTGGAAAAGAGGAAGACCACAACGTAGATTGATTCATGATGTGATAGGTAGTTTACACGTGACAGCGACAGATTCTTACAATGGAGAGGCATTTAAATAGACTGTTGTGGGAGTAAAGTTCTAGACAGGACAAGCGAACTGGTTACACTACCTGCCTCGTGTTCCGAAGGTTGTAGGTTCGATTCTAGCGTACGTCGTTTGGTTCACGAGTGCAGTTTTCTCGAAGAAACCCTGGGGTTTGTCGCTGGAGCTGCGTTGTTCGTACTTATACGACGTTTTCGGCAAGCCGACCTGCGGAAAGATACTGAACCACATGGGATAACACCCCGAGCAATGAAGTCGATTCTCTTGCTTTTTAACAGATTTAGTTCCAAGCAAAAAGTAGGTATGGGCCTAACACATACGGATGGCGGAAAATAATACGTAGGTAAGTTTTTTTACAGTTATGACTTAATACCGAGATCGTGATGAGCAGACCAAGTAAGGGGTAAGACACGGGTGTGTTTTGTCACCAAATTCTCGTATCAGAAAGAAAACTAAGGTACAATATGTTACATGTTCAGCGACTGAGAGTTATTGCTGCTGAATACCTCAAAACGCGGCGTGCCTTTGCTAGGATAAAATATATCTCCAGCGTTTAGGCACTGGAAAATAAATGTAGAACAAATAAAGTAGGCCATGACAAAAGATTAAGAACAGCTTGGTGGAACAACGATGTTAAAGGTAGCGTATTCAGAAAGAAGGTAGCGTTAACCAAATGGATCACAAATAAATCTGAACAAGACTATGTTACTTATAGAATCCACCTATCATATACCATGCCGATAAGCGTGGGCGGTTATGTTTAACTATTTCACTCGATCACCAGAGTCGTGTATCAAATCCGTGTTTCTGTCTCGACCATGTCACGTGACCAAACCATGAATGCATTTTCTTCTCGGCCTTCCCCTTCGTCTCTTCCTGTCTGTCATGCCAGTTGTCACCAAGGTCTCCAATTCATTTCTTCTTATAACATGCCCATAATATTTTGACTGTCTACTTCTAATGTCTCTAATCAGTTTACAATTTTCATTTGTTTCTTGAAGGACTTGTTTATTGGATTTTCTGTCTGTCCATGGTATTGTTTGCATTTTCCCCAGAAACCACATTTCCACAGCCATCAGATGTTTTTTTTTCAGCTTCTCTGCTCATTTTCCACGCTTCTCATCCATACAAAAGTATAGGTTCTTTGTAGAACCTCAACACTCTTTTTTCTCGTTGCGAATGTCATCTTTTTATTGGTCAGTATGTTTTTCATCTTGCAAGGGGCTATCTTCGCCATGGTCATTCTTGTTCTAATCTCTTCAAGGCATCTCCCATCAGATGTTATGACTGTTCCGAGGTAATTGTGCTGATTCACTTGTTTATGAATATGCTCATTTACTTGTATATTACGTTGTGGTATTTCACTCGTCCAAGTGACGTACCATAATCTGTGTTTTCTTACAATTAAATTATAACCCTAGTTGTTCACATTGTGCTACAACCGCATCTACTAAATGCTGCAGATGTTGCTCATTGTCTGCAATCAAGACTGTATCATCCGTATCATCATCATCATCATCATCATCATCATCATCATCATCATCATCATCATCATCATCAGCATCACCTTCCACTTCTGTCGTCAATCTTCGTGAGGAGGAATAATTTGAGCTCCAGCGCCCGATGGGCTGCACTGAATAGTGTCATTCCGTGTCCTTGATGTCGTTAATCCATTTTCTTCTCGGACGTCCTCTTGGTCTTGTCGCAGATGACCTTCGAAGTAAGGCCAGTGTTGGTAGTTGATGGTGTTGCATACTAACGAGATGGTCAAACCACTTGATCTTCTATCTTTCAATAAATGTGGCACGACGTGTGAATCCCACTATCTGTCTGATAAAAGCATTTATTACTCATTCTCGGATTGTTAAGTTGGTAGCTCTCCTCGGGTATCTCATCTCGCAGGTGTTTATTTTGCGAAAGTCTGATTTGTATAAAGTCCAAGTTTGAGATTGGTAGCATAGTGTTGGTGTGAATATGCTGTTTATTATCTGTCGCTTTGCGAACATGACTATATTTTGATGTTTCAGAAAGGGTGATAGTTGATATTCAGCTGCATATATAATGTTACTGGTGTATCGTCCTCCAATGAGGATAATCTGTCAACTAAATAACATTTCCTTCTTCCCAGTGACGACCATAATCTGTGTCTTATTAAAATTCAATTCTAACCCTAGTTGTTCACTGTGTGCAGCAACCGCATCTACTAAATGTTGCAGGGCCTATTCATTGTCTGCAATCAAAACTGTATCATCTATATATCTAATGTTATTGATGCATCGTCCCCCAATGTTGATTCCTTCCATATCTTCTATATTTCTGAAAAATGTTTTCACTGTACAGGGAAACAGATATTGAGACATTACACATCCCTGTCTCACACCTCTCTTAATAAGCTGCTATTGACCTGCTTCATTATCAATTGTTATGGCAGCTTGTTGTTTTCAGTATATTTTTTTTTTACAAGTCTAAGATCTTGCCCATCAATTTTTAGATTGCAAAGCATCTTTATCATGTTGACATGTCTTACTTTATCGAAAGCATTTGTATAGTTAATAAAGCAAAGATTTAGATCTTTCTTAACTTCTCTGAAACGTTCAATTACTGTTCTAAGCATATACACAGTATTTACAGTACCCTTGCCTTCTACAAAACCACATTGTTCTTTTCCTATTTCGGGTTATATGTTCTTCGCATCATAATTCTTAGAATAATCTTCGTGATGTGACTGTTTATACTAATTGTTCGATACTGATCACAATTCAAGGCTAATGTCTTTTGGATTGGAATGTATACATACTTACATAATTCATGAGGTATATCTCCAGTATAAACGGAGGCCGACCACGTAAACGTTGGACGGAGGGAATAGCAGAGTCCATGGGAATATCGATACATGAAGCCCATAATCTGGCACTCTCACGATGTTTATATATCACCACGACAAGAGGAACATAATGAGATGAAATGAGATCTCCAGTATCATATAATGTGTTCAGCAGTCTGATTACTTATCTATTCCATATTCTTCTGAAGCATTAATCATTTATTTTGTGATATTATCTGAACTGTGGGTCTTGTTAGTTTTCATATTGTTAAGAGTATTCTGAATCTCCATCTTCACAATTGATGGGCCTTCATTATTATTGCGAATATCACACTGATCTTCTCTATTATCATCACACCGGTTTTTCACATAATCTGACCATTCATGTAAAATTTGATCTTATTCTATTAGGATGTCTCCATCCTTTGTTTTTAGTTAGTCTGTTGATGTACGTGATCTTTGATTAGTAAGCTTCTGAATTCCTTTGCACATTTATTCTGTATGTTTACTGTTGTGTTGTTTTTCAATTTCTATGCACTTTTTCACAAGCCATGATTTATTTGCACACTTACATAATGTTCTGACTTTTCTATGCATGTCTTCATATTTGGCAGGATTATGTTTGTTGTGTTTTATTGTTTCCATTAGTTGTAAAATTTTTTCAGTCATCAATTTTATTTTACTACCCACTTTCTTTAATTTTGAAATAGTTGTTACTGCAGCCAAACTGATTGAATTCTTCAAATTTTCCTTAGAAAATAGCACAACGAAATGCCGAACGAACAATTAGAGCATTTAAAGATTAATCCTGGAGAATATATGGTGAACAGATGGCGACCCTTAGCAAAGACTAACGAAGAGAATTTTATAATCGTGTCAATAATATGAGAAACAAAAATGCATGCTACAACCCAACCGCCATCATAAAGAGCAAAAGAGAAAACCTCACTTTTGTGCCTAAAAGCTGTTGACAACAAGAACCAAACTTTATCCCCGCAGAAGTTAAATCAGTCATACAGAAAAGTCCTAAGAACAAATCACCTGGTCCAGATGGAATAACCACAGAAGCTATTCAGGCCTGTGGGGAAACAGGAGTTAAATGACTGACAAGACTTTATAATAAAGCATGGGAAGAAAGAAAAGACCCAGAAGATTGGCAACAGGAAATAATAGTATCAGTATGGAAAAAGAAAGGCAATATGAGAGAGTGCAAAAATACAGCGGTATGTCACTTTTTAGCCATATAGGGAAATGTACGCAAAACTATTGGAACAAAGGGCTAGACTCATGGTTGAACAACAGTTAAGCAAAGTACAATTCAGTTTCCAAAAAGGTAAAAGTTCCACTCATGCTCTATTCATACTTAGACAAATATGTGGGAAAACCATCCAATATAGTGAACATCAGAATATTGCGTCGTGGATCATATAATGGCTTTCCATAGAGTAGACAGATACAAATTATGGACCATACTTGAAGACTACGGGATACGAGGACCATTGCTAGAAACATCATAACCATGTACCACTCGAGACAAAGTGCAGTAAGAACACAAGAAGGTATATCAGATATGTTCACAGTCACTACAGGAGTGATACATGGATGTGTGCTCTCTCCTATGCTATTTAATATCTACACGGACAGAATATCCAAGATGAAAGTCTTGACATAACAGATTCAGAAAATTTAGAATTATTTACTTCGGATGAAACAACTGATCCACAGAAAATAAATGAGGGCTGACTGCAAAATCGTGTTAATAATCAGAGTTCAAAATGCAGAAGATGCAATATAAGTATACGTATAACCAAAACCGAAGCAATGCAAATTAGCAGATCTCCTAGTCCACTAAGTATACAGATAAACAGCACATCTCTGAAACAGCTTAAAAACTTCATATATCTTGGAAGTATGATCACCGAAGATATCAGATTGGACAGAGAAATCGAAATCAGGCGTCAAATAGCGACTGCGCTCACATATCAACTATCACGCAAACTGAAACATCCATGTCCGCAAAGCGACAGATAATAAACAGTATATTCACACCAACCCTATGCTACCAATCTCAAGCTTGGACATTATCCAAATCACACTTGCGCAAAATCAACAACTGTGAAATGAGATGCCTGAGGAGAACTGCCAACTCAAACATTCGAAACCGAGTAAGAAAGTTTGTTATCAGACAGACAGTGGGATCAACACCTTGTGCCGCATTTATTGACAGACAGAAGATCAAATGGTTTGTCCATCCTGTTAGAATGCAACACCATCAAATATCATACCATCACTGGCCCTACATCGACGATCATCTGCTCCGAGAGCAAGAGGACGCCTGAGAAGAAAATGGTCTGATGAGAACAAAGACATTGTACAATCACACGGAATGACACTATCCAATGCCACCCATTGGGCGATGGAGGGCCAATTATTCCTCCCTACGTCCCCTGACGGCAAAAGTGGAAGATGATGATGATGCTGATGAGAACATCGATATCATCTGTTTCTTCGCCCATTAAATGTCTCTACGACCATATTTGCTATCATTATGAGGCACATGCACTCTTTTTTTTTTTTTTTTTTTTTAAATTTGGCCTGTAAAACATTTTTTTTTTAAAATTCACGTTTTCCTTTAAAATTCCGAATACAACAAATGCATTAATATACACATATGCGATAATATTACATTTATGGCATGTGCAATTGCCTACACATTACTTGATGATGATGATGATGATGATGATGATGATGATGATGATGATAATGATGATGATGATGATGATGATGATGATGATGATGATGAAGATGATGATGATGATGACGATGACGACGATGATGATGATGATGATGATGATGATGATGATGATGATGATGATGATGATGATGATGATGATGATGATGATGATGATGATGATGATGATGATGATGATGATGATGATGATGATGATGATGATGATGATGATGATGATGATGATGATGATGATGATGATACAGAAATAAAATTCTAACTTTTTTTCCCCCTTTCAAATAATACTACATGATAATAATACTACACGAAAACAGCAGCATGAACACACAATCACTTGTCTGAATCAAAGTAAAAGTTGACGCTGCCATCCCTGTTGATATCCGCCATTAAATTCAATTTTTTTTTTTCGTCACGCATTTATGAAAACTATACGTTTATCCACGCCTGACTAGGGGTCAAACATTCATCAAAACAGACACTACCGACAGAGATATATACATACCAATTATACATACACGTTTATGTGTATATTTTCACTCACACACGCGCGCGCACACACACGCACACACACACACACACACGCGTGCGCACACACACACACACACACACCTACTTATATGTATATGTACAGACATATCTATGCTTGCACAAACTAATACATATTTAGATGTATCTCCTTGTTTGTATACCTTATCCAAATCCCACAGACAAATTTGAAACGTGTATATTCCCTTTTGTCTAAGTGGTTTTGAATATTTGTGTGATTTTGTTTTGTACCATGTGCTGTATTATATGTGTGTTGTATGTTCTGAACCTATATGTTGCTGCATTTCTACAGGTCCATACCACATACCTGTACTCTGCTAGTGCAGTCAACAATCTTATGTGATTATTTTCTGTGGTTTTTGGTATTGTGTTTAAAAATATTGCCTTGTACATATCTGTCTTCTTTTTGTTGAATATCTCAATTAGTTGTCTTAAAGTGTCTAGTGCAGTCTGTACTGTTGGGCATGTAAAAAAAATGTGGTCTTCTGTTTCTTGTATGTTTTGTCTACAGAGTTGACATGGTGATATTCGTTTTGACCTGTGTGCTTGTTTTTCGGTAGTAGGTGTCATGTTCTAATGGCTCTGTCCGGGAAAAATATCGAGTTAATAATCTTCCCTAAGTATTTCAGGATCCTCGCCGGTGCTACGGAGTTCGTGCACTGAGCTGAGTTTCTCCAGACTCCGGTTTGAGTTAGGAGGAGAACGGGGCATTTATGGGTTACGCCCGTGTGCAGTGATGCTGATCCGTCGACTAAACTAACCCACACTAACTAGCTGCTGTTATTATTATTATTATTATTATTATTATTATTATATAATGCTATTATTGTTGTTATTGTTATTGTTGTTATTATTATTATTGTTGTTGCAATTGTGGTTGTTATTATTGCTGTTGATGTTGCTGTTGTTATTATTATTCTTGTTATTGTTGTTATTATATTCCAATTGTTATTGTGGTTGTTGTTATTTATGTTTTTGTTTTGTTATTATTTCTGTTGTTATTGTTACTGTAATTACTGTTTGTGTGCCCTTGTTATTGATGTTGTTATAATTATTGTTATTGTTGCTTTGTGCTCTTGATATTGTTGTTATTGTTGGTGGTGTCGTCGCATTTGTTATCATCGTTGTCATCATCATCATCTATAACTATTTTCACACAATTATTGTATAGCACAGACTGCAAGATACCCCACCCATTGTGCTACTCTAGGTGTTGTTCAGACAGACTCACAAAGAGAACTAGCAACTCGCAACAGAAGAGGACAGTTCGCATTCTTTGGGCATGTCATGAGAAGTGGAAAACTAGGGCATGTTGTCCCAATTGGAAAGCTGGAGGGGAGGACAGCCAGGGGGAGATCAAGAGAGTAGATGCTGGACAGTTTGACATGACTAGAAAGAAGACTGTAGACAGACATGGTCATCAACGGCATATGGCATGGATTACAGGAAGAAGAAGACACATAAATAGTGCATATAATAATTTAATTGGATGGAACATTGAACAAGCATGTCTATCCAACAAGAACTCAGAATTGTTTAAAAACATGCTTTTAAGATAAACAAACATGAGAAAATAAAATTAAAAACAACGTATTCCATAGTGAATTTAAACACAGAAGCCACAAACAATATGTTGCACGATTGATTGTCTGGCATATTTCGCTGCATCTCGTCAGGTGACGAGGCTTGATGAGGGAAATATGCCAGGTAAGAAATATTTTTTGTGGCTTCTGTGTTTAAAGAAAATGAAATGATTTGGAGATGTATAAAGACAAGGGCAGTCTGCGTGATCGTGGAGGCTTGAACTTCCAGTGCGTCATATTCGGGGTGGGGTAATCGTTCAGTGCACGGGCTGGTCGGGGTTCAATGTTGACTATCCGTTCAGAAAACAATGGCAAGCTACTGAATGTAAGCTTGTAAACAAACGCAAAATGGTGTTGGGGTTTATCGCAACGTCCTGCAAAAGCCATATAACATTTTCTTTTAAAACATGAAGTTTTGGAAAAGGTAAGTATGGAGGAAAGTGTAACATCATCATCATCGGTCGGCATCTCGCTGCCCTCTGTCGTCACCACCGCCAAGGTTGTAGGAATCTTGGAGTAGGTGAGGAGCCGCTCCGCCTTCAAGAGTCGGATGTGGATATTCTCTTCTGGAAACTGCTTCATGATTTCTTCGTCTAATAGCTCCACTTTGATACGCTTGACAACCCACTTGCTCGTCGGTGAGACGACGTTTCCGACTCTGGTGTCTTTCCCTTCTTCTGCTTCGCAGAAGGTTTAGCTCTTGTTTGTGGTGGGTTGTCGTCGTCCTTCCTCGTGGTAGCTTCGTTAGAGCTTTCTTGAGGTTATTGTTGTTTGCTGCATCTCGCAGGTAGATTCTCTCCGCTCGTCTTCTTGTCGGCTCCCACGCTGCACATCTTGGTTGCCACGTGTCTTTTGGTGTTCTTGCAAAATGCAATTTTCCCCCGTATCAGGCTGCTCGACATGTTCAGGTGACTTGTCTTGTTAGCGCTCGCAGTTGCGAATGATGACAACGTAGATGGATTATTGATATAATAAGTAGTTTACACATGACAGCAAGAGAGGCATACGATTGAGAGACATTTAAATAGACTGTTATGGGAGTAAAGGTCTATACAGGACAAGCGAACTGGTTACACCACCTGCCTCGCGATCCGACGGTTGAGGGTTTGATTCCGGCGTAAGTCGTTTGGGTTACCAGTGCAGTTTTCTCCGAGGAACCCTGGGGCTTGTCGCCTTTTAATAGATTCGGTTCTAAACAAAAAGTATGTTTGGACCTAACTAAAATGGCGGAAAATGATAAATAGGGAGGTCTTGTCACAGTTATGACTTAATGAAGAGACAGTGATGAGCAGACCATTCTTCTTCCTTTTTTTTGTTCGCCTGAAAAATGACTATAACTGCAATGTTGTCTCTTGTATGAATCTACCAGTCTTTTTTAGTTCAATCAGCGGTCCATAGAGTTTATCTTCCACTGTTGTCTCTCTAGGCCAGAAGTTTAGCCTGGATATGTTGTATTCTGGGCAGTCCTGGAGTATGTGCTCTGCTGTCTGCGACGCTAAACCACATGTGCACACGGCTGAGTCACCAATCTTGAATTTTGTATACATGTGGTTGCGTAATTTATTGTATCCTGTTCTGGGGCACAAAATAGTGACCTGTTCTGGTCTGACCATAACGTGGTAGTCGTCTTGAGTAGGGTTTGGTGGCCTTCTGACTGATTTAATCATTCTTTTCTTTTGGTGGTATGTAATGGACACATCAGGTTGTTTTTCGTTTGCCCCTTCCTTAGCCAATCGATCACCTCTGTCCTTTCCGGGTACTCCACAGTGGGATGGATGGTATCCACTGTATGGTGACCGTATGCTGACTGCTAAGTTCAGAAAGTAGTGTCCTTAGAACTGGCAATTTCCCAGACAGGAGCGCCTCTATTACTGATTGTGCATCTGTCAATATCACCACACGTTGTGTACCATGGTTGGTATTTTGTAATATCTCTGTTGCTATCTATCTTGCCTCAATTTCAGCATCATGGTTATGCCAATTGCAACGGAAAAAAAAGACTGTTGAGGTGTTACATAGAATTTGTACTTTTGTATGGATGTGAAACGTGGATAACTACCAGACAAGTTGAAAACATCTAATGGCTGTGGAAATTTGGTTTCTGGGGAGAATGCAAAGATTATCATGGACAGACCGAAAAACCAATTATCAACTCCTACAAGAAACAAACAAAATTGATTCGAGAAATTAGACTTAGCTAAATAATTTTTGGGGGCACGTTATTTTTATTGAGCATGTTTTTATATTTTCTTTTGTAAATTTATGTTCACCATTTTGGAATTTGTTGTAAGATATGTACACTCAGTTTTTAGTATATCACTTTTTCGCAGGTGTTACACGTACCTAACTGTTTTTATGTTCTTTTGTTACATCCTGCTGCATCCGTTACTTTTCTTATGAATATAGCAACTCGTTTCAATCCGTGTAATGTTTCATAGATACTAATTTAGAAACCTTTATAATATGAAATGTTTAGAATCAAGGGGAATAAATTTAAAAGAAAATTTTATGCCACAAGGGAGACACGAACAATAATTTATTGGAGTATAAAAAAAGACAGTGTAATGCAAATGGACAGTTTGAGGAACGTATAGACTAAAATTTAAGAACGTATATTGCCAATCTGATGAAAAGCTGCTGAAGAAAATGTTAAGTAATTGCAATATCTTAGACTTCCAGTATGTGACCTCGTGTGGTAGATAATATTACAAATTAAGAGCTTTCTACCAATGTGAGAATATATATTTAGTGCAATAGCTGTTCAATTACATTCTGATTTCGACAGCACTTTTTAGCGTTATCAAGAGAAGTTGCCCTAATTTATCAAGAAACCTGATTCGGGAAGGAAAATGGTTCGCAAAACCAACTCAAAGAAACAGCAGCCTCACAAGATGTGCAGCGTTGGAGTCGCCAAGCCTGCACAGAGGACGAATGTGGAGAACCTGCCTGCCAGCTGCAGTAAAGACCATTTAGCTACAGTCAAATAAAGTGATGCTACCACGAGAAAGACGGATGTCAGCCCACCACAGACAAGAGCCAAGACAGCTGAGAAGAAGGAGGAGAAAGACACCAGAGTCGGTAACACCGACCTCAAGACAGCCAGATGGGTTATAAAACGTGTTCAAGTGGAGCTGTCAGATGACGAAATCATGAAACCGCTACAGGAGGAAAACCTACACATGAGAATTCTGAAGGCACAGCGGATCTTGACATACTCAAAGATACCAACCTCACTGGTGGTGGTGACGACTGAGGGCAACGAGATTCCACACCAGGTGTCAATGAACAACATAACTCAACAGCCTGATTGGTTTATACCAAGAATCAACCAATGCTTAAGATGCCAGAGGGCCGGCCACAGTCGAACAATCTGCCGCAGCAAGACTGAAATCTGCCGTTACTGTGCCGATCACAACGCATTCAGGAAGTGTTCGCTGGCAAAACAGGACACCGACTTCAGAGCACCCAATAACAAGAGGAAATGCGCCAACTGCATGGGCAATCATGGAGCAAGGTAGCTGGGCTGTCCGTACCTCCAAAGACATAGAGATATATTAAAGATCGCCATAACGAAGAAAACACCATTCAAAGAAGCAATACGGAGGTGCGAGACAGCACCATGCATCTCGCAAGCGGAAAAATCAATGTTGCAAAGCCAGATTGACGAATTAAAAAGACAAATAAAGCTGCTCCTAACACCGTCACAAACCAGTGACAATGAAAAACTGCTTGCGGAAATGAAGGAGATACAGCAAAGCATCAAACAAGAGATGGAGCGCATGGCCGAGTTAAAGAAGGAGAACGAAGAAATCTTACAAATTATCAAGACCGAAAGAGAATTGCACAGAGCTGAAATGAAACTATTACAAAACAAGCTAGATGAACCCATTAAAAAAAAAACGCAGAGACACCGCCAGATGTAACTCAACTGAAAAACATCGACAAACTGATGACGACAATCCACAAGAAAGAAGACAAGAAGATGCAAGATGAAGCCAACACCATGCCCAAGCAAAAACAGCAAACTAAGGACGCCAGCCCAGCCATGATGCCCAAAAAGAGTCAGGGGAAACCAGAAATCAACCAGACTCAACAAGAAAGTACGAAGAAAACCCCCGACAAACCGGAAGAAGACTGGGGCATATACAAGAAAGGAGCATCAAAAGCTGAACATGCCAAGGTGTGGAATATCGTCGAAAGACGGAACGAACCAAAGTCAGAGCAGCAATGAAGGAGCCTCTAGACAGCCCCACATGGTTCAAAGAATATAAAAGGGGAATGAATCGCCTCAGACAGAAAATGAGACAAGAACGACAAAAACAAGAAGATGCATGGTCCACCAACAGCTCCAGCTCAGAGGAAGACTAACCAATAACCTCACAAGAAGCCAATATGATGACAGCACCCTAGCACAGCAGACGAGCCAGAAGCCAACACTGACAGAAGAAACTGCCTAAAAACACACAAAAGGAAAACTTGCCGGCCAACGAATCCCCCTTGCTGACGTCACAGACACAACCTGCACAACAGATAAGCCAGCTTCTAATGGCACACAGAGAAAGTAATAATCCACGTACCATGAACCACCGCTATTATAACCGATGCCGCACGGGCTGGTTGAAACAAGGTGGAAAGGTTTGTTTTTTTTTCTTCAAAAATTGGAGTTGGAGAGTTGGAGTGCAATTAGATTGGATAAGTCAAGTAAATCAATTTTTTTGGCAGGCACATGCACATGTGCTTTATAATAATAACTAGCTGCCCCGGCCCGGCTTCGCCCAGGCCCTGGAGGGGATCTATCTATCTATCAGTCTGTCTGTCTGCTTGTTTGTCTGTCTGGCTGACCCGGCCCGGCTTCACCCAGTCCCTGGTGGGGAGCATCCATTTAATTCATATACGTAGTCATATAACCTCTCCCGTTCCCGACTATCTGTTTGTCTGTCTATCTGTCTGTCTGTCTGTCCCGGTCTGGCTTCACCCAGTCCCTGGATGGGAGCATCTCATTTAATTCATATACGTAGTCATATAAGCTCTCCCGTTCCCGACTGTCTGTCTATCTGTCTGTCTGTCTGACCCGGCCCGGCTTCACACAGTCCCTGGTGGGGAGCATGTCATTTAATTCATATAAGTAGTCAAATAACCTTCCGTTCCCGAATATATTTCTGTCTGTCTATCTATCTGACCCGGCGTGGTTTCGCCCAGCTCCTGGCGTACAGTAACTTAAAAGAATGTCCTTCCACACACCATTCATTATTTTTAATGAAAACTGTTTTTAATTACCGACATGACAGTTGATAAGTTCTTTAAGCAGAAAAAGATGGGTTACAATGTTATGCATTATGCATTATTTTTATGCAAACTTTGAAAATGCCTTAAAGATTATATCATTATTTATTATAACTCATATGCCTGAAAATAACTATAGACAAAGAGTTTAACAATAGTGCAAGTAAGTCCAACAATATGACTATAAAGTATATAGAAATTTTATTAAAAGTTATGCCTCTTGAAATAACTTTTCTAGAGTGAAGTCCCCCTGCTATATAGAACTTATATAATGAAACATGAAAAAGTAAATGTTATTAAATAAGTAGAACATTTTACACTATGAAACTATTATAGTCGGTTGCAAAGGAATGAAAGGAAGAGGTGTAGAAAATTTCATCTCAATCGTATGTACCGTTATCGAACCCATCCAATACATAGCCAGCCACATACAGTCTCTTTTATAGATATAGATAACAGATATGGTCATAGAGACCTTCAATGGCGCGAAGAAACAGATGATGTCAATGTTCGTCTCTGATACACAAGTGGAGTACGGCAGTCGCCGTTGTTTGCCTTAACGCTGTAGTTGTATATGATCCTAGCAAAGACAAGGCGCCGTTTGAGGTGTTCAGCTGCAATAACTCTCAGTCGCCGAACATGTAATATATATTATCCTGGTTTTCTGTATAATTAGAGCCATACAAGCAACCACAGATAAACCGCAACATAAAAGCCAAGAGACCGAGCCTGAACAGCAAGCTACAGCCAGCAGCCCAACCGCGACGCCCGAGGTAGACAAAGGGAAAAAAGTGTCTCGCTGGACATCCGAAGAGAGCCGAAGTGAACGCCCTGATGACGACACGGAGAGACCACGGGAATTTACCTTGGAAGAGCTACTAGCAGATGCAAGATTGGAGGAACTTCCATCCATCCATCATGTGCCATGCCGGTAAGCGTGGGCGGTCATGTTCTGCCATCTCACTCGATCACCAGAGTCGTGGATCAGCTCCGTGTTTCTGTCTCGACCATGCCACAAGGCCAAGCCATCCAGGTACTTGCTTCTAGGTCTTCCCCTTGGTCTGTTCTCCTCGATCTTACCAGTTGTCACCAAATTCTCCAATCCATTTCTTCTCATAACATGCCCAAAAAATTTTGACTGTCTACGTCTAATTTCTCGAATCAATTTACGATCTTCATTTGTTTCTTGAAGGACTTGTTCATTGGTCTTTCTGGCTGTCCATGGTATTCTTTGCATTTTCCTCAGAAACCACATCTCTACAGCCATCAGATGTTTTTCAGCCTGACTGCTCATTGTCCACGCTTCACATCCATATAAAAGTAATGGTTCAATGTAGCATCTCAACACTCTTTTTCTCGTTTCAATTGACATCTTTTTATTGGTCAATATGTTTTTCATCTTGCTAAAGGCTACTTTTGCCATGGCGATTCTTGTTCTAATCTCTTCAAGGCATCTCCCATCAGATGTTATTACTGTTCCGAGATAATTGTACCTGCTCACTTGTTGAAGAATATTCCCATTTACTTGTATATTACATTGTGGTATTTCGTCCTTCCTAGTGACGACCATAATCTGTGTCTTTTTACAATTTAATTCTAACCCTAGTTGTTCACTGTGTGTAACAATCGCATCTACTAAATTTTGCAGGTCCTGTTCATTGTCTGCAATCAAGACTGTATCATCTGCATATCTAATGTTATTGATGCATCGTCCCCCAATGTTGATTCCTTCCATATCTTCAATATTTCTGAAAATACTTTCACTGTACAGGGAAAACAGATCTGGAGACATTACACATCCCTGTCTAACACCCCTTTTAATAGGCTGATATTGGCTTACTTAGGAACTTAGGTGCCAGGAATTCAAAAGGTGTTGGAATGAAAGATAAAAGAAGAAACCCAAGAAACTCAGGAGACCGGTAGACTACCCAGTTACATGCTATGAACCTGATTTTGCCGACTACTCGTACTATATAGAAGACGGAGAGATCAAACCATGGCTTACCGTGGAGGAAAAATTCGAAAGGCAGCAGAAACTCAAACTCGAAAGTGAAAACAGGCGCAAGGAGGAAAATAGAAACGTCGAAAAGCTCCTTCAGAAACTACACAAAGAAGGAGACAAAAAGACCAAATAAAAAGTCCTTATAAGGACTGCACCCGAATTAGCCAGAAGCCTGCAATGAGAACCACAAGAGCAGACGAGCACAAAGGATAGCCACCGAACGACCCCCCCCCCCCCCACCCTCAACTGACGTTAAAGACACAAACCATCATATCCAGTCCGGGATAGGACTCACAAGACAAGAATTAGTGTAAATGAACCCACAAAAACCACGGACCTCAACAAAAACCACAGCTGAAGATGTAGGTTGAACGAGGCTGAATTTGGAACTTTTGTTTTGAAAATTTTTATTGGAATTTGAATAATTAGAGAATTTGGTGACGAAACACACGCGTGTCTTACCCCTTATTTGATATGTTCATCACTATCTCGGCATTAAGTCATAACTGTGACAAAACATAACTACTTATTATTTTCCGTCATCCATTTTTGTTAGCTCCAAACCTACGTTTTGTTTGGAACTTAATCTGTTAAAAGGGAAGAGGATCGATTTCACTGCGCCGGGTTTATCCCGTATGGCCCAGTATCTTTACGCATGGCGGCTTGCGGAAAGCGTTGCACAAATTACGAAAAATCCCCATAGTTTCTCCGAGATAACTGCACTCGTGAACCAAATGACGTTCGCCGGAATCGAACCCACAAGTTTCGGAGCGAAAGAGAGGTGGCGCAACTGTCAGAGTCTCACCCGAGGATAGAACGCGTTGTCTGCACCAACGCCCGACAATCCAACGCCGAGATATTATAAGCCCTACAGTTATAATGCGGCGGCCTCACTAGCGCCAGGCAGCCAGCGCTCGATAGTGTAGCTGGGCTATTATAAGCACTACAGGCGATAAGCGCTGAACGGTGCTAAGCAGGCAGCTAGCACACAGCGTGAACCGTGAGGGGTCACGCGTGCTAACCCAAGCGCTACTAGAGAGTGTGCTGTGTCCAGTCAGACTGAGCTGGACGGTCGTCAGAGACAGACGTGTGAAAGCGGCTGAGAGTTGTTGCATGTCGTGAAAGCTAACCTGTTTGACAGCTTGAGATGGAGTGCATGTCTGTGTGACTTGTAAGTTGGAGTGCATTGATATCTTCTATTGTATTGATGTATTGATTACTTGCACTGTTGTAATCCATTGTATATTGTAACTTGTGATTGCGCGAAGCGTGTATTGATTCACGATGTGTGCAGTGCGCGAATAAATAGCACGAAATACCTTATCGGTGGTTAGCCTTGTGTTGTTTAGATAGGATAATTAAGATCGTACTTTGTCAAGTGACGAGCCCTAATTCATGCCCTAAGCAAGACTTTGACAGCAACCACTTCGCTTGTCCTGTCAACTTTACTCCCATAACATTCTATTTAAATGTCTCTCCACTGTAAGTCTTTGTCGCTCTCATATGTCATACATCTCCAAAACATTTAATTTTCTTTAAACACAGAAGACATAAACAATATGTGACACCATTTATTGCGTGGTATATGTCACCGCATCTCCTCTCGTCTCTTTACGAGATGCTGCGAAATATGTCAGGCAACCTATTTTGCAACATATTGTTTGCAACTTGTGTGTTTAAATTCACTGAGGGAATGCATTGTTTTGAATTTCATGTTCTTATGTTTGTTTATCTTAATAACCAATATGTGTTTACAATTCTGAGATCTTGTTGAATAGACCTGTGTTGTTGTAATCCTTTATTACTTTAGTGTCGTCCCTGGAGTGAGGGGAATCAACACCCACAATTTTTTTAACCCAATATTATTGTCCTAGAGAAACCACCAGACTCCGTCCACAAAACTCCGTCAGTCTGTAAACACCTCTTTCTTACTCTCACTCACCCCTGGATCATGCCCCTCTCATTCTTCCCCAACACAACATACTCAACAACTCTAGCTTTAACAAATAAATACAACAATTAATTTATTAAAGCAAAAAGTATGTGTGTGAGAAATGCGTGTGTGTAATGTGTAGAATGTGTTTCGAATATTCTAAGGTGTATGTAGAGTCAGACCAGTGAATCAGGAGCAACGTTAGTTACATCACTGTGCTGAGCACACAACAGCACCAAGTATTCCGGACAGATAACCTCACCAAGAAGATGTCTCTCCGGCTACGTGACGAATTTCTCCGATCACTCTCGAACAATCAGTACACTGGACATCAATGATAGACACTGTTCGATATCGGTCTTCACTCTAGCAAACACTGTGAAGTTACACTGTTTAATAATATTTGTTGATCAGAGAATCTTTCCGATAACTTACATGTCACATGGGAAACTATAACTGTTCATAGTCACTGGTTATACGGTTTTTCCAATATTACAAAAACAAAAACAACCTATTAGTGTTTCAGGTAGATATATATTGGAATATGTGTTACGTATAGTGTTCTGATTCTACAGTGATGTAGCCAATCACTCAAGGAAAAATCACACATATGTACATCAAGTCCTGCTCAGAAGCCAGGTTTCTGCAGACCAACTAGGCCATGTGCCCAGTGTACAAGCCTCTCAGTAACCTCTGTCTTCCATCTGTGAGCTATCATTTCTTCAACTTTGATATTAACTTCTTGGTAGTATATTATATCACCATCAACAAGTAGACCTGTAAATGGAACTTGTAGAATAGAGAATCCCCTGGTGAGAGCAACTCAATTCTGACCTTAATTAGGTGAGTGTAGGCCGATAGCAGCACTCAGATCTATAACAGAGAACCGAACTCTGTTATACGGCCAAATAGCTCATCACATTGGTCTGAGACATGGAAACATAAGGACATATTAAAGGAAACGGGTAGAAACCCAGCAGATGCCCTACTGGAAGATCCTACCATTTCGCATTCCCTTCATCCCTCCCAACCATCCTCAATCTCTATAATTATTATCCCACTACATTGTCCTTAACTCCCTGAGTTAAATGATATATTACACAAGCTAGTTAAAGCCACACAATAGGTTACTAGTGCCGACGCTCCTATAATACTTTCTATCACCGCACTTATAGAACATTCTAGCACTGCACCTATAATACATTCTATCACCGCACAGTAATGTACTCTATTCCTAATCATAATCTAATTTATATATGATTAATTGACTACCATATGCCTTTTCCGGTTGATGATTGAGACTATGCAATCACAGCCTGGATCTATGTCCGCCGATAACAATCAACACTTAGACATTATAGTCTCTTTCATGTAACACAACTCGGAATACTGCGCCGGTCTTAACACTTCAGAATCCTTGGTCGACTCACTCCAACTTATTTACCGCAACTGGTTTTTAAATCGGGGCTTGAGTGACGTCACCACAAAGTCTAGACGCTGATCAGTCCAGAGTCTGGCTTTCTCTCTGTTTTTTAGACTGACTGGAATCACCTCGCCGTCTAATTTGCTTTAATCGGGGAAAACTTTGTCTCGTACAACAAATGTCCTGTCTGTCTGTGAACCAGGGGAACTTTCCCCACATCACAGAATCTGTCCAGACATTCCGTCTACGACTTCAAAGGCTGTCTCCCGTCGTGCAGACTAATGGCGCCATTGTTCGTTTCTCGAACAACCCACATCATACAGAAATGCCGACCGTGCGCAGACAGTTTTCGCGACTTGTTTATGTTCCTCAGTCCCCTACTCATCGAAGGATTGCCTGTTTTTGTAGACTAATGTCGGGTCTTATTTATGTACTAATTACAACCGATTGTGTCCTTGACCACATGCTGTCGCTGTTATTTTATCATCTTATCGTCAATTACAGTGATTCCGCGACAACCTGTTTGTTTACTGTTCCATCTAATTAAATTGTAATATATATTTTGTATATGTCCACTTCTTCCTGTAGTCCATGCCGTATGACGTTGGTAACCATGTCTGTCCACAGCCTTCTGTCTAGTGTACTGCCACCCATTCCCGTTACAGACGTTCCTCCATGCCACGATGTCAAACTGTCCAGCATCTATTCTCTTGTTCTCGCCTTGGCTTTCCTCCTCTACTGCTTTCCCGTGTGACAACATGCCCTAGTTTTCCATTTCTCATGACATGCCCAAAGAATGTGAACTGTCATCTTCTGATGCGAGTTGTTAGTTCTCTTTGTGAGTCATTCTGAACAACACCTAGAGTAGCACAATGGTTGGGGCATCTTGTAGTCTGTGCTATACATTAGCTGTGAAACTAGTTATATATGATGATGACGATGATAGCAAATGCGACGACGACAACAACAATAATAACAACAATTGTGAACTGTCATCTTCTGATGCGAGTTGTTAGTTCTCTTTGTGAGTCTTTCTGAACAACACCTAGTTATATATGATGATGACGATGATAGCAAATGCGACGACGACAACAACAATAATAACAACAATTGTGAACTGTCATCTTCTGATGCGAGTTGTTAGTTCTCTTTGTGAGTCTTTCTGAACAACACCTAGAGTAGCACAATGGTTGGGGCATCTTGTAGTCTGTGCTATACATTAGCTGTGAAACTAGTTATATATGATGATGACGATGATAGCAAATGCGACGACGACAACAACAATAATAACAACAACAATAACACCAACACCAAAAACAATAATAACAAGAATAACAATGACATCAGCAAAGTCAAAAGCATCAATAACAACAGAATTCGCAACAATATTAACAATAATAGCATACATATAATAATAATATTAATAATAATAAAAGTCACAACATCAATAATAACAACAACGATAACAACTCCATGCATACAAGCAATAACAGAAACACCAAATCAACAACAATACTGACAATAGCAACAACAATAGCAACAACAACAACAATAACAACAACAATAAACATCGTGTTAACAACCTTCACCCCATATTGTGGAGGTAAAATGTGTACTATTAGTATCTTATCATTGTGATGCTGCTTGTAAAACGCTACATAATCTCTGCTAAACAATATCAAATAACACAAAGTAATGCAACTTTACACACCATAATTACGAACAATATAGAACGTTGTGGCGACAAGCTTCATCCTCAAACAAATACATACACAAAAACAACATATAATCACGGAGAAGACCCTGTAGTGTAAACATTAAGGCAAAGGAACTGGATGAGAAGAATGAAAACAATGAAGAGAAAATCAAAATGTGAACAAATTATTATTATTATTTTGTTTTTGCTATTTATCTCAGAATAACAGACTGTGATACTAACATCGAATTCACTTTGATACTCTTATATAGACATTCCAGGGAGCCTGTGGGTCATGGGGACCGTGATAAGGGGTGGTAAAGGTTCAGTAAACATCCCAGGTAAATGAGTGGAAGTGGTGCGTGAAAAAAGGGGCAATAAGGTAAGGCGAGAAACTGGAAGCAATGTAGATGTGATGATGGTCCGAGTGTTAAAACTAAGAAGGAGTCCCGGTGGATGTCCGTACTCCTGGACCGTTCTCGTGTGTTCTAGCCCTGAATTGTGTCTTGTGGTAGTGTCATGACCACACTTGGCCCTGTTTTGTACAATCCAATATGACATATCTAGCCTGATTTAGTGTTATACTATTACATTTTCATATTGTGCAGGTTCTGTGAATTGAGAACCATGACGGAAAGAAAGCAAGAAAAGGCAGAATGATATATATTTGGATAGCAAGGCGATATGGAATAACCGAGTCAGGACCACCGACTTGACCCAAGAGTAGTAATCGTGTAGTCTCCGTGGTGAAGCGGTGATGACTACAGTCGGCATCATCATCTGTGGCGTCAACAAGCGCGGGCGGTCATGGTTGCCATCTCACGTGATCACCAAAGGTTTAGCTGATTAAGCTCCATGGATGATTAATCGTCTTAAACGACTTCCCGATGTGCCATGGGGTTTTACACAGTAAGTTTTTCTTATGCGACGAATCTTTAATTTGATATATAATACAATATGTCTGCTACCATATTAACGACTTTTAACCCCAGAACTACCATTGTGTTCAAATGGACTTCTATGTCAACTTTAGCGTCTGTCATTGTGTTGTAGGATATTTATTTTTATTGTTTTATATTTCATTATCCCACTGTGTCCGTGTTCTAGTTTATCTCACTTTTCGCAAGAGTTACACATACCTACTGTTTTTATTTCCTATTGTTACATCCTGCTGCAGCCGTTACTTCTCCTTGTTGCAACTCGTTTCGATCAGTGTTATGTGTCATAAGTAAGAATGTAGACATCTACTATAATAAGAATTCATTGTGCCAAGGGAAATAAATGAAACGCATATTCTAAGTAATAAGGGAGACAAGAACAAATAATATTTTGGAGTGTAAAATCAGTAAATTACTGCAAAATAATTAGTCTGTAAGAACTATATAGCATATATTTAACTAAAGATATTTTTATTCTGATTAACGGCTACTAAAATAAAGTTAAATAAGTGAGATAATTTAGATGTCCAGTTTGTGACCTCGCCTGGTAGATAATATTACAAACGAAGGTCAGTCTAAATACGGGGTAGTATATTATGTGCCTTATCAATTTTATTGTATTCTTGCCGCATAGTCAAAGAACAATATTTTTAGAAGGCACCTGTACATGTGCCTCATAATGACAGCAAATAGTGTCGTAGAAACAATTAATGGCTCGAAAAAAAAAAACAAAAACAGATGATGTGGATGTTCGTCTTTGATACACAAGTGGATTACGGCAGTCGCTGATGTTACATCATCATCATCTTCCACTTGTGCCGGGAAGCGTCGTGGGGAGGAATAATTGGCACTCTAGCGTCCGATGGGTGGCATTGGATAGTGTCATTCGTGTGATTGCACAATGTCTTTCTATTGTCAATAATGTCTTTCAATCTATTGTCTTCTCGGGCGTCCTCTTGCTCTCGTCGCAGATGATCTTTGTTGTAGGGCCAGTGCTGGTAGTTGATGGTGTTGCATTCTACTGAGATGACCAAACCATTTGATCTTCTGTCTTTCAATAAATGTGGCATAAGGTGTTGATCTCACTGTCCGTCTGATAACAACATTTCTTACTCGGTCTCGGATTGTTAAGTTGGCAGCTCTCCTCGGGCATCTCATCTCATATGTGTTGATTTTGCGAAAGTGTGATTTGGATAATGTCCAAGTTTGAGATTGGTAGCATAGGATTGGTGTGAATATGCTGTTTATTATCTGTCGCTTTGCGGACGTGGATATTATGATGTTTTAGTATGGGTTATAGTTGATATGATCATACTTTCAAGATGTTTGAATTCTCTAACTTGTTTCAGAGATGTGCTATTTATCTGTATACCTAGTGGACCAGGATATCTGCTAACTTGCATTACTTCGGTTCTGGCTATATGCATACTCATATTTAAGAAATGGATGCCTGAAGAAATTTTAAGACTAATGGAAACACGAAGACATAACAAAAATAATCTTGAAAAATATGAACAGATTCACATAAAAGTCAGAAAATTACGTAAAGAAGCAAAAGAAGCATAGCTTGAAAATAATTGCATAGAAAATGAAAAAAAAATACAACAGTAAAATACCAAATTAATGTACGAACGAATTCAGGAGCTTACTAATAAAATTACACCTATTAACAAAAGATGAATAATCATAATAGAAAAACTTGACATTGTACATACATGGGTAAATTATGTGAAAAACCTTTATGATGATACAAAAGAAGAACATTATTATATTCTGAGTAATAATGAAGGACCATTAATTCTGAAGATAAACGTTCAGAATGCTCTTAACCACATGGAATCTGACAAGACTCCGGGTCAGTAAACATCAAAACGGAAATGATCAACGCTCTATAAGAATATGGAATAGACCAATTCACTAGAGTGCTGAACACAATATTTGATACTGCAGATATACCTCATTAATTACGTAATTCTATATTTATTGCAATCCTGTAGAAATCAAGAGCCTTGGAATGTAATCAACATCTAAAAATTAGTACAATGAGCCAAGAATTATCATGCAAAGAGTTAGGAAGTAAATGCAACCCGAAGTAGGAGAAGAACAATGTGGGTTTGTACAGTAAATGCTGTGTATATGCTGAGAACATGAATTGAACATTATATAGAAGTAAACAAAGACTTAAATCTTAAAATAGTGAAGCCTACATAAAGGCTTTTGATAAAGTAAGACATGTCAACATGATGGAGATGCTTGCAGATCTGCACATTAATGGGAAAGACCTTAGACTCATAAAACACATATATTGAAACCAACAAGCTGCCATACGAATTGATAATGAAGTAGGTCAATATCAGCCTATTAAGAGAGGTGTGAGATAGGGATGTGTAATGTTTCCAGGTCTTTTGTCACTGTACAGTGAAACTATTTTCAGAAATATAGAAGATATGGAAAGAATCATCATAAGGGGGCGACACATCAATAGTATTAGATATGTAGATGATACAGTCTTGACTGCAGACAATGAGCATGTCTGCAACATTTAGTAGATGCCGTTGTTGCACACGGTGAAATACAGTGAAACCACAGATTATGGTTGCCACTGTGATGACGGAAATACCACAATGTAATAAATAAATAAATGGACATATTCTTAAACAAATAAATCAGTACAATTATCTCGGAACAGTCATAACATCTGATGGGAGATGAATTGACGATTTTAGAACATTGCGAACGTAGCCTTTTGTTAGATGAAAAACATACTAACCAATATAACGATGTCAATTGCAACAAGAAAAAAGAGTGTTGAAATTCTACATGGATCCTGCACTTTTGTATTTATGTGAAGCGTGGACAATAAGCAGACAAGCTGTAAAACGTATGATGGCTATGGAAATGTGGTTTCTGAGGAAAATGTAAAGAATACCATGAACAGACAGAAAAACCAAAGAACAAGTTCTTTAAGAAACAGATGCAAATCGTTAGCCGATTAGAGACATTAGACGTAGATAGTCAACATGTTTTGGCCTTGTTATGAGAAAAATTGAATGGGAGAACTTGGTGACAACTGGCAAGATCTAGGGGAAGAGACCAAGTGGAAGGCCGAGAAGTAAATACCTTCATGGCTTGGCCACGTGGCATTGTCGAGGCAGGAACGTGGAGCTGATCCATGACTCTGGTGATCGAGTGAGATACTTAAACATAACCGCCCACGCTTATCAGTATGGCACATGAAAGTTGGGTTCTATAAGTGACATAGTTTTGTTCAGATATTGTTGTGATCCATATTTTTAAACTCATAACTTCGTTCTTCCACCAAGTTGTTCCTAATTTTTTGTTATGCCCTACTTTCTTTCTCACACACTTATTTTCCAGTGCCTTAACGCCGGAGATAATTTTGATGTTAGTTAGTTAGTTAGTTAGTTAGTTAGTTAGTTAGTTAGTCGACAGATCATCCTCATTGCACATCGAACCATTCAGTCCATAAGTGCTCGGATCCCCTACTCAGTAAATCCCGCAGCGTGTAGAGGTTAATAGTATGTCAGGTCCTAACTAATTAGGAAATGCGGTGGCAACCTCCGATTTTTTACTATATAAAAAGTCTACCACCGCATAGAAAACGTCAAAAAGCGGATCCTTCGGCTACCTCATTTTTGAAAAATTAGCGGGAATATACTTTTGGCTACTTCTGATGACTACTTCCTGTTGTCACATCCGGTTCCGGGGGCGGGCGGGCACGAACAGGTACCTCCGCCGGCCGCCTCGGCTTTCCCCGACCGCTCCTGAGACCATTCAAAGACAGCGAGGCATGCCCCGGGCATGTGGAATACTTATACAGATAAGTAGACCAATTAGTCGCCGGGCACCTGGGTTAGAGTCCCAATCTATAGGGGAGTGTGTGTGTGTGTGCGGGCGGGGTAGGCCGATGTGAGGGCGCGAGGGAATAGGCCTCTACCCCGAATATTTTCCTTTGCCCTTTGCAGATGAGGGCCACCAACCCACTTTCCTACTGAAGGGAAGATGGAGAGTGATGAGCCACAAGGTCCCGATCGTAGTGTAAACTACACTTTGATCTGGCCCAAAAGATAGCTTGGGCATAGTCAGTGTTAGGAAAAAATATTCTAAAGCCAGATTACGGCTAATAATTCTATATATGGGTATAT
Source organism: Cepaea nemoralis (assembly GCA_014155875.1). Classification (NCBI taxonomy): domain Eukaryota; kingdom Metazoa; phylum Mollusca; class Gastropoda; order Stylommatophora; family Helicidae; genus Cepaea; species Cepaea nemoralis. The sequence goes on from JACEFZ010000233.1 coordinate 64,281, forward strand.
TGCCACAATTAATAAACAAGTAAAACCATATAGGTAGTGATTAATTCTAGAGAACATACCACTAGAGACCAGTCTCAATAGTATACATTCAATTAACTTAACATAATCAGTGGCATTTCCAAATTAAGCATTACAATAATAATTTCTTAATTTAACGCCAGTTACTTCCCTTCCATATTTTGGAAATATTTATGTCCTTGGTACCGACACGCCCGAGACATGTCATCTGCGCTTAGTGTAATATCTCAATGACCAATAAAAGCACGATGGTGAAATTTTGAATATAGCGGTTCTACATGGCGTTGAATCGCGTGAGCACATCACAAAATGTATAAACAAATAATCTAAGGCACTTTGCTTGGGTGCCAATGAAGTAATCACATGAAAAAGCTGAGTAAATGATAAAACAACACTACAATTTATGTCAGAAAGTGTACATCTCGAAAGGCAACATCTGTTGGTATGCGTGGATGGTGAAAAATATGCTTTACAAAAGCGGTAAAACTGCATCAGCGAGGCCAGCCCCGGGCATGTCATGGGAGGCAAGCTCCGGCCATGTCTTTAGCTCTAAAAATTAGCTTACTATCGCAGAACATGACTCAGATATTAGCAAGATACTTTAGGTCATTACCAGCCGCAATACAAACATATGACCAAAAATCGAAATCATGCGAGGCAAGCCACGGGCATGTCATACGAATCAAGCTCCGGACATGTCTTTAGCTCTAAAAATTAGCGCACTATCACAGAATACCACTCAGACATTAACAAGGTACCTTAGGTCATTGCCAGAAGCACTGCAAACCTGTGACGATTTTGTCCGTAAACAGCGATGTTACAAATCTAAAATCAAGCATCGACGCTTTCATTACCTCTCTATGTGTCTATACGGACTTTACATCTTTCTCCAGAAGCTCATCTCTATCTTAGACGACTCATGTAACAAGACATGTCACGTGTCAACTGTCCTAACCAGTGCCGTTCTCATGTCTCGAATCTCGCGTCGACACTTTCGTTACCTCTCTATGTGTCTACACGGACTTTACATCTTTCTCCAGAGACTCATTTTCAAGACCAATCCATGTTTTACGACTTTTCTGCACAGTGTCACGCTTGATCACCGACACCAGTCGTAGAAGACATTCTTTTGCCTAATAACTAGTGGCTCATACACCAACGAGTGTATAGCACAACCTAGCAGATGTATAATTCTACATACGAACCCAACAAACTATCACATCACGACCTTAGGCGACTTATGTAACATGACAGGGCACGTGTCAGCTAGCCTAAGCCGCGATGTTACACGTCTCAAATCATGCATCTACGCTTTCATTACCTCTCTATGTGTCTATACTGACTTTACATCTTTCGCCAGAAACTCATTTTGAAGACCACCAAGGCATGTTTTACGACTTTTCTGCTCAGTGTCACGCTTTATCACCGACACCAGTCGAGGAAGACATTCTTATACCTAACAACTAGTGGCTCATACACCAACGAGTGTATAGCACAACCTACCAGATGTATAATTCTACATACGAACCCAACAAACTATCACATCACGACCTTAGGCGACTCATGTAATATGACATGACACAATTCAGCTGGCCTAACCAGCGATGTTACACGTCTACAATCGCGCATCGACACTTTCATTACCTCTCTATGTGTCTACACGGACTTTACATCTTTCTCCAGAAGCTAATCTCGACCTTAGACGACTCATGTAACATGACATGTCACGTGTTAACTGCCCTAACCAACGCCGTTATCATGTCTCGAATCGCGCATCGACACTTTCATTACCTCTCTACCTGTCCATACGGATCAATGATTCGTTCCCCATAAACCTGTTTCCAAGACCAATATAGGAGTAGGGGCGCTAACTCACGAGAGTCACCATGTATGGGAGTTATTCCACGACAGCATCAACATTGCAGCTGAAGGTTAAAATGATCTCTCTCTCTCTCTCTCTCTCTCTCTCTCTCTCTCTCTCTCTCTCTCTCTCTCTCTCTCTCTCTCTCTCTCTCTCTCTCTCTCTCTCCTATATCCGTTAGGGTGGTCCACCAAGTAACACCACAGAACATTCCGACCTCAATACAATATAAGGCAGTTTCGACAGTAGCATACACAACTATAACCAAGTCATCACATTGTCCGACTAAGCCTTGCTCATAATCATAGAGGAGAGGTGTAAACACGACACCAGTCGAGGAAGACATGTCTTTTACCTACCAACTAGTGGCTCATACACCAACGAGTGTATACCACATGATAGCAGATATACAAGTCTACACACGAACACATCAAAGCTGTGCCAACTCGACCTTAGGCGACTCAGGTAACATGCTATGGCATGTGTCCGATGTCATAAACAACAACGTTACACGTCTCAAATTGCGCATCGACACTTTCATTATCTCTCTATGTGTCTATACGGACTTTACATCTTTCTCTAGAAACTCATTTTCAAGACCAATGCATGGTTTACAACTTGGCTGCTCATTGTCATACTTCACCACCGACACCAGTCGAGGAAGACATTCTTTTACCTAACAACTAGTGGCTCATACATCACCGAGAGGCTAGTGCATGATAGCAGATGTATAATTCTACATACGAACACAACAAACTTTCCCAGCTCGACCTTAGACGACTCATGTAACTGACATGTCACTTGTCAGCTGTGCTAACCAGCGCCGTTATCATGTCTCGAATCTCGCGTCGACACTTTCGTTACCTCTCTATGTGTCTATACGGACTTTACATCTTTCTCCAGAAACTCATCTCGACATTAGACGACTGATGTAGTAACATGACATGACACGTTCGTTACCTCTCTATGTGTCCATCTAGGTCTACGAAGACTGAACATGGATCAACGTATTATACAGCCTGCTCTTTCAAATACTGCTCTATGGTGTGATTTGTCGCAGCACATAATATCCTTCGCACACAGCACAGGTGAAAAGGTGTGTTAAATCGTAGAGTGAGAAGGGTGACCAGGCTTCACTGCCATAAACATACTAAGGACTCATGGCGGATAGACAAGTAATTTTGGTCTGACAGTAAGCATTCTGTTCTCTCGGACTCATTTTGCTAACCTATTCATTATTGTAACTGTCTTACCAGTCCTGTGGTCGATGTTACCGTAATATAAAATGGGAAAAAATATATCACGTTGTCATTATACATCCCCATCCTACTAAAGACATTC
>JACEFZ010000233.1:72500-89719 GCA_014155875.1 Cepaea nemoralis
ACTTTTTGTTTGGAACTGAGTCTGTTAAAAGGCAAGAGGATCGACTTCATGGCATCGGGTTTTATCCCGTATGGAGCAGTATCTTTCCGCCGGGCGACACACCGAACGCAACGCACAAAGTACTATCTACGGACCCCAGCGACACTCCCCAGGGTTTCTTCGAGTTAACCTCACTCGTGAACCGATCGGCGTACGCCGGAATAGAACCATCAACCTTCAGAACGCGAGGCAGGTGACGTAACAAGTTCGCTGTCTTCCCTAGAACTTTACCCCATAACAATCTATTTAAATGTCTCTCCATTGTAAGCCTCTGTCGCTGTCATGTGTAAACTACCTATCACATCTTGAATCCATCTATCTTGTGGTGTTGTTCTTTTCCGACTTCTGAGTACACTATATGAGAGGAATCATCATTGAAGGACATAACATCAAAAACGTGTGATATGAGAGGAATCATCATTGAGGGATGCAACATTAATAACATTAGATATGATAGGATTCACCATTGGGAGAAGTGACACCAATAACATTAGATATGAAAGGAATAACAATTGATGGACGTGACATCAATAACATTAGATATGAGAGGAATGGTCATTAGGGGACGTAACACCAATGACATTAGATATGAGAGGAATCACCATTTGGGGACGAAACATCAGTATCATTTGATATGCGGATGATACCGTGTTGATTGCGAACAATTAGCAGGACCTACAACATGTAGTAGATGCGGTTGTTGCAGACAGTGAACAACTGGGGTTGGAATTAAATTATATAAAAACACAGATTATGGTCACCACTAGGAAGAAGGAAATACCACAATGTAATAAAAAAGTAATTTGGAATTTTCTTAAACAAGTGAATTGATACATTTATCTCGGAACAGTCATAACATCTGATGGGAGGTGCCTTGGCGAGATTTGAACAATAATCGTCATTTCGAAAGTAGCCTTTTGCAAGACAAAAAACATTCTGACCAATACAAAGATGTCAATTGCAACGAGAACAAGAGTACTGATGTGCAACATAGAACCTGTACCTTTGTATGGATGTGAAGCGTGGATAATTACCTGACAAGCTGAAAAACATATATTGGCTGTGGAACGGATCCAAGCACACCATCCAGCTGGCAGCACTCAGGCCTTTCTACCTATCACTGGATGCAGCATGCTCCCGCCACAACTCTCACTATCACGCCTCCCTCAACGTCCATCTTATAACCACGTACCCCTTGGTATGTGTGTCTGGAGATTGGTGCTAACGTCCACCGCCAGTCAAGCCTCAGGATCTCCCAGCATGGTCGGTCAGCGTTCGAGACTAAGTGGGCATTCCAACATCGCTAATACCGGCGATCGATGTCTTGCGGTTGAGGAGTGTTGTGGGTTAATCGTAGATGTGGACGTATGCGTGGACTAATGGTTGTCAATCGGTGAGGGTGTTAGAGCGTCCTAGTGAATCGTCTGTACTGATGTACATGTAGCGCTGCGGTGTGTCTGCTCTGGTAGAAGGCTGAAGCTAAAGTGTGTCTAAGTGACAATCGTGTTGTTAATCAACGCGACCTGATGACGTTTTGTTCATCATGCTACACCGTGCTCTTATTTTGCTATTATCTAGTTTTGTTCACTGATGTGCGTGCACATCAGTTCACACTCTACATGTCTGTTATATACTATATGACACCGTTAATTGTCTGCAATCAACACTGCATCATCCACATATCTAATGCTATTGATGTTACGTCCCCAATCGTGATTCCTCTCATATCTAAAGTTATTGATGTCACGTCCCCCAAAGGCGATTCTTCTCATAACTAATGCTATTTATGTCATGTCTCCGAATGGTGATTCCCTTTCGTATCTAATGTTACTGATGTCACGTAACCCACTGGTCATTTATCTCATTTCTAATGTTACTGATGTCACATAACCCATTGGTGATTCCTCTTATACCTAATGTGATTGATCCTACGCCCATCAATATTAATTCCTCTCATATCTAACGTGATTGATGACACTTTCCCCAATTTTGATTCCTCTAATATCTAATGTTATTGAAGTTACATCCCCCTTGGTGAATCCTCTCATATGTAATTTTATTGATGTCACGTTCCCCAATGGGGATTCCTCTCATATCTAATGTTATTGCTGTCACATTAACCCAATATCTAATGGTATTGATGTCGCGTCCCTCAATGATTCCTCTCACATAGTGTGCCATGGAGTTGGAAAAGAAGAAGACCACAACCTAGATGGATTCAAGATGTGATAGGTAGTTTACACTTGACAGCAACAGAGGCTTACACAGAAGAGACATCTAAAAAGACAGGGCAAGCGAACTGGTTAAGCCATCTGCCTCTCGCTCCGAAGGTTGTGGGTTCGATTCCGACGTACATCGTTTGGTTTACGAGTACATTTCCTCGGAGAAACCATGGGGCTTGTAGCTGGAGTTGCTTAGTTCGTACTTTGTATGATGCATTTGGCAATTCACCCTGTGGAAAAATACTGGGCCATGTGGGATAAAAGCCGGTGCAATGAAGTTGATCCACTTGACTTTTCACATATTCAGTGCCAAAGAAAAAGTGAGTTTGAACCTCTCAACAGTGGATGGCAAAAAAGATAAGTAGGGAGGCGTTGTCACAGTTATGACTTAATGCCGAGGCAGTGAAGATCAAACCAAGGAAGGGGTAAGGCACGGACGTGTTTTGTCACCAAATTACCGTATTAGAAAGAAAACTAAGGTCAAATATGTTACATGTTCGGCCACTAAGAGTTATTGCAGCTGAACACCTCAAAAGGCGGCTTGTCTTTGCAAAGATCACATATAACGCCAGTGTTAAGGCAAGCATCAGCAACTGCCGTAATCCACTTGTGTATCAAGGATGAACATCGAAATCATCTGTTTTTCGCGCCCTTAAAAGTCTCTACGACTATATTTGCTATCATTATGAGGCACATGCACATGTACCTGCCAAAAATATTAATGTAATGAGCACATAAAACCGTGGGATTACAAGGATATTGCACTAGATATATTAGCCCGTAGGTAGACTGTCCTTCATTTGTTATATTATCTACATGAGGGCACATACTGGACATCTAAGATACAAGTCTAAATTAATGAAATTTATTTTAACTGCAGTTTATCAGAATGGCAATATATTTCCTTAGATATTATGCTATACCTTCTTTAAACTAATATTTGCATTACACAGTCTTCAGTTCTACTCCAATAAATTCGGTTTCTTGACTCCCTTGTCGTTTAAAAGTTTCTTTTCAATTTATTTCCCTTGATACTAAGAATTCATGTTATACATATTTCTACATGTTTGCATATGAAACCAGGGTCGTGCCATGCTATGATACAGCAAGGAAGCTGCATCAGGCGGAGCCGTAAAAGAGTGGGGGAGGGGGGAGGCAGAAGCAGCGAAATCAAAATACAATTTGAACAATTCAATAATTAAACATCTCGGCATTTCGAAAAGAAGTAACATTTAAGGCGGCATTTCGAAGACTTGCATCATACTGTGAAAATCTACCGCCCCGCGCTGTATGAATTGAAACGAGTTACAATATTCATAAGAGAAGTAACGGCTGCAGCATGATGTAAAAAATAGGAAATAAAAACAGTTAGGTACGTGTAACTCCTACGAAAAAGTGAGATATACTATTCACTGTAATATTTTCAAACATTATACAGTCATTAAATATACATCCTATACCTTACAACGAACTCCACAATGGTGAACATTTAAACAAAGGGGCGAGTGGGGAATCGTAAAATATAACAACATACAAAAGTAAAATAACGTGTTCAAAAGGGTGTGTTTACGTCGAATTTCTCTAATCAGTTTACTGTTTTTATTTGTTTCTTGTAGGACTTGGTCATTGGTTGTTCTATCTTTCTAAGGTATTCTTTGCATTTTCCGCAGAAACCGTATTTGCACAGCCACTACATGTTTTTCAGCTTGTCTTCTGATTATCCTTCACATCCATACAAAAGTACATATTCTATGTTGCACATCAATACTCTTGTTCTCGTTGCAATTGACATCTTTTTATTGATCAGTATGTTTTCCGTCTGCATAGGCTACATTCGCCATGGTCATACTTATTCTAATCTCGTCTAGGCACCTCCCTTCAGATGTTATTACTGTTCAGAGATAAATGTACCAAGTCACCCTTTAAGACTACTATCATTTAACTGTATATTACATTGTGTGTTATTTCCTTCCTTATAGATACGGCCACAGATCTGTGGTTTTTAACAATTCAATTCTAACCCTAATTGATCACTATGTCTGACAACTGCATCTACTAAATGTTGCAGATCCTGCTAATGGTCTCAAATAAACACTGTATCATCTTCATATTTAATGCTATTAATGTTACTTCCCCCAATGGTGATTCCTCTCATATATAATGTTACTCGATGTCACCTCCCCTAGTTGTGATTCCTTTTATATCTAATGTTATTATAGCCACATCCCTCAGTAGTGATTCCCCTCATATCTAATATTATTCATGACACGTCCCTCAATGTTAATTCCTCTCATATCTAATGTTATTGATGTCACGTCACCCAATTGTGATTCCTTTCGTATCAAATGTTATTGGTGTCACTTCTCCCAATGATGATTTCTCTCATATCTAATGTTATTGATAATACGTTCTTCAATGATGATTCCTCCCATACCACATGTTATTGATGTTACGTCCCTCACTGATGATTCCTATTATATAAAAAGTTGTTTATGTTACGTCCGTCAGTTATGATTACTTTCATATCTAATGTTATAGGTGTCTCTTTTCCCAATGATGATTCCTCTCATATCACATGTTATTGATGTTACGTCCCTCAGTGATGATTCCTCTTATATAAAATATTGTTGATGTTACGTCCCTCAATGATGATTCCTCGCATATCAAATGTTATTGATCCATCCATCCATCATGTACCATGCCGGTAAGCGTGGAAGGTCATGTTCTGCGATCTCACTCAGAATCGTGGATCAGCTCCGTGTTTCTGTCTCGACCATGCCACAAGGCCAAGCCATCCAGGTACTTGCTTCTAGGTCTTCCCCTTGGTCTGTTCTCCTCGATCTTACCAGTTGTCACCAAGTTCTCCAAATCATTCCTTCTCATAACATGCCCAAAAAATTGTGACTGTCTACGTCTAATGTCTCTGATCAGTTTACGATCTTCATTTGTTTCTTGAAAGTCTTGTTCATTTGTCTTTCTAGCTGTCCATGGTATTCTTTGCATTTTCCTCAGAAACCACATTTCTACAGCTATCAGATGTTTTTCCGCCTGACTGCTCATTTTCCAAGCTTCACATCCATATAAAAGTACAGGTTCTATGTAGCATATCAACACTCTTTTTCTCGTTTAAATTGACATCTTTTTACTGGTCAGTATGTTTTTCATCTTGCTAAAGGCTACTTTTGCCTTGGCGATTCTTGTTCTAATCTCATCAAGGCATCTCCCATCAGATGTTATTTCTGCTCCGAGATAATTGCACCTATTCACTTGTTGAAGAATATTCCCATTTACTTGGATATTACATTGTGGTGTTTCGTTCTTCCTAGTGACGACTATAATCTGTGTCTTTTTACAATTTAATTCTAACCCTAGTTGTTCACTGTGTGTAACAACCGCATCTACTAAATTTTGCAGGTCCTGTTCATTGTCTGCAATCAAGACTGTATCATCTACATATCTAATGTTATTGATGTATCGTCCCCCAATGTTGATTCCTTCCATATCTTCAATATTTCTGAAAATAATTTCACTGTACAGGGAAAACAGATCTGGAGACATTACACATCCCTGTCTCACACCTCTCTTAATAGGCTGATATTGGCTTACTTCATTATCAATTCTTATGCCAGCTTGTTGTTTCCAATATATAATTTTTACAAGTCTAAGATCTTTTCCATCAATTTGTAGATCTTCAAGGACCCTTATCATGTTGACATGACTCACTTTATCAAAAGCCTTTGTGATGTCACATGTTATTGATGTCACGTCCTTATTGATGATTCCTCTCATATCAAATGTTATTGATGTCACGTCCTTATTGATGATTCCTCTCATATAGTGTACTCAGAAGTCAGAAAGAGGCAGACAACAAAGTAGATGGATTCAAGATGTGATATGTAGTTTACACATGACAGCGACAGAGGCTTACAATGGAGAGACATTAAATAGGCTTATGGGAGTAAAGTTCTAGAGAGGACAGCGAACTTGTTACGCCACCTGTCTCGCGTTCCGAAGGTTGTTGGTTGGATTATGGCGTACGCCCTTCGGTTTACTAGTGAAATTTACTCAAAGAAACCCTGGGGAGTGTCGCTGAAGTTCTGTAGATAGTACTTTGTGCGATACGTTCGGTAATCCGCCCAGCGATAAGATACTGGGCTATATGGGATAAAACCCGATGCAATGAAGTCGATCCTCTTGCCTTTTACAGATTCAGGTCCAAACAAAAAGTAGTTTCCGACCTGAAGTGTATATCTCGCAGACTGCCACAACGATGTTTGAATTTCACCGCACTATCCTCCAGTTAGCAACAGCGCCAACAACCACCACCTGTAGAAGTAAATTCAAAGTTAAAACTAAAGGAATTAGCGCCTACAGCTAATAGGAAAGATATCATCAGAATTTGAAAAATAGCGCTATTTTGGAACGGAACGTCGATATTCTAAATATAGCGGAAATGGATCTCAGCCATTAGACATGACCCGGCAGGACGGCAGAGCCAGGTCTAGATATGGCAACAGTGCAAAAACAACCTTGAGCAGTGGCTCTCAACCGGTGGGGAGTTCCCCCCTAGGGAGGAATTTTAGGGTTTCCAGGGGGGGGGGGGATGAAGATTATTTTAAGATCGCATTAGTTAGTTAGTTAGTTAGTCGCAGTTCCAACCTCACAGCAACGGGTCATCCCCATTATGCTCCGTTCCTGTGCCAGTGAATATCACACAAAACGCTCCCCACTGCCAAAATGTGAAAAGTGGAAAAGACAGGAGTCTCGACAAACAACAGCCCGCACAGATACACTGTGCATAATGCCGCCGCCAGAATGTCAACACAATAGTCCCCCACAAAACACCCAGTTCATTTCTGATGGCAGTCATTTTCCCATCTGGATGTTTCCTAGATGTTAACCCACACAGTCCACGAAATACAGTTCATCGTCGATGGCAGTGGCAGTCAACCAGAAGCCCAGCAGCCACGCATTTCTGCATAAGGTAAAAACCGGTCAACTCTAGGACATGGCCATCTGCCATCGCTCCGAAAATGCAGTCACGTTCCAAAAAACCTCGGGCAGATTCAAAAGCATTTCACACGAAACTCACAGCTCACAGTGTCACGCCACGCACTCACTCAGTAGCAGGGCGACGGAACCATCAAGCCTCCTTAGTCGCCTCTTACGACATGCGTGGTAGGCTGCAGTGTTGCTATTCTTTGCTTCCCTTATGGGCCCCGGCAACACACGGGAGTAAGATCGCATTAATACAAGAACCGATTACTTGATATTGTTTTTTCCTCCATACTCTACGGTTCTGTACTCCTCGCCCTTCTGAAATTCGTTTTATAACATAAGTAGACCCACAAATCATGTTTTATGTAGACGTCTAAACTTGTTCTAGAATGTGTTATTAAAGTTAGCATCCATTTATAGTATACTATGTAGGGGCAGGGTTGGAGGGAGATTTATAGGGAGGAAATGCGAATGGGGAGGAATGACATCCTCAACATATGGTGAAGGGGGCATGGGCCAAAAAAAGTTGAGAACCACTGACTGAGAGAGTTTAAACATGGCGTAAGGACAGAAAGACGTTCAGTGTGTGTGGTAAAAATTAACCTCTGGCAGGAGATCTAAAGGCGATGGTCCACTGGAACTGATGGTCGTTCTAAACCAAAAAATTGAAATTCGTTTTATAACGTAAGTAGACCCACAAATCACGTTTTATGTAGACGTCTAAACTTCTACTGAAGTCTTCTGCTCAACGATCCCTCTGTATTCTGGAAAATTCCACAGGAAGAAGCAAGAGAGATGCGACGGCTTACAAATCAGCCAGCGAACAATAAAGGCAAAAACCTAGCCTGGAGCCTGAAACCTGACGATGCTATGCTTTAAGAGGAAATTCAACTATGTTGAAGGTAAGCACACTGTAAGATTAAGTTAGTTTATGCCCATAAATTTTAATTCCCAGAAAGTGGTAAGTTGGTGTACTGTAAACTGTCGTTAGTCCTTAAGAAATTATTTCAAGAGAGACTAAGCACTGTATTCAGATGTTTTAGTTTGTAGATGGTCTGTGAAATAGGTGTACCCATAGTAAGGGTTTTGCTAGCTATGCAGCTTCTATGTACGAATAAGCAATATGCCTAGGTTATACAATTTACACCGTAAGCAGTTAAGCTAATTCAGTATTAATTCAGGAGTTATTGACTAACTTTAGAAGTTAGGTGGCTAAAATTCATAGTTCAGTAGCAAGGAACTATCTTAATTTTGCATTCACTTGTTAGGAGGAATTAGTATAATTCGTTCTGAAAACAGTACCTGGGATACATTCACTGTTTAATGGTTCGATGTGTGTTATCGTGAAATCCTGGGTGTTCTATTGAAGCATTCGTGTGGTGATTCAATTGTGACTTCATCGGTGTTCCATGTATAAATTTATCTTTTAACTTATTAATTGTGAGTCACATAATTATGCATATTCATCATCCATGCAAGAATGTTTGTGTGTGTGTTTTATTTACAATGAATGATTGTAGAGTAGGTAAGGAGAAGTGAAATACAGAGGAAGATTATGATCAATCAATCATTCACGTGTGACAGTAGGCAATTTGATGCATACTGACATTTCTATCAGAGGAGAAGATGATAGTGTTAATCAAGCACTAATTGATAATTTCGTGTGCCTCTATGCATGGCGCCACACATTATTCCATATCACTCATGCTACAAATACTTTTAGCTATGTTTCTGAATTGAGCAATTTTTGTCTGGATGTTATGATGATGATGAATCATATGAATTGCTAAGGCAAAAAAGGGAGATATACTAAACACGGACGCAGTGTACATAGCTTACAACGAACTCCACAATGATGAACATACTTATGTTTCAAAGAGAAACACACAAAAAAGGGGGGGGGGGATGAAATATAATAAAATAAATCAAACGAATAATTATACAACTACACATCGACAGACGCAAAAGTTGACACTGGGGTCTGTTTCTTCTCGCCATTAAAAGCCTCCACGATCATAATTGATATCGTTAAAAGTCACATGCACATGTACCTGCCAAAATATTAATAGAAGGAATTTGTTTGTAACTAGTACATGGATATTGCACTGCATATATTATCCCATACGTAGACTGCCCTGTATTTGTGATATTATCTAGCACATGAGGTACCCACTGAACATTTAAGATATCGCAATTACTTACATTTATTTTAGTAGCCATTGATCAGAACGGTAATACACTTCCTTAAATAGCATGCTATTCTTTCTTCAAGGAAACTGTTTGCATTAAACAGACTTCATTTATACCCTTGTACATTACATTTTCTTGTCTCCCCTTTTCCTTGAAAGTATAATCTAACATTATTTCCCTTGATACCGCGAAATGGAATTAAACAGATTTCTTCATTTTTACATGTAAAACATTACAATGAGTGAAACGAGTTGCCATATTCTGAAGAAGAATAACGGCTGCTGTAGGATGTAACAATAGGAAATAAAAACAGTCAGGTATGTGTAACTCCTGCGAAACAGTGAGATGAAATAAACACGGACACAGTGTACATACCTTGCAACGATCTCCACAATGATGAACATAATTAGGTGTTAAGGAGAAAGACCAAAAAAAAGGTGGGGGGGGGGGGGGGATATAATGAAAACAAATACAAATAATTATACTACGACACAATAACAACGCAAAAGTTAACACTTGGGTCCATTTGGACGGTTTTTGTTGCGGTGTTATTGCTAGTATTATTATATGTATGATGTTGTTATCTTGTTATTGTTGTTATTATTATTGTTGTTGCTGTGATTGATATTATTATTATTAATATTAATATTATATAATGTTGATATTGTTGCTATTGTTATTAATGTTGTTGTTTTTGTTATTGTTATTGTGAATGTTGTTGCTATTGTTGTTGTTGATGCTGATAATGTTATGTTATTCTTGTTACTGTTGTTAGTATATTCCCGTTGTTATTGTTATTATTGTTACTGGTATCTTACTCAAGTGAGACCAAGCTAGCGGATGATGCCCTCAACGCCATAGAGGCCCTGCCAACTCTTGACCACCTGGACACACTTCCCACTATAACAGAAGTTAAGTGTGCTATAAATGAGCTTGCACCTGGCAAGGCTCCAGGTAAGGATGAGATTCCAATAGAGGTTATCAGGAGTGGGCAAGACACACTCGCTCTACAGATCCACCAGCTAATAGAGCTATGCTGGCGAGAAGGACAAGACCCACAGGATTTCAAAGATTCAAACATCACAACGCTGTACAAGAACAAGGGAGATTGGAGCGACTGTAACAACTATTGGGGTATCTCACTTCTGTGTATTGTTGGGAAAGTATTTGCCAGAATTGTCCTGCGCAGACTTCAAGTCCTGGGAGATCAAGTCTACCCCGAATCACAGTACGGCTTCCGTCAGAACCGGTCTACCATTGATATGATATTCTCATTGCGACAAATGCAAGAAAAATGCCGGGAACAAAATCAGCCACAGTTTATTGCCTTCATCGACCTCACAAAGGCATTCGATTTGGTCAGTCGTGAGGGTCTGTTCAAAGCACTAAAGAAGATTGGCTGCCCACCAACTCTTCTGTCCATTGTGGAATCGTTCCACACAGGCATGAAGGGTATAATCAAGTTTTATGGCTCAACTTCAGAAGAGTTTGAAGTCAAGAGTGGAGTTAAGCAAGGTTGTGTACTACCCCCACCCTCTTTGAGATATACTTTTCACTTCTACTGAAATATGCCTTTCGTGATCAAGATGACGGTATATGCATTCACTCACTCTCAGAAGGTGGCCTCTATAATGCTCAGAGATTGAAGGCCAAAACCAAAATTAGCAGGGTACTAATCAGAGAGTTGCTTTTTGCGGATGATGCTGCGATTACGACCCACTCTGAGGAAGAATTACAACATCTACTATCTGCATTCTCCAATGCTTGTTCTGAATTTGGTTTAACAATTAACAAAAAGAAGACACAGATTATGTCACAAGGTGCACATGGTGTACCATCAATCTTTATTGACGACGCCGAACTGGAGATAGTAGACCATTTTACATATCTAGGATCAGAGGTAAATAGCAAATTATCCCTCGATAAGGAAATCAACATCAGGATTGGCAAGGCAGCAACAACAATGAACATGTTACCAAAAAGAGTCTGGGAGAACAGGAAGCTTACTGCCAAAACAAAAGTCCTCGTCTACCAAGCCTGTGTCCTTAGTACTCTTCTTTATGGCAGTGAAACCTGGACAACTTACTCACGCCTAGAGAAACGTTTAAACAGCTTTCATATGCAGTGTCTGCGAAGAATTCTTGGTATTAAGTGGCAAGACAAAACCACAAATACTGAAGTATTGGAAAGATCAGGTTGTGTGACGGTGTATTCCATGCTCAGTCTTCGTAGACTTAGATGGATAGGACACGTTAGAAGGATGGATGATGGTAGAATACCAAAGGACATCTTTTTTGGTGAATTACAGACGAGTAGGAGATCTCTACTACGATACAAAGATGTGTGTAAGCGGGACATGATTGATACAGGCATTGATAATGCACATTGGGATCACGTCGCCGCTGAACGTGTTGCATGGAGGGCAACTATCATAAATAGAATAAAGACAAAGGAGAAAATGATTGCAGATAAAGCACACACAGAGCGTGAAAGACGTAAGATGGTGCAAAATGGTGGAAATGACCATGTTTTCACATGCACCTAGTGTGGGCAAATAATTGCAGCAAGAATTGGCCTTACCAGCCACACTCGCCACCACCATGGATCGTAGTTATTACGCCTTTTTGAAGCACAATGTACCAAACTATCGTCTGTCAAGACGGAAAGGTGCCAATAATGATGATCTTTTTATGCTATTATTTCTGCTGATCTTGTTACTGTTGTTATTGTTGTTGGTGTTGTTATTATTGTTTTTACTATTATTATTATTATTATTATTATTATTATTATTGATGTTGTTGTTGTTTTTGTTGTTGTCGTCGTCGTCACATTTGTAATCATCGTCATCATTAACATCTTCATCATATATAACTAGTTTCACACAGTTAATGTGCTCACAGACTGCAAGATGCCCCAACCATTGTGCTACTCTAGGTGTTGTTCAGACAGACTCACAAAGAGAACTAACAACTCGCATCAGAAGATGACAGTTCACATTCTTTGGGCATGTCATGAGAAGTGGAAAACTAGGACATGTTGTGACAAGGGGAAAGTTGGAGGGGAGGAAAGCCAGGGGGAGAACACGAGAGTAGATGCTGGACAGATTGACATCATGGCATGGAGGTACGTCTGTAACGGGAATGGGCGGCGGTACACTAGACAGAACGCTGTGGACACACATGGTCACCAACGGCATACTGCATGGACCACAGGAAGAAGAAGACTCATACAACATGTATATTACAATTTAATCGGATGGAATAGTGAACAAACAGGTATATCCAACAAGAACTCATAATTGTAAATTTAAATTAGTTATTAAGATAAGCCGGTCTCTCTGGCCGAGGGGTTACAACACTTTCTCCGTAATCCCATTTATCACGCAGAGTCTCGTAGCAGGGCGAGAGCTGGAAGCGGTTCGACCCCTGCTGGTGACTTGCGGGATAACTGAGCCAGCCGCTCAGAAAGCAATGACAAACTACTGAGCGTAATCTTGCCAAGAAATCAACATACAGCTGAAAGATGCTGATGTTGACAGCGATGTCCTGTAAAGGATATGCAAAACATTTTTTATTATTAAGATAAACAAAAATAAGAAAATAAATTTCCAAATAAAAAATTATTCCCTAACTGAATTTAAACACAGAAGCCACAAACAAAATGTTGCGCGATTTTTGTCTGACATATTTCGCTGCATCTCGTCAAGTGACGAAACGGGAAACGGGGAAATATGCCAGGCAATAAATCGTGTCACATATTGTTTATGACTTCTGTGTTTAAAGAAAATGAAATGTTTTGGGCATGTATGAAAACATAGGCCTTTGCGTGATCGCGGGGTTTTAAATGATTACGCTTTAATTTCCTGTGCGCCTAATTTGGGGTGTGGGAATCGTTCAGTACACGGGCCAGTCGGGATTCAACGTTGACATCCCGTTCAGAAAGCAATAGGAAATTACTGAATGTAAACTTTCTTACAAAAGCAACCTGAGTTTAGGGCTTATCGCAACGTCCTGCATCAGACAGTTAATTTTTTTTTTAAATTTTAAACATGAAGTTCTAGAAGAGATAATTATGGAGGAGAGTGTACCATCATCATCATTATGCACCATGCCGATAAGCGTGGCGGCCATGTTTCACCATCTCACACGATCACCAGAGTCGTGGATCAACAAAGTGTTCGTGTCTCTACCATCAGTAGTATGTCAGGGCTTAATGGGACCGTAAATCTGGTTCGCATCGATGGTCCGCTGGTCGTATTTCCTTCTATGTTTGTTATCCCTCGCCCAGCGGAACAGCGCTAAAATGGACCACATTTTACCACGATATTTGAATTTGGCTGGTGTTTTTAGTAATTCTTGTGTCTCTGTCGGCTGGCTGTACTTCCGGTTCACGGTGTGAGTGTGTGTGTGTGTGTGTGTGTGTGTGTGTGTGTGTGTGTGTGTATGTGTGTGTGTGTCCAGTCCACGGTGTGTGTGTTCCTTCAGGGGTAACAGGATACACTTCCGGTTTTGGGAGTTTAAAAAGTTAAATTGTATAAAATGTAAATTATTTATGGAATTTAAAAAAAAATTATCGCGTGTGTGTGTGTTTGTGTGTGTGTGTTTGTGTGTGTGTGTGTGTGTGTGTGTGTGTGTGTGTGTGTGTGTGTGTGTGTGTGTGTGCATTCGTATGCATGGTTGGGCCGATGTGGGGTCTAGGGACACTGGGGAATGTGTCCTTGGTCCTACTATTAGACTTTTCCCTCAGAGGGGGCCATTAAACCACACCTACTTTGAGGATTATGAATTTTTATGATTAGCGCGGCTCCTGACCAGACCAAGCGGAGTAAAGGCAATACAACACTTTTATCTTAGCTTAAATGTCGGTAGAAATAATATGTCAATGAGTATATCGGGCATTATCCATGTTGTAACTTTAGAAAATGGACTCAGACGAGAGTATGGTTATTAAATACTAGCGAGGGCTACATTAGCATAAATAATTAGGCTTAACAAGATATTAAATTGTCTTATTTCTAGTAGATTTAACATTAAATAGTAGTCTCATCATTACACAATCAATTGACATAACATAATCACTGAATATTATGGAAATGAAGCCCAATAAAATATAACATCTGTATAATAACGCGAGTTATATCCTTGCTCAGATTAGAATTAATTGTGTCCCCTGATGCCTCCAGTAAACATGTTTTTGCACGTAACTGAGATCACGTAATCGAATATAACGGGCGTTAGAATTAACTCACGGTAATGAAATTTGTATTATAACGATTTTAAATGATGCCGAATCGCGTCACCACATCGCCGAAGGTGTAAACAAATATTCTGCGGCACTTTGCTTGGCCGCCACACAATGTGAACACATAACAACAATTAAGGTTAGGAATTGGACATCTAGAAAGGCAAAACCTGTGTGGATGAGGGGATTTTGATAAATCTGTTTTAGTTTGTGGTAATTGTGATATACTAAAATGTCTCTACCAAATTAATATAATTGACGCTTTAAAAAACAACTCCCTGATAGTACTGTTTAAGCACCTTACTTTTTGGGAAAGAAAACAGAGCTAAACTAACCCGTAGGGCAGCCACATTTATTTGGCCTTAGTTTAAAATCTAGGCCTTGTAATGGTTCACGTACCTGGCCAGACCGGCTTGATTTTAAAACAAAGGGTTTTTAATAGCCATTTTGGTTCAAATGAACAAAGAGAGCAGACGTCAGCCTTCCCCTATGCGGTGAAGGGCAGTTTAGCCCGAAAATATGTCACTCTCTGGAACAATTGGTATGTTAAATATACATTATAAACATGTATTCATGTAATTTGATAAGGTACATATACCATTGTGTTAATATACGAATTACTAAGCTGTTAAATCGCTTATTCTTGTAAACTAGAGCCTGATTGTTTCCTACTAAGGCAGCCATGCTGTACCATGCAGTCATGTTCCTATTCTATACAGTTTCAAATTCCTATGTTTATATATCTTCTATGCATGATGAAACTATATGTCACTAACAATGCTTGGAAACCTGTAAATATCCTACGTAGTGGATATTCAATCTTAAGGACATTTCACAAACTTTCTCTCCATGTGGAAGCATAATACTGATAACACATCTTATGAACATACGTTCATGTTGGAGAAATTATTTTGCTAATTGCTAACCTGTAACTTGAACTATCGTGCCAAATTTTGATACAATCTTCTTGTTAACATATGAGTATCCATATGATATGTGTGATGGTCATGTAATATTTTCATAAATAATGCTAGGAAACTGCTATGTTGGATGAAGATAATCTCACGAAGGAAAGAAAACCCATGATATCTATTTGAAAATGTTCTAGAAGGACATGCTTTCAGACACACCGCAACAGTGTGGTAAGCACCCGGAATAATATTATGTTCCAAACACTTATCAGGCAGTATAAATTATTTCTAAATAAATAAGAAACGTTCTTAGAATAGCAGCAATTGGTAAATTATATAACGGCGTTCAGTAATCTCATGCCGCTTAAGCAGTGGGGGGGGGGGGGGGGGGGGGGGGGGGGGGGGGGGGGGGAAGAATATATATTCTGGTTTATGGATTAACAACTGAGGA
The DNA here is from genome assembly GCA_014155875.1 of Cepaea nemoralis. Lineage (NCBI taxonomy): Eukaryota > Metazoa > Mollusca > Gastropoda > Stylommatophora > Helicidae > Cepaea > Cepaea nemoralis. Next base: position 88,553 of record JACEFZ010000233.1, read on the forward strand.
AATCCAAAAACATTGGCTCCTGCACTATTATTATGATTATGATTATTATTATGTATGATTGTATTTATTCATATATGAGGAATGTCCATGTTTGTTTTCTCTGTGTGATATATATATATATATATATATATATATATATATATATATATATATATATATATATATATATATATGCCGGTCTCTCTGGCTGAGGGGTTACAACACTTTCTCCGTAATCCCGTTTATCACGCAGAGTCCGTAGCGGGAGAGAACTGGGAGCGGTTCGATCCCCCGCTGGTGACTTGCGGGATACTGAGCCGGCCGCTCAGAAAGCAATGGCAAACTACTGAGCGTAATCTTGCCAAGAAATCAACAGACAGCTGAACGATGCTGCTGTTGACAGCGATGTCCTGTAAAGGATATGCAAATGAAAAATATATATATATATTCTGTCATGATTGTTGCTTTTACTGTTGGGAATGTACATGTCAATGTTAACCTGGGTATTGATGTTGATGTAAGAATCCTTGTGTATGTCAGCACCACAAGAAGATAATGTGAATGATATGGTTATGGCCTGTGATCTAATACTGATGACACCTAATGAAAGAAGACGAGGGACTATGAGACAAAAGGCCTATGGCTCAGAATTCCTTGTCAGGTTAGGACAGATATAACATCAAGATGGATGAAATGGTCAGGAACTCTCAGATCCATCAAATAGTCCCAGTAACAACATCAGAATAGAATATTGATTGAGAAGATACCTTACTCACAGTAAGTGCTATAATAGCTCAACAATAAGCGACGAGGGACAGTGGAACTTGGAAATCCACTCCTTTCTCCTTCTCCTTGTTTTGTTTGTAATCGTGTTGTAAACATGTTAAACCTAAAACAGTAGATTAATGCTGGGGTTGTATTCTTTTGTCATTTCCAGTTCCAGAAGAGAAGCAAGTGGTGGTTTTTGTTTGGACAGGATCACTAAAACCAGGATACTGGCTTATCAGCCAGTAGTAAGTGATAGGAAGAGCCGGTGTCCGTGTCGAAGGTCTTGCGGACTCGGTTCGTAATCCCGTATAACCGCGTTCGAAACACATCTGCGCGCGATTTGGCAGCAGACCGCATTGCGCTGGTTTTTTTAACGCTATGGTATGGTTGCCGATCGTTTGGACAGGAATCCAAATAAAA
>JACEFZ010000234.1:5000-245000 GCA_014155875.1 Cepaea nemoralis
TGAAATGATTAGTTTCGTTTAACAGGATGCACAAGACCGAGCAGCTGCTGGCACAAACTGACATTTGTCCTGTCATCCATGTTCGTACGTGAACAGGCCAGATAGATAGTGGGACTTATTGTTGCGAACAGAGTCAGACTGTGTACTTGTAGACAGGACTTTGGTTCATGGGGACACTATTCCATATACAGATATTTGGGAGAATCCGCGAGCTGTCAATTACAGAAGTAGAATTAACGAACGAACGAAAGAACTTTATTTTCAAACTGTCACAAATTGGACACGCAGGCCCTTCTTACATTAAGCCCTTCCAATCACGCATCTTTCGTTCATCAGTTGTGCATATAACATTCACAAATGGGAAAAAAAAACATTGTCAAATGAATGTTGTAAACATAAACAATGCATATTACTATGTTATGTGGCAGACAGGCAGACAGACACACGTACATTCATAAACATACACATACTATTCTGCATATGCACTTACACCATTTACACAAACTCTTACAGTTGTGCACCCACTCAATAAACACAAATGCATACTCCCTCGCGTACACATATACTTACTCACAATCACAAACTCACTAACTAAAGTTTACTTAACAACCCACTCACACATCCATCAATCCGTCCGCCCGCCGTCTGTCTGTCTTTCCATATTATTTGTCCATCATGACTGATGATGACCATTCATTTCATCCAGTGGGTTTGAAAGTATGAAGCCGTGAGTTGTAAACTAACTGATAAGGCCTTTTTTTTGTGCTCGAAATGTTCTTTGACAGTGTGGACAAAGAATGCTTGACGTTACAGGAGGAGGATCTCCTGCAGTGGTTTTTCTGTCCAGCCTTTTCTTCACAGCTCTTGCAGTCATGTTCGCTTCACGAGTGACTGCATCATTCAGTAATGATGTACGTCACGAATTTCGGTCTTTGGCAGCATGTGTCATGATGAGTTCAAAAGCTTTTAGTGAGATCTTTAGAGTGTCTTTAAAGCGTTTCCTCTGACCGCCTTGGAGCGTTTACCACAAAGCAGCTCGCCGTAAAAATCGTTATGGGAACCTGTGATCTGGCATGCGAGTCAAGTGACCAGACCAGCGAATCTGATTCTTCATTAGTAGAGTGTGGAAACTGGGCATGGATGCTCTTTCTAGGACTTCAGTGACTGGCATCTTGTCTTGCAATTTAATCTTCAATAGCTTCCTAAGGCAGACTACGTGGAAGTGGTTTAATTTCCTTGTGTATCGCTGATAAACAGTCCAGATTTCACAAGCATATAGCAGTGTGGATAATACGACTGCTTTATATACTTTCAGCTTTGTTTGCAGGCTTATTCCATTTCTGTCCCACGCATTCTTGTACAGTCTGCCAAACGCCGCGCCGGCCTTGGAGATTCTTGCATTCACTTCGTCATCAATTGTGACAGCTTGGGACACAGTGCTGCCAAGATAGGTGAATTTTTCCACAACACTTAGTCTATGACCATTCACTTTGATATTCGGCACGGTGTGATTAATCCCTGGAGCTGGTACATAACTACAGTCTTCTCCAACTTGATATTGAGCCCAAAATTGGCACAGGCATATGAGAATACTAAAGAACAAACATGTATCAATAACTACTAAGAAAGCACTTTACAACACAATCTTCCTACCAACTCTATGCTACCAATGCCAAACCTGGACAATGACAGAAACAGAGAAAAGAAAAATCACAACAATATAAATGAGATTCCTGAGAAGAATACTCAACGTATCAAGAAGAGATAAGATCAGAAATGAAGAAATCAGGTCTAAAGTGGGGATTATAGCATAACTAGATTTTATTAGAAAGTACCAAGTCAAATGGTTTGGCCATGAAAGTAGGTTACCATTCAAGACCATACCACAACAAGCAATGATGTACAGACCAGATGGAAACAGTGGAAGAGGCCGACCACGTAAACATTGGACGGAGGGAATAGCAGAGTCCATAGGAATATCGATACATGAAGCCCATAATCGGGCACTCTCACGATGTTTATACTTCACCTCGACACCGCAAGGTACAAGAGGAACATGATGAGATGAGATGAGATATGAGAAAGCTGAAACACTGTGTTGCATGTCTGCCTCTGAGTCGGCATATAGAACGCAATCATCAGCAAACAGGAGCTTTCTGGTTTTGTTTCTGTTAGTGTTAGTTTTAGCTTTCAGCCTTTAGAGATTGAGCAACTTTCCATCTATGCGGTAATTGATGTCTATTCCAATGTCGTTTGTTTCAAAGACATTTGTCAGCATAGCTGAAAACATGAGGCTGAACAATGTAGGTGCCAGGACGCAGCCTTGTTTCACTCCAATGGTGACAGGAAAGGGCTCAGACAGCTCACCATTTTCCTGTACTCTTGCCTGCATACCATCATGAAATAGCCGCACTATATGGACAAACTTTTGTGGACAGCCATATTTCGACATAATCTTCCAGTCTTTCTCTGCTGACTATATCAAAAGCCTTGGTAAGATCAATGAAAGTGGAGAACATTTCGGAGTTCTGTTCCTGACATTTATCTTGCAGGTGCCTTGCAGCGGAAATCATGTCAACAGTTCCACGTTCTTTTCTGAAGCCACACTGGCTCTCGGGAAGAAGACCTTGATCGAGATGGGCTGTGAGGCGATTGAGAAGAATTCTGGCGAGTATCTTCCCTGCAACTGAGAGCAAGGAGATGCCTCGGTGGTTGTCACAGGATTGGCGGTTTCCATTACTTTTGTAAAGATGGACTATTTACGCGTCCTTGAAATCTTGTGGCATGGTCTCGTTCACCCATATGTTTATAAAGTCTTGGTGAAGCCGCGATATTAGGACCGGCCCACCTGCCTTGTATATCTCTGCTGGGATGGAGTCAGGACCAGGCGCCTTACCACAGGAAGGTTGCTGGATGGCTTTGTTTACTTCCAATATGGTTGGCAGGTCATCAAAAGTATCCTTAGTGGAGACTTGAGGAAGGCAGTTGATGGTTTCATCATCGAAGGAGAAGGTTGCATTTAAGATGTTGCTGAAATGCTCTGCCCAGCGTTGAAGGATTTCTGTCTTATCGGTGACCAATATTCCCCCATCTGCACTGAGGAGGCGGGGGGGGGGGGGGGAGACTATGCCTGGTGATGTAGGACCATAGACCGCTTTCAGTGAGTCGTAGAAGTTTTTCATATCATGTCTCTCAGCAAAGTCTTGAATCTCTTCAGTTTTATTGCTCAGCCAGGAGTCCCGCATGTGCCGAAGTTTCTCCTGCACTACTCTCCGGATGTTATTAAAGGCATCCTTTTTTATGTTGACTTTGGGTCATTCAAATATGCCTTGTGGAGAAGATGTTTTTCGGCCAGCAATTGGTTGATTGATGTCTTCGGAATTTTCATCAAACCAGTCTTTATGCTTTCGGGGGGCTGGACTCAGTATTTCCATAGCAGTATTATACATTATGTCCTTTATGGCTCTCCACTCTGTTCACGCTTCCTCTTTACCTGCTGGGACGCAGAGGTGTTTCCAAGGCACCAGGGCCGGGTTATATACTGGCCAAGACCTACTGACGCGTCCTTGTCGAGCGTCCTGGGCAACAGATCCCTTCGGGGTCCTGGCTAAAGTCAGTAGGATCGCCGATTCCTCCGAAGTCGGAGAGTGTCTGCCTGTACGGCGAGGAACCACCAGTCTGCACACCAATAAGCCAGACATGGGACAACGGATACTCACGCAAACCTCAGGACCTGTATGACATCACACTGATGTTGGACAACAGGATGCCTTCATCCGACATACAGGACTTCACGTTGGAGCTCAAGCCAACGAACACAAGCAAGCAAGCTCTTTAGCTGCAGAATTTGGTTTGAGGCGGTTTTCCAGCATATTTTCAAACGACAGCTGCATTTATTTAACTGTTTAGGGGGGGGGGGGGGGGGGGGGGGGGGTGACATTTAGATTTTTTTTTCTGTTTTACCCTTTGAGGACACCGTAGTGGTTTGATGTGTATGTTTATTTTTGAGGCAATGAGACGATGGTCTGTCCAACATTCGGCATCACCATGGATTTTGTCACCCTAACGTCTTGTCTTTCACTCCGCCTAACGATGACATTGTCAATGAGGTGCCAGTGTTTAGAGCGAGGGTGCATCCATGCATTCATTCATGCATGTCCTTTGCAGAACTTCGCTCCCATAACAACCTTCCGGAAAACCTCTCGATCATAAGCAAGATGCCCCGCGTCCGATACACTCATCTGGAGATCATCCGCCACTTCCTGCACACATCTTCTCGTTGGCCTTCCTCTTCCTCTCTTCCTCCCCCCCTCCCCCCCCCCCCCCCCTCCAATTATTGTTCTCCCCCAATCTCCCCAAACCTTTGTGACGTTTCAAGTGACCAAACTATTTCATTTTCTTTGTTTTACCCTCTTTAATAGCCAACATTCTTCAATATTCAGCTCTTGAAGTATGGATGCATTTATTCTTTTCTTTACCCAAGATATTCTTGGTACTCGTCTACAACATTTATATTCAAAGGCGTTTATGCGCTGTTCAGCTTGTTTAGTAAGCGCCTAGGTCTCACAGGCGTATATTGCATTGGGAAAGATACATGCTCGTAAAATCTAATTGTTTGTAGTTCTGTCTGTCCAACTCCATAATTCATTCAGTTGTTTTAGTCTTTGAAGAACAGTTGATAGTTGTCGTTTGATTTCTTTCATTGCGTCACCATTGTTGGTAATCAATTACCCAAGATATTCAAGATTTTCCACCACCCCCAATTTGTCCTCATTAACATATATTTCTTTCTCCGTAGTAGTTTTATCTGTATGCATTATCTTTGTTTTTGCTATGTTACGATATAAGTTGTGCTTTTCACTATTCAATTGGGTTGGGGCTATTAGGTTTCCTATACCATTCTGTGTTGTAGATAGCAATACTGTATCATCAGCATACGGAATCTCTGGTGTGTCTGACCACCGATATTTAGGGCATCATATAGCTCCTTGTTTATATCACCTCTTACATTTCTCATTATATTTTTGGCGTACAGGTTAAACAAATAGGGGGACAGCACACATCCCTGGCTTGATGTCAAACTAATCTGATGTCTCGCCATCTATTCCAACCGCTGCTTGTTGGTCTAGATAAAGCGTTCTTATGAATTGTATTACATGTGATGAAAGCCCATATTCCTCATGATTTATCAAAGTTTCTGATGTTGTACACAGTCAAATGCCATTGAATAATCCACAAAACATGAGAATAGATTTACATTAAATTCTCTGCACTTCTCTATTATTGAAAACATGTTGAGAATGTGATCTCATGTTCCTCTTCCTTGTCTAAATCCAGCTTGAACCACGTTAATTTCTTCTTCCATTTTCTTACGAAGTCTTCCCATTATGATATTTAGTAGAATTTTACTTTCATGTCTGATCAGGGAAACAGTTGATGCATAATTTCAAGTTGTCATTTTTTTTTTGGTATTGGAATGAAGATAGTTCTCTTCCAATCATTTGGCCATATACCATATTTCCATATCTTTTTACATAATGCGTGATAGATTTGTATTCTTCCTTCTCCTCCCGCTTTAATTAGTTCAGCTGGTATCTCATCACATCAAGGTGATTTACCATTCTTCAGGTTCTTTATTGCCCATGCAATTTCATCTAATGAGGGTTCAGGTTCTGTTTCTGTTGTCATTGGCTCATGTATCTCATTCATATCCTCACTGTCACTCATATCATACATTCCACTGCAGTACTCCTGCCATCTTTCTAGAATTTGTCTAAATTCTGTTAAGGTATTTCCCATATTGTTACAGATAACATTCAGTTGAGGTTGAACATTTCTTGTCAATAACTTCATTTCTTTGAACATTTCGTAATCTCTTTGAGTATTATGAGATTGCTCTATTCTGGCACAGCAATCTTGTATGTATTGATTTTTGTCCTATCATGTGTTCTCTCTTATGATTGATTGACTGATTGATTTAAGAACCGACATCACAGCATTCGGGGAATTCCCATAAGCGCTTCTCCCCCATCCCATTATCTGTGAGTGGGCTGAGAGAGATGGGAGATTATGTGGGTGGGTGCGAAATTTGTATGTGGGTAGGTGCGGGATATGTGAGATGGCGGGGAGATGTGTGTGTGCGTGGGGGGGGGGGGGGTGTGGTTGAGGGATGTGTGTTTGGCTGGGTGGTTGGAGGTGTGTGGGTGGAGGAGGATATGTGAGTGGGTGGGGAGATGTGTGTGACTGGGGGGGGGGGTGTAGGTTGGGGAATGTATGTGTGTTTGGGGTGTGGGTGGATGAGATGTGTGGTTGGTGGTAGTGTGTGTGGGTGGGGAGATGTGTAGGTGTGGGATATGGTGGATGGGTGGGGGATGCATGTATGCCTGGGGTGTGTGTGTGTGGTTGGGTGGGTGATGTGTGGGTGAATGGGGGATGTGTGGGTTGGTGGTGGATGTGTCTCATAACATGGTAATATGCATTGTTTCTGTTTACAATATTCATATGGCAATGTTTTTCCTATGCACTATTGATGAACGAAAGATGAGTGATTTTAAGGACCGAATGTAAGACGGGCCTGCGTGCCCAATTTGTTATTCTTTGAAAATAAAGTCCGTTCGTTCATTCGTTCGTTCGTTCGTTCGTTCGTTCGTTCGTTCCCCAGCAGCCAGCGAAGAGTTCCAACACCGATAGTACCAGTAGCAATCTGATTATATGTCCGTCTCGCCTTTCCTCTGAGCGTCGAGCGTCGGCCAGATCCCCTCGTCACTCCTTGCTGTCTCATTCTTGCCAGACCATGGAGATCCATTTGCTCCTCCGAGGTGTACGTGTGCTCCCAGAAGGCCGCAACCACGTCTGCCTTGTCATGCATCAATACTCCACCAAGTTTTGCAGAGCCAGACAGTCTGTCCGCCTGTTCATTCCCCAGCACACCAGCATGCCCCGGAAAAAAGATCCAGGCGATGCTTGCCATCCGGGACCTCAGAAGCAAAGCAAAGCAAGCCACTCTGCCCGAAGCATGCCTGTCCTCACCTTCCTCAGAATGCTTTCTGAGTCTGTTACAATCACGATGTGTGTGTGTGTGTCTTATTCTCCATCCAGCAGAAAGCTGCACTGACAGCCTCCATCTCGATTCTTAAGCTAGATGTTGTGGTATCACATGCCAGGCTCTCCTGCACCAAATGTCGACCATTCGCTTTTGCTAAGAACTCCCACGCACTTCTCCTACCTCTCAACACCGACCCATCTATGTAGATAATCACATCACCCGAGCGAGCATTCTCCTGAATTAGTTGCTGGATTTCCACTTCCGTGGCCCATGCTGGCCACTCCTTGCACTCCCGGCTCAATGTGATTATAACTCTGCACAAGTCTGACTGCTCCGCTGGCACTCCGACGAACTCCTCTCCTCGCCTAATGTTCTCCAAGGGGCACACATTTCTGATCTTATCCTCCGCCTGAGCCATCCATGATTTCCCTCTTATCAGTCGCTGACCCTTCACTAAGTCAAGTGCCTCATGCAACGGGTGATCTATGTCTGCAGCTACTTTGAGGTATGCCTTCGCCTGCATTACCTTGAGCCTACAAGCAACAGTCTGCAGACCAAGGATGTAACGCATGCACACTACTGGGGTGTCTCTGGTGCATCCCAGAATGACTCGCATAGCTTCGTTCTGTATGCGCTCTAATTTCCCCAGCTGACTCTTTTAGGCAGTGAGCAGTCCTAGTCCATAATCAATCACTGAGAGGATCAAGTGCTGGTATAGTGTGAAAAGCATCCTCTGCCCTGTGTCCATTACAGCTATAGTTTTAAGTGCATTGAATCCTTTTTGTAACCTTGTCAAAATCGTCTCCACATGGTCCTTGAAGGACAGGCTCCTGTCAAATGTGATTTCCAAATACTTCAGTTTATTCTCTCTGTTGACGTTTCTACCATCTATTGCGAGGCTTGATACATCAGCTCTCACAATCCTGTTGTCCAGAGAGCACCACAAAACAGCCGCCTTTTCCGGGTGGATAGCAGCACTCATTTCAGTGCACCAGTCAATCACTTTGTCTACTGTCGCCTGTAGCTCCTGGGCTGTTTGCTCCCTATCTCTCCCCTGCCTATATGCAAGAATATCATCTGCATATGTTAGTATTCTTCCAACCCCTGGTGCTTCTAGGTTTGCAATCTTGCTCGTATACACGTTAAAGAGCACCGGTGAGATTGCAGCTCCTTGTGGCAGTCCCGGGGTTAAAATATATGGCTCTGAAGTCCATGCACCCGACGAGAATGCAGGACGGCTGCTATCCAGTTTACCAACCAGGGATTGACTCCCTTCTCCATCAGTGAGGTATTCGAAATATCATATCGAACTCTGTTGTATGCATCCTCGAGATCCAGCGCTGCCACCATTGTTTCCTGTCTGCTCTGAAACCCCTCATAAACATCAAAGGCAAAAGTGGCTGCATTTGACCAGGTATCTTTTCCTGGCCTGTAGCTCCCCAGGCCTCTTGGAAGAAGCTTCCTCCTGTCCAAAAATAACAAACTCTTGCAGCTTGACAGCAACTATCTTCTCTGGAAGCTTCCCAAATGTATCTTGAAGGGTGATGATCCTAAAGCCGCCAAGCTTTGAATGATCATTAAATGGTTTTAAGAGATGGATGAGATAGCTGTGCACCCAATCCTGCGGTACTGATGCTGTCCTAATGCTCTGGTTTAGGAAGTCAGTCATCTCCTTCAGGTCTGCATCGCTCAAAGCCTTCATGTGACCATACCTAACTGTGGTAAGTTAAAAAGAAATGAGGATGGGATCCCCAAATTCTAATAGCCAACTGTTAGAAAAACTTGAAAATGGCTCGTTAAGAATCCCTAGGTGAGTATTTGGATTAATAATTGAAGTTTCTTCACAGAGGGCCAGTGGAAACCCGGAAGTTTACAGTACTCCGATGAATGAAATGTTCCCCCAGGAAAATCTGAGATACTGTATTAATCCGGCCACACTTGGCTCCACTCTTAAGTAGTAACTAATGTATTCTAATTAATAGTACACAACACCAAGTAAAACACCCAACACCAAGTGAATCATCAAAACACTATAATGAGATAATATAGTGGTGTGTTCTTGTGTCGTGTGTGTGAGCGTGGTATATGATGTCAGATACACACATTAGAACAATACCATCAATGAGGTAGTAAACAAATCATCAGCACAGTTAAGGAATTAAAGTTCCAACTCTAACTAATGGTCTGGTACACCGTGGTTCATTCATTAATGGCACTAAACCAAATGTATGTCACAGTTCACTGCATAGTATCTATATATATTGTTCAGAATGTCCCCTTAAGGTTACGCTAAATGTTCCTGAGGCATCCTGAACTATACCAAGGTGATGTTCTTGAAATCTTGCGTTTAAAGAAGTAAGTACTCTCGGGTAGGTCCTACGTGGGATGATGTTACAGGGGGTATCTCGGTTCTAAAAATCCCGGACAACACAGACTGTACTGACAGGTACTTAGCTGTTCATTCCTGGGATGCAGGGTTGTGGCATAGGAGAAGCAGTTGAGGTAAATGATGCTGTTCCTCCAGAATGACCATCATTAGCATACAGGTCTCTGCCCAGTTTTTGTCTTCAACATAACCACCACCCTTGAGAAATAGGACCAAAAACCATATAGCTATCCTTCCCAAGAGCTGGGTTAGGGGAAAAATATAAGCGAAGGGAGAAGAAATCCTTTCCTTAGTTCAGGGTAGTCCAGAATGGCTATTCTGTGTGCCTGATGTTTTTCTGTTTCTCCGCTGGAGGTGTCCACCTCACCTACGGGCACTACATGTCCTCTTCCTTCAGGCGTTCTGCAGGCTAGTCCTTCTCTTGTCCGTAGAACGATATGAGCCCACTGCCTGGTCAATGCTTTTCTTCTTCCGGGTAAATACCCGCCTAACCCTTCATCATTTTCCCATATTCCCATAATCATCAATACACATCAAAATCTTACAGGGTAGGTTTTAGAAAAGTATCATTCACAAATAAAACATATGAATTATTGTAACACAAAATCATATAGAGTCAGAACACGCAATACACTTTAGAACATAATTTTCCAGACATAGAATATAATGACTATCTCGGAAAAAGGATCATAGTAGTTTTGTTATAAAGTATAGATTGTCCCTGAAGACTCTGAGAAAGTGAATGAGAAAGTGTATCACTCATCAGATACATGACTAACGCATCAAAAGATTCATTAAGAATTATCCATGCCGAAGGATGACTTATCTACTCATCAGAATAGTTTCTCTAAGTTAAGAAAATCTTCTCTATCTTCTGAGCATGTCTCTAGATATATGCATATATATATATATATATATATATATATATATATATATATATATATATATATATATATATATATATATATATATATATATATATATATATGTATATATATTCCTTATCACAAAGAACAAGTGCTCTCTATAGAAGACATCTATCTGTTAAATCTATCCATTTACAGAGGCCGAGACATATTAATTATTAATTACCTTAACTCCCCAGGACAAATATTATATCCACACTAAATGAAACACGTCTGCTTTCTGTCTCACATGGTAACAACTGGCGCCTAAGTTGCCGCTGTAATGTTATATATCTCCTCCCACACCACAATCTTTATCTCCTCGACGTGACAATCACCTTCCACCAACATTCATCCAATTCCACTGATAACAATACTGTTATCCTTCCTATCTTTGTTGCGAGCACAACCCATTGTTGCGGCACAACCCATTGTTCCCTGTAATGAACATCAACAGTGCGTCCTGACCTAGGCAATTTGTTGCTAATGACATCGCAACACCGCGGTTGATACTATCTTCTCCAATGTAGGTCTCCCAGTTGACAGGTGACAGGTACCAAATTATGTTTTGGTAACTCCGAATAGTCTTTGTTCCCGCTGAATCACTCTGCATTTCTTCGTTGTCTGGCTTAAGTTTGTCAACTTAAGAAACTGCTTGCCGTCTGTCTTTCCAGTAGAACACTGTTGTATCTCTTATTTTGCCCTTGTATATGGTGCGTTCGATATTGACATGTCACACTAACCCCATCGGGTCCTGGTGCAGAGTCTTTTGCCATTTTTCAAAATATGTTTAACATCTTCAGCCCGTATGATGTCTTCATAATGCATATTCTTCATGGTGCCAGATAATTCCTCTCTAACTGCATCCCTGGTGTCCGCATCATTATGATTGGTCTGCTCTAGAAATCTCTGGAGAAACGCCTCCCCTGTCTCTTTGTCTGTTGTCACGCGCACACCATCATCTCTATAAATTGTTCCCACTGTCATAGGCCGATCTTTTCTTTGCATTTGTCTGTGCAGTTTCCAGAATTTTCGCAGTGTTTTATCACCTCCAATCTCCTCCATGAAACATTACCATTTTGCGTTTTTGGCCTCTGCAGCACAGTGCTTGAAGACCTCCACCTTGTCTTTCTTGACATTTTCCGCTGTGTCCACTTCCTCTCGTGAGCTTCGAAGTGTCTGTCGCACTTTCTTTAGCTGCTTCACTGCAGCTCTCTTTGCTTTCCGTGCATGGTCTACCTCTGGGGTCCACCATGGGGGATGAAAAAAAACGAGTGTTAACTGTCCTGTTGCAAGCCCCTTTTCTGAGGCGTCCAAGAAGGCTATCGGTCCACTCATAGCGGAAGGTCTTGCGCGCTCTCCCAGCCTTAACTTTCCTGAATTTAGAGATCAGGATTGATTATGGCATGTGATCACTCTCATGGTCATTCAAAACACTCCACTTTACAGTAAGGTCTGATGACTGGGAAACGAGTGCTAAGTCAATAGCTGTGTCTGCATCACCAGGCCTCATTGGCATTTTAGTCGGCCTACCATCATTTATGCAGACCCTATCGGAGTCCACTATGGCATCCGTAAGGGCAATTCCCTGTCGGTTTTCTCCACTACTGTTCCAATCTCTGCTCCTCGCATTGAAGTCTCCACATATGAGTAGCCTATCACCTGGTAATTCCTCCAATTCCTTAAGCCAGTCTCAGTGTTCCTTTCTGACAAAACAGTCCTCTATGGCACATACATTTATGATGTTCCAACTTAAGCCAACAATCTCCATTTGTATACCCTGGACCTCTCCTGCACTGTGATTCCACTGGCGTAAGTCAAGTCCACTCCTTCCTCCACCAGCAGACCTTACCCATGTATCTTCGGTCCAGTAGGGTTTATATAACTTGCGTACCCAGGGCAATGGCATATGTCTGTATTTAGCTCCTGGAGCATGAGGAAATCAAAATCATATTTTAGCCTCTCCAATACAGGACCTCTCTGCCTGGCACTACGACAATTCCAGTATCCCACTCTTACATGGTTGAAACCAAGTCTCTCCACTTTTCGTCGTGTCTCCTGGCGCCTGCCCTTCTATTTCTATGCTTTCTCCCACCATTTCCTCGTCTTCTCCTCCTCCCTCTCTCTTCGCTAGCCTCTGAAAGATGTGTCAAGAGCAGAGCACGTGCTCCGTGGCTCCGGCGACGATTCCTGTGTTTAATTAATTCCATAAGCAAAGTTTGCATATTGCAGGAAATAACCGGTCGCCCTAGCATTGCCTGCTTACTAGGAAAGAGGCAGGGGGTGTCCCGCAGGAGTCCATACTCCTGGTGCCGCCCCGCACGCCTGCCAGACGTCCAACGTTCACGACCAGTTTACCCATGGCCATCCAGTTCCTCAGCACGCTGGTCCACCTTGAACTTAGGAGTTTATATTTGGAGTTTTCCGTCTCCTAGAGGGACTGCTGTCCAAAGCTAACGGGTTCCACCTAACCGGGGGAGGGGTTAGAGCGCCCCTGACTTGCTTGGCAGGCACATCTCCTAGCATATGACGTATTTTCTAAGGAACTCAGATCCCACCCTGAGATCCCGCCTCGCCCTCTGTGCCCACCACCAGTTGGTCCGCGGCTGCTTATTGGGTATTCACAGCTAACCTCTATACCTAGTTGCCATTCCACGATCCGCCACCTGTGGACGCGCCGGGTTGGGATGGTCGCCCCAACTTTACCCAGGTGTTCTTTCTTATTTCTGGAGTTAAAGATTTATACTTCATCCTGTTGTTATCGGACTCACCTCCTTTCTGTTTCAGTTACCCTCGTTGTTTTATTAATTATAACGCATCTGATGTAATCAATGGGTTAAGTTGCTTTTTCTTGGTCGGAATTAAATCTTTGGCTGCAGTTATCAAGATATCTCTAGCTTGATCTGCCAGTTCATCAGGTGTCATTTCCTCTTGTACAGACATCAAAACCCCAAAACGATTCCTAACGTCTACGTTGTATGCATTTGTTATTTTTGTGAGATCAAAACGAAGTGGCTTTGGTCCTCGGTTAAGCTTTTTGAGGGTGCATCCACGATGTCCAATTTTTCACGAGAAGATGGAAAATTGTGTTGGTAATCAGAAGATTGTGTTCGGCACATGTCTGAAGGAGGAGGCGTCCATTGCGGTTACAATTTCCGACTCCGTGCTTCCCAATAATGCCACTCCAAGAGGTGGTGTCCGTGCCTACTCTAGCATTGAAGTCCCCAAGCGAACAGATGTTCATACATTGTTATTAGGTCATAGCAGAACTTGTTCTTGACGTCATCTTCATTGGCCATGGTTGGAGCGTAGACACAATGGCTGCATATTTCCTTCCGTTCAGCAAGAGTAACTTAATTGTCATAAGCCTGTCGTTTATCCATCCATCATTTGCCATGACGGTAAGCGTGGGCGGTCATGACTCGCCATTTCACTCGATCACCAGAGTCGTGAATCAACTCAGTATTCCTGTCTCGACCATGCCACGTGATCAAGCCATCCAGGTATTTACTTCTCTGTCTTCCCCTTGTTCTCTTCCCCTCGATCTTGCCAGTTGTCATGAAGTTCTCCAATTTATTTCTTCTCATAACATGTCCAAAAAATATTGACTTTTTACGTCTAATTTCCCTAATTATTTTACGATTTCCATTTGTTTCTTGTAGTACTTGGTCATTAATTTTTCTGTCTGTCCATGGTATTCTTTGCATTCTCCTCAGAAACCACATTTCCACAGAGATCAGATGTTTTCAGCTTGATTGCTCATCGTAAAAGCATCACACCCATGCAAAATTACAGGTTCTATGGAGCAACTCAACAATCTTTTTCTCGTTTCAATTACCATCTGTTTATTGGTCAGTATGTTTTCAATCTTGCTAAACGCTATCTTCACCATGGCAATTCTTCTTCTTCTTCTTCTTCTTCTTCTTCTTCTTCTTCTTCTTCTTCTTCTTCTTCTTCTTCTTCTTCTTCTTCTTCTTCTTCTTCTTCTTCTTCTTCTTCTTCTTCTTCTGCATTCATCTGGAATGGGTGTTTTTCAGACTTAATTGCGGTGTGTCTAAGTTAGGCACCCTTGGGCCGACACCCTTAAACCCTTAGTTAGGCATCCGACTTTAACGTGCATTTTTATTCAGGTTAGCATTCCTGGGGGACTCCCACTGTTGTGGTGCCACCCACACCCAGCTGGCCAAGTTAGAACGGTCGAAGACTTCACGGTCAGCCCTCAAGGAAAGGTAGGAGCAGTCCATGACATTCTCCGCCGTCCAGGGAGGCTTCCATAACTGAAGAGCCGGCACATAGCGCTCTGGTGCTGGGCTCACCCCAGGGATCGCTATTTCCTGTTCATGGCTGCTTTAATTCCTCACTTCCATGTATTGGGCATTTCGTTCGCCCATGGCCACTCCTCGCACAGACCATGAACGGTCAATATGCAGACAACATCCACTCAGCAAGATTCCGCTTTGGAGTTCCGAGTAATGGATTCGCTAGCCAAGTGTTCCATTTCGTGTTAATGAGACGTTTTCTACCTTAGTCTGCAGTCGTCATCCACTTTGCAGCTTTTCACTTCGAACTTCCACGTAATGGACTGACTAGCCGAGCGGACCATTTCGTTCACCTTTGACTACGCTCACTCGGTGAGCTCTAGTTCAGGCTTGCATCGTAACCACTGCTTGCGATTTAGACGCTTTTCCACCTTTAGTAACACTCACGAGGTAGGCTACAAGTGCTGCCGGCTCGGCACCTTACCTCCATGCAGTAGAGAGTGAGTAAGGACCAGGCTCTCTCATCCGGGAATACCTCTTATTCCTCGGATGAGAGCCTTTAGACAAGTATCTGGACCAAGCATGCAGCAGACTTAGCATCTCACCTCCATTTTGCTGTGGGAGAGTATCGGCCCCGATTTCACATTCGGGGAATGTTGACTTAGAGGCGTTCAGTCTTATCTATCAGCTGAGAGCCTTAGGGTATGTGTCCGGACGAAGAATTCGTGGCATTCGGTCTTTGATTGCCTATCCTCAGTCTTCCTGCAGGGCAGCAGGTGGTGTCTCTCTTGGTCTGGTCCCTATCCCAAGACATGTCTAACATGTAGTTGTGCTTCCATCGGCGAAGCTCTAGTGGTCATTGGGACACGCAAGCCCCTCTACCACGGTAAGCTGGAGGCATATCAGAGGGGGATTCTTGTTCTAATCTCTTCAAGGCATCTCCCATCAGATGTTATTACTGTTCCGAGATAAGTGTACCTATTTACTTGTTGAAGAATATCCCCATTTACTTGTATATTACATTGTGGTACTACGTTCTTCCTAGTGACGACCATAATCTGTGTCTTCTTACAATTTAATTATAACCCTTGTTGTTCACTGTGTCCAACAACAACATCTACTAATTGTTGCAGATCCTGCTCATTGTCTGCAATCAATAATGTATCATATGCACATCTAATGTTATTGATGTTTCGTCCTCCAGAGATGATTCCATTGTGTACATGACTCAACATCTTACAGGTGTAAGATAACTGTGTACATGAAACAGTTAGTTAGTTAGTTAGTTAGTTAGTTAGTTAGTTAGTTAGTTAGTTTGTTAGTTAGTTAGTTAGTTAGTAGACAGATCATCCTCATTGCACATAGAATCATTCAGTCCATAAGTGCTCGGATCATCCCCTCCTCAGCAAATCTCGCAGCGTGTAGCGGCTAACGACACCAGTTCTGTGTTGGTTTATCAATCTTCTTTGGCTTCCTGCGTAGTGTTCTTGTTTGGCCACCTCTCTTTTAATTTGCTGTTCTCGTAGTCTGGCCATGGTTGTAGATTCACAGTCATCACTTGGTTCACACAAATGTCTTACTTCTCGTAGAGCATTCAGAATGTCAGCCTGGTCCATGGCGCGTCTACCCGTCACCGTAGCCTTACCTGCGAGCTTGTCAGTCCGCTCATTTCCTTGTACTCCCGCATGCCCTGGCACGAAGATGAAACTAATCTTTGCCAGCCAAGACCGCTCCAGAGACAGCAACCATTCTCTTCGAATCCACCCCACCTCTATTCTCTTGATCATGTTCATTGAGTCGCTAAGGAAACATGCCCTAGTGAATGTCTGTGTCTCGAGCCATGTTATTGCTTTACTTACTGCCATGACTTCCATAGACAGGCTATTTGTGGTTTCAGTGAACCCACTAGAGTCCTCCTTCATAATTCTCCCTCCAGCCCGAGGCGTAAAGGCCCATGAGCTTCCCACATGTCGGACGACCGACCCATCTGTGTAGATGACAGCATCACCGTCTAGCGAATTCTCGAAAATCAACGCTTGTACTTCAGCCTCCACAGCAGCCGGATTTTCTTGTCTGCATTTTTTTATCTAGGTGAATGCAAACTGAAAAGGATGTGCAGAAATCTGTTGGCACTTGTACCCACTCCTCGCCAGGATCTAAGTCCTTAAGTGAACACACCTGTTGAAGAATGTCTTCGGCTTGACCCATCCACGACCGTCCTCTTTTTAACCTGCTGCCCTTCACCTTCATAATTTCACTATGCAGTGGATGTTGTGTGTTTGCGTTAATTCTGAGGTAGGCGCGTGCCCTGCAAACTTGTATTCTCTCTTCAATGGTTGGAAGATCAAGAAGGTAGCGCATCGCCCTGCATGCTGTATCACTTGTACATCCAAGAATAATGCGCATAGCTTCATTCTGTATCCTTTCCATCCTTTCTATCTGCTTACGGCTGAGAGTCAGGATTGCCATTGCATACTCCAAAACAGACATGACCAGCCCCTCGTACAGAAGACATAGATGGCGCTGCTCACAGTTTGCTGCCGCCATCACCCGCATCGCAGCCAAACCCCGCTTGGCCTTTGTTATCACCTGGTCTATGTGCTCATTATAAGCAAAGCTTCGATCAAACCGTATCCCCAGGTAATTCATTGCCTGCGTTCTTTCCACCGTCTCTGAACACAGCTTTACAGTTGGTGTTGGAGTGTTGACAATATACTTCAACGAGATTCAAGTCACTGTTGCCTTTGTTGGGTTGACCATTGCCCCAGCTTCATCACACCAAGTACTTATGCGATTGAGCTCGGTTTGTAGTTCCACAGCAACCTGCTCTCTATCCATACCCTGACGATACACTAAAACATCATCGGCATATGACAATGTCCTACCAGGTCCAGAGATCTGCTCACTGGTTATTCTCTCTGTGTAGGCGTCGAACTGTACCGGAGATAATGGTGATCCCTGTGGTAGGCCGGGATAAATTGTTGTTGGTTCCGAAGTCCAACTGCCACATCTAAAATCTACTTTCCGTTGGTAGAGGGCTGCAGCGATCCAACTAAGAAGGAATGGACTTATTTTGAGTTCAAGAAGCTGAAGCATTAAAAAATCCAGTGTTTCTCTGTTTACGCGTCCTCAAGATCAATCGCTGAAGCAAAGGTTTCAATGCCTGAGTGGAAACCTTCATAGACATCATGGGAAAAAACTGCAGCATTGGTCCAGGTTTGTCTTTTTGGACGTTACCCACACAGGGTAGGTGGGGAAACACCTTGCCTCTCTAGCTGTCTTGATATTTTAATGGCAATTAACATCTCCAGCAGCTTGCCTATTGTATTCTGCATGGTTATAACTCCATATCCCTGAATTTTTGTGTGGTCTTTGCCAGGCTTCGGCAAGGAAATCAGATAGCTGTGTAACCATTCCTCCTTGATGCTAGCACTCCCTATACTGTTGTTGTACAAACCTTACATATTTAAGATGATTGTGTACATGACTCAATACCTTTGTCAGGGACTGAATGAGCTTTCATTTACACCAGGTATAATATGTAGATGATTCTTTCTTTCATTGTCAGGGTATTATAATGGTTGGCTTCTCATTCGTCACTATATGCCAGGGAACTTTATTATATTGTAATAATAATGATAATAGTCTTAGTCTCTTATATGGCAACGAGTTCATTAGGTAGTTAAGCTGGATCATAATCATATTTGTAACATTCTCCGAGACTGGTTGAATGTTGAAAGCTGACTATATTCTGTTTCCCTTCCACTTCTGTTGTCAAGGGGTAGTTCTTGCACAGCTTACTGAATGTTAATCTTGGTACACACATTATGTAACGATTGACACCACTCCACAATGAACTCATCATAACACAACAGCGGTGGAGGTTTGATACTTTATATTGTCGTCTCTTTAAAATACTTATCAATAGTCTTATCAATGTCGGTAAACAGTTCACTAAAATCTTCAATCTAATATACTTGAAAACGACATCTGCAGTCAAAATCTGTCGACGTAGAATCTTTCAAACGACATCTGCATTCAAACGCTGTCGATATAGGATCTTCCAAAAACATCTGCATTCACACTAAAAGTGGCGGCAATGTGAAGTTCTGCCATTGTCATATTCAGCTGCGAGCGGTCCGGCCTCGAACTCGGTGTAAACTTGAATGACGCATTAGAGCAGACACTGATCCCTGCTCAGCGACCTGCTTTGCTGTATTCATGCAAGGCGTTAATCTGTGAACTGGGTCCACCTGTACGCTGAATTGCGTGAAGCTCTGGACTGTGTGCACTGAGTGCTCCATGACGTTACATAGGATCATGGCACCTTATAGGCGTAAGATGATTGTGTTCATGATGCAATACCTCACAGGTGTAAGACAGATGACTGTGTACATGTCTCAATACCGTACAGGTGTAAGACGATTGTGTACATGATTCAATAGCTTACATGTGTAAAATTATTGTGTACTTAACTCATTACCTTTCAGAGGTAGGATGATTGTGTACATGTCTCATTACCTTACAATTGAAAGATGATTGTGTACAGTATTCAATACTTTAAGGGTGTAAGTTTATTGTGTATTTACTCAATACCATGCGGCGGTAAGATGATAGTGTACAGGTGTGAAACACATTATTGTGTTCATGTCACTATATCTTACAGGTGTAAGTTCGAAGATTATGTACATGTCTCAATACCTTATAGATGTAAGATACACATTGCCACGTAGTAACTCCGCTGACCCTCCTCTAAGTACTCTATTTATTAGCACTACCCTTCTCACACAAGTATTGGGTCCTCTCTTCATTTGGCTCGGTTCTGAGTCGACTATCATGGCATCTTAAATAATACCAACAACACTTTGTTGAACAATAAGTACGTAACTGTTCATTGACGCTGTGCACAATAGATAACATGAACTCATGTGTGTTCCAGTCAAACCTAATGTTTATTACTGAATCGCCCTACACATTAGCTCTACACTAGGCCGGCTATCTGCCATATCCGCCTTCCCATGTACGTTGCTGATGTCTGGTATCGTTCAAATATTACTCAGTTTTCCTACTGTCATCATACACAAGCATGTATCATTATAGGCAACAACTGTCAATAACTCTCGCACAAAATACTCACAGTATTTGGATAGTATAGCCACTAACTACTGGTCCCTGTCGAGATTTCTACTTCGGCCTAGGGTGAGATTTAACTATCGTTTTCCATTACACATCACCCTGATACCTGTTTTCCTATCTGTAGTTTACTGGGACACATCCCAACGGTTATCCTTCAATGTCTTCTACATGGATGGTCTAACTTCTTGTCCTTTGTTGATCTCATCCCGTCTCCATCCCTTCGTGTTGTGACGCTTTTCATCACCCAGTCAGCTTATAGTGCGTTCAATGTGTGCCTAGTCTTATTATTTCCCGATTATTGCATTCTGCGACACATGGCACATATGCAACCTCGTCAAATTAAAATGTTGTAGACATTTTACCTATAAACTCAGTCTTCCAGTCTGTGACATGAGTCGCAGTAGTCGAACATACCTGTCATATTGGTCCATGGTCGCACATCTCCGTCTACATTGTCTACTAAAGGTCGCACATATCCGTCTACATTGTTCACTAAAGGTCGCACATAACTGTCCGTGTCTCTGCAATACAGCGTATCCCTTATCCTTATAACCTATTCCATTGTGAATAGTTGAATTGTTATGAACATCATCACCAAAAAAATTTTTTTTTTATAAATCGGACACATCTTACATCTATCCCCGTAGACAATGTGTGGCTCCCAAACTCCTTTTTATCTCAGAGAATTGAAGTCCAGCATCACTAAGTCCCAATGTCTCCCCGGACATCCTTAGTAGCTCCTTAAATGTGTGTGTTCATTACATCCAGCCTCCACTGACATCATTGTTAAGTGAATCGCTCTTGCCTTCCCTGTGCATAATCATAGTCGACCTTCTCATACTCCACTGTGTGTATGACCTGACTACAGTTGACGTAACTTCTGTGCTTCGACTTCGACTGTTTCGTGTAACGCTTCATGTGGGGTTTGGTTTTCATATGTGCATATTTTTGTCGGTACTTTCTAATGTTGTTACTGTATATTCTTCGTTGACCTTTGTGGCTCATGAGTATGGCTGCCTAATATTTACCTGCAATATTTAATCCTACTCTATCACATAATAATAGCAATATTAAATTAATTACTTAGATAGCTAATATTCCTTTCATTCCCATTCATTCTATTCATGAAAATAAATGCATCTTACAGTTATGCATAATAACCCATGCAATAATACAATTGAAATAAAATCACCGAATAATCAAAATTAATCTAATTTCTTCATAAATTAAATCAGTAGTAACCTTTGCATCATGTGCCCTACCTATTTGGTTTACTACACCTGTGGAATTTGTGTGAAAGTGTACATAATATATGTAATTTCATGAGAAAATAACAATAATACAGCATGTGATAACTGAATCATGCATTTAACAAAATAATGACAAATCTTGTTTTTTCTTCTTCTTCTTTTTCTTTTTTTTTTTTTCAATTGTTTTGTCATGTCTCTTCTTTTCATTTTCATGACTTTATTTTTTTCATTGTCCTGAATTTATTTATTTTTTTCAGGAATTCATCTTTTTTCGTTTTTTCTGAATTTACTTTTTTCTTTTTTTTTTCTTCAATTTTCATGAATTTCATTTTCAACAGCAATAAAATATCAATAATATATCTTAATAATTAATCTAACTTATCTGGACTATGACGATTTCGCTCGTAGATAACTTGCAACGTTGGATTACATTTCGTCTGCTCGACATGCCTCAGATCTTATTTTGATGACAATATACGTAGTTACTGATATTGCCGTATTCTACTATGTCTGTAACAATAATAACCCAAATATGTATGTATCTGAACTAATCAATATTGAAATAGTTGTAACATAATTATTAACAATTGCTAACATCAATTACTATCCGCTGTTTTCCGATAGTCTGAAATGTCCTAACCGTTTGTTCAGAGTATCAATTTTGTTCAAACACCCTTTATGAGTTGCTATATTGTGGATGTTGTGTACAAGCTGCTCAACCATGTGAATTGTTGTGTTGTATGTATATATCATTGACGTACTGTGATGTATGTGGTTGACTGATATGTTACATGTGTTTGACGTATTACGTGATTGTAAAGAATTTTACTACCTAAATTGTATATGTAACTATCTGTATATGTATTGTGTCGTTTAATTAGAATATAAGTGAATTTATAGACAGAAGAATTTCGACAGATTTATAAAGAGAGAATTCAGTGTTCAGAAATACAATGCTCATCTGTCGCTGTGTGTACTGCATGTGTATCTAATGGATGTATCTGTCTTGACTTGTTTTAATCTATTTAATTTATGTTTCTTTAATGTGTAGAACTGGGCAGTGATTCTCATCTTCCTGTGTGACATATGTTGTTACTGATTTATAATCATCTATTTGACGTGTTCTTTCCTTCCGTTCTTCATCGGACAAACCTAGATATTTCCAATACCGATTCCAATTCCTTATTTTTACATCCCGTATTCTTTTGTCAATTTGAGTTTCGGGAATACTTTGTTGTTTCCATTCTGTTAGTAAAGTGTTTGTGTTGGTATAATGGGTTTGTGACATCTTTGGCGGAGTTTCTTCATGCCAGTTTGCTTTTGTATAGTCTGCCATATCTGTTTGTCGTGGTTTGGCTGTCTTTTACAACCGACGCTGTTGCCTGTTGTTCTTTCTGTACGCCTCCTCATCCTCTGAGCTCGACTCATATCTTTTAGCTGCACATCCGTGTATGTGATCTACGTTACTCTGATCTAAGTATGGCGCAAAGAATTGTTTAATCATTGCTGTGCTGTCACTAAATGAAGGACTAATACGTCTAAAATTTTCAATACCAAATTCAACTTTCTTACGTTCTGCTTGAGTTAAATTCGATCTTATTGGTAATGAATCCCAAGTAATTTCTGACTGTTAACTCTTGTATATTGTTATGGGATGTCTTTTGTGTACAGTCTTTACTACTATATGTCAATTCAGTGTCCATTGCTTGACTGGTTTGCTTTTGGTTTCCCGTGTAGTTTTCTTATATTTCATACATGTTGGTTTCTGAATCATCGCTTGCGATAGGTATCTTTTTGTCTTCCGTCGGGAAAATTAGTTCTGTGTAATTTCCTTCATGTATTTTCATATTATCCTTTTCCCATTGTTCAACCTCTTGGGCGGTACACTCTTTTACTCCAGGAATGTTTCCCACAATTAATTCCGTCGTTGGTTGTGGTAGTACTGCCGCTGTTACACGTCCTTGATAGTATGGGCAATTGATGTCTGTCCATGCCACATCAAATTGTTCTAGCGATCCACCAAATGTTCTACATATCACTTTCTCATTGGTGTAATCCTCCTCTTTGACTAGTTTTCTGTCCAGTCCAATAATCGACGGTCCCCGTGTCCCTCACCATTCTGACTGCTAATCCATTGACAATTGCACGTTCAACGTTGAGTCTTCCACCGTTTATATAAGCGGAGTTTGCTTCTTGTACATATGCTCTGTTTGGATTGTTCTCCGGTCGTGCATACTTGCCAGACGCGCTCTCGTATTGCTGTTCCTCGTCGTCGCTACTTGAAATCACATAGGCTAAACATGCATTTTTAGTCATCTGTCGCAATCTACATGTACTTGACCCAAGTGACCAAAACTATTGCACGCGAAAGCATTTTAAGTTGTTTTTGTAGTCTGTATATTTATGGTTACGTTTTGTAGCTAGCTCTTTTATATATGATTCATAATCCGGGTTGGAATCACACATTTCTGATGTTTCCGTGCATGCGTCGACAAAACCTACACTGGACTGTCAAACCCTTTTTTGTATTAGACCATTGTTTGTTCTGTCTGTATTTGTCCTGACGTTGAAATTTGTTATGCGTATTGTCATATCTGTGACTAGAAACTCTGGCGGATGCTCCTATGATCAGTTCTGGCTGAGTAGTCTCTGCGAAAATGTCCTTATGGGCGTTGAAAAATGACTCCCCCCTGGCTTCCTAGTTCTGCCACTGAATCACACTTCTGTTCTATAAGGAATGTTGACATTGTTTGTGGTACTGCGGAGATAAGTTTATCCCTGAGCATCAGGTCTCTAATTTTGTCAAAATCCCTACCTACCTCAGCCGATTTCAGCCACCTGTCAAACAGTAATGTCGTTTCAGAAACGAAATCTAGAAACGTTTG
This sequence comes from Cepaea nemoralis, assembly GCA_014155875.1. Lineage (NCBI taxonomy): Eukaryota > Metazoa > Mollusca > Gastropoda > Stylommatophora > Helicidae > Cepaea > Cepaea nemoralis. Next base: position 28,867 of record JACEFZ010000234.1, read on the forward strand.
ATTTGATTTAGGTCCAAGTGTCTTGTATGCTGTACGCAGACCCTGCAGTGTCCAATGAGAAATGTGCCAACAGTCTTTGTTTCATATATTGGTAATCTGTGCGTCGTTGTTCAGGTATGAGCTCGATTACCTTTAAAGGCTCCCCAGATAAGTGCCTATGAAGTAATACTCCCCACTGGTCAGACGGTACCTCGTAATGAGTACAAGAGGACTTCACAATTAGTCAGCCATGCAGAAATCGAATCTCCTTGGGAAAAATTTCTAATAATCCCTTGATATCTTTTGGCAGGGATCCAGCGCTTTGCATGCCAACTTATTCTTGGATATTTCTGCCTCTTTCTCCATCTCCAACATCTTTACCTTAATATTTCCCTTCAACCTCTTTGTCTTTTAATATTTGTTCGGCCGCTAACTTGTCCCGCTCAAACTCATGTGTTTTCTCCTGGAGAGCTAATTTTTGTTTTTCCAGTTCTATTTCTCTCTCCATCTTTTGTTTCTGTAATTCCATTTCTTTTTCTATTTTCTGTTTTTCCAATTCTCTGGCTTCTCTAGCTTCCTTGCTGCTGCTTCTTGTGCAATTCTGGCTTCTTTAGCTGCTGCTTCTTGTGCAATTCTGGCTTCTTTAGCTGCTGCTTCTTGTGCTTCTCTGGCCTCCCTAGCTGCTGCTCTATCATCCCTCTTCTGTATTTGAAAATCGGACAACTTGGCCTCAGCCCAAGCCATTAGTTCGGGTCCAGTTAAGCCGCATCTTTCCCCTAATGCAATGAACTCGCCTAATGTAGACATATTTAATGTACACTAAAATGTATCGGCCGTGCTACAAATTACAACAATATTATTATGAACATATATAAGATAATATAAATATGCGTGACACAGATCAAGTTATGAAAACAATTCAAAAGGATTAGCACCTTATGTATCTGCTACTGTCCTGGTCATGTTCGTAGTGTATCTGCTCCCTGCAACGTTGGATACGTCAAGATACGTCAAGGTATTGGCTGCTGTCAGGATCACTCGTCTGTAGACGTCAGCTGGTAAAACCCGAAAAATGCTGATCACCGCTGTAATCTGCCTGCTGGAATGGAAAATGTCTGACACCCTATGCAATTAGTGTTCGTTAAAGCGTTAATGGTTGCCGTAAATTGACGTTGTGTATTGGCGACTGTAGGCTACATCCACGTATCTGTGTGTGTCTGTTACGAACATGATGTACGGAATTAAAATGTTGTAAAGTTGTTTATCCAAAAATGTGGCCATGAGGTCCATACAATTTTTCCAAAGATGTGAAATATTTTATTCAGCGTAATGTACAAAGTATATTTCCTGCCGATCTGAGCAAGCTTTCTTCTAGAATATTTTCATACACCGTCACAGGCTTTCCTATTTATGTTCTGGGCCTAGTCCCAGTGGAATGGCATTCCTCTTTTTCTCTGGTTCACGTATCTGCCGGAAAGAGCCCCCATAGTTGCCACGTAGTAACTCCGCTGACCCTCCTCTAAGTACTCTATTTATTAGCACTACCCTTCTCACACAAGTATTGGGTCCTCTCTTCATTTGGCTCGGTTCTGAGTCGACTATCATGGCATCTTAAATAATACCAACAACACTTTGTTGAACAATAAGTACGTAGCTGTTCATTGACGCTGTGCACAATAGATAACATGAACTCATGTGTGTTCCAGTCAAACCTAATGTTTATTACTGAATCGCCCTACACATTAGCTCTACACTAGGCCGGCTATCTGCCATGTCCGCCTTCCCACGTACGTTGCTGATGTCTGGTATCGTTCAAACATTACTCAGTTTTCCTACTGTCATCATACACACGCATGTATCATTATAGGCAACAACTGTCAATAACTCTCGCACAAAATACTCACAGTATTTGGATAGTATAGCCACTAACTACTGGTCCCTGTCGAGATTTCTACTTCGGCCTAGGGTGAGATTTAACTATCGTTTTCCATTACACATCACCCTGATACCTGTTTTCCTATCTGTAGTTTACTGGGACACATCCCAACGGTTATCCTTCAATGTCTTCTACATGGATGGTCTAACTTCTTGTCCTTTGTTGATCTCATCCCGTCTCCATCCCTTCGTGTTGTGACGCTTTCCATCACCCAGTCAGTTATAGTGCGTTCAATGTGTGCTGTCTTATTATTTCCCGATTATTGCATTCTGCGACACATGGCACACATTGTGTACACTACCCAATACCTTACAGGTGTAAGGTAGATTATTGTGTACATGACTCTATACCTTGCATGGGACAGATGATTATGTTAGATGAATATTAGCAGCATATCTTTTATAGGACATCACAACCAACACCAGCATGTTTTGCTGTTGTGATTTCATGGCAAGTTTACGTTCAGTAGTTTCTTCTACTTCTTCTTTGCGATCATCCGGAGAGTTTTTTCAGATGTGATTTCGGTGTGTCTGTTATGCGCCCTTGGGCCGAAACCCATAGGCCAACACATCCGGCTTTAGCGTGCTTTTGTTTGACCAGGTAGCATTCCTGGGAGACTCTCACTGTTTGCGGTACCGTCCACAACCCAGCTGGCCAAGTTGGAACGGGTTAAGTCAAAGGTCGTCATTCAAAGGAAGGCAGGGACAGTCCATGGCATTTTCCGCCATCCAGGGTGGCTTCCATAATTGCAGGGCCGGCACATAGCGCCCTGGTGCTGGGATCACCGAGGGAATCGTCACGTCCTGCTCATTTCTGCTTTAATTCCTCACTTCAATATATTAGGCACTTCGTTCGCCCCGGGCCGTTCCTGCACAGACCAGACTGGTCTGCAGTCAATATCCACTCAGCGAGTTTTTCGGACATGTGCTTGTCGTTGTGTCCGTCAGAGCTGTTCCAGACACGTCGGACATTCGGAAACTACCTAGTCAGAGCTGTTCCGAACAAGAGCGGTATTCGGAAACTAGGTAGCTAATCCTAGCACGAGGGAAGACTAGTTAGAGCTTTTCCGGTCACGAAAGACATTTCAGTCGGACGTAATTGCATAGTGCCATTTTTATTTTGCCGCCCGTAGGCTGGCACTTCAGGCTTCAGCGGGCATTTTTGATGAGGTTAGCCTTCCTCGTGTTTCGAGACTCTTATTTCGACTTCCACACAGCGAGCTCTTCGCTTCGGGCTGCCACGTAATGGATTCGCAAGACAGGCGTTCCATTTCGTGTCAACGAGACAATTTTCCACCTTTGACTGCACTCACTCCATGAGTACGGTTACAGACTATCTACGGAACGTGCGACCGAGGTGTTTTTCCACCTTTTGTACTCGCTCACGAGGTAGGCTGCATGTGCTGCCGGCTCAGCACCTTACCTCCGTGCGTCTGTGGGCGAGTAACGGCCAGGCCCTCTCATCCGGGGATACCTCGTATCCCCCAGCTAAAAGCCATTGAACGAGTATCTGCGCCAAGCATGTAGCTTGCTCAGCACCTCACATCAAATTTTGATGTAGGTTTGTGTCGGCCAGGCTCTCACTTCCAAGGTATTGGCTTAGAGACGTTCAGCCATACACCTCGGGTGGGAGCCTTAGAGGTTATTTTCGGACTGAGATTTTTGGCATCGTATGCCTGATTTTGACTGCTATCCTCAGTCTACCTGCAGAGCAGCAGGTTGTGTCTCTCTTAGTCTGGTCCCTATCCCAAGAGCTGTCCGATATGTAGTTTTCATCCATCGGCAAGCGCATGGGGTCGATGGGACACGCAAGCTCCCCCACCACGGCAAGGTGGAGACACATCGGGGGAGTTCAGTAGTTTGACATTGCTTTCTGAACGACCGGCACCTATACCATTTCGTAAAAAACCAACGCAACTCGGTATGCTGCCAAATCAGCTGTGATTTAAACGCAGTTATGCGGGTTTACTAACTGCGTCCATAACTCCTTCGCCACGGCGATGATTTTGTACACATCTCAACACCTTACATGGGTAATATGACAGTTTACATGAAGCAATATCTTGATCCTCTCAGTAATTGATTATGGATTAAGGTTGCTCACTGTCTCAGAGAGTCAGCTGGTGAAGTTAGAGCGCATACAGAACGAAGCTATGCGGGTCATTCTGGGATGCACCAGAGACACCTCAGTAGTGTGTATGCGTTACATCCTTGGTCTGCCGACTATTGCTGGTAGGCACAGGGTGATGCAGGCGAAGACATTCCTCAGAGTAGTTGCAGACACAGATCACCCGTTGCATGAGGCGCTGGACGCAAGTAAGGGTCAGAGGCTGATAAGAGGGAAATCATGGATGGCTCTGGCGAAGGATACGATCATACAGGTGTGCATCTTGGAGAACATTGGGCGAGGAGATGTGTGGGTCAGAGCGCCAGCGGAGCAGTCAGACTTGTGCAGAGTTATAATCACATTGAGCCGGGAGTGCAGGGAGTGGCCTGCAGGGGCCAGGGATGTGGAAATCCAGCAACTAATTCAGGACAATGCTCACTCGGGTGATGTGATTATCTACACAGATGGTTCGGTGTCAAGAGGTGAGAGAAGTGGCTTGGGGTTCATAGCCAAAGCTAATGGTCGACGTTTGGTGCAGGAGAGCCTGGCATATGATACCACATCATCCAGCTTAAGAATGGAGGTGGAGGCAGTCACTGCGGCTCTCCGCTGGATGGAGAATACGACACACACACTCATCGTGATTGTAACTGACTCAGAAAGCATGCTGACGAGGGTGAGGACGGGCAGGCTTCGTGCGGATTGGCTTGCTTCGCTTCCGAGGTCACGGGAGACAAGAATCGCTTGGATCTTTTCTCCGGTTCATGCCGGTGTACTGGGAAATGAACAGGCGGACAGATTGGCTGGCTCTGCAGAACTTGGGGGAGTATTGATGCATGACAAGGCAGACGTTGTTGCGCCTTGTGTGAGCACGTGTACACCACGATCTGGCAAGAATGAGACAGCGAGGAGTGACGAGGGTATCTGGCCGACGCTCAACGCTCAGAAGAAAGGCGAGACTGGACATATAATCAGATTGCTACTGGTACTATTGGTGTTGGAACTCTTCGCTGGCTGCTGAGGGTGGGGACAGAGCGCTTATGGGAATGCCCGGAATGCTGTGATGTCGATTCCTAAATCAATCAATCAATCATGACGCAATACCCTACAGGTGTAAGATATATAATTGTGAGCATGTCTCAATGCCTTACAGGTTTAAGATAAATGGCTGTTTATATATCTCAATACCTTACAAGTCAAGGATATATGATTGTTAATATGACTCCAACACCTTACAGGTTTAAGGTAGATACTTGTTTATATGACTCAATACCTTAAAGGTCTAGGATAGACGACAATTTATATGAATCAACATCGTACATGTATAGGATAGATGATTTACAGTTTTAAGATACATGGTTGTTTACATGTATCAATATCTTACAGTTTCAAAATACATGGTTGTTAATATTATTCATGTCCTTACAGGTCTAGGATAGATGATTACTTTATGTGACTCAATCGCTTACATGTTTAAGATACACGGTTGTTGATATGACTCAGTACCTTACATATGTAAGATATATGATTGTTTATATGTCTCAAAACCTTACATATATAAGTTAGATTATTGTTTATATGAATCAGTACTTTACAGGTCTAGGATAGATGAGTGTTTATATGGTTCAATACGTTACATGTATAAGATAGATCATTGTGTACATAACTCATTAGCGTACAGGTTTAAGATAGAATTGTGTGTACATGTCTCAATGCCTTACAGGTGTAAGATAGATGATTGTGTACGTGATTAAATACACTGCAGATGGGCGATGATGAATGTGTACATGTCTCTATAAATTACATGTGTAGGATAGCTGATTGCGTGCTGTAACAGAATAGGTCGGGTACGGAGGGGTAAAGTACTCAGGTCAGCGGACGCCAATCCGGTAGTGAGTTAAAAATAATACAAAGTTAAGTAACAGATATGTCAAGGTCGTTTGGTCAGCGAGTTTGTTATACAACTAAGAAAAAAAAATAAACGGGTTCAGTTTAATTATATGGGGTTGGGTGTGAGAGGTTGGTGATACGTGTTGTATCTGACTGAGAAACGCACCCGGGGTAGAGTTGTTGCATGAGAGGTGAAGTTGCACGATATAAATGAAAATGTCGCTACGAGATATGTAAGGTTTAAGACGAATACTTACAAATTAGCAAGGAAAACGCGTTACCGTGTTACTTTCTAGTAACAAGAAAATCATGATGAACTTTACTCATAAAAAGGGTATATTTAAGGGGTAGATAGATCATTCAATCAACCCAGACAGGGAGAATTAGGGCAGAAGGAAAGAGAAAGAGAAAGGAGACCGGGAAATTTAGAGGATTGGAGGCAGACCGAAGAGGAGACCGGAGAGATAGAGACTATTCCGGAGATAAGATGCGTACATAGCGAATTCGGCAACTCAAGACAGAAGGAGTTAGGCTAGACCGGAGAGAGAGGTGATTCGATAGTAGATCGGCGAGATAGCATTTTAGATGAGGCGAAATTATTATAGATTCGAGAGCATTATTTCCGAATATTGGCGGGTCGAACAGATTGACTCGGTAGAGAGATAAAATATAACAGTTGAAGAAGAGATTATTCCTTGACTGAGATCTAGACTTAGAATGGATCAGTAATTCACAACCTCCGTCAGTGATGCATTGTTCGGATACTTATTATTCAGAGTCGGACAGATTTATTCTGTCATTTAAGAATGCAGCGATTGATTCATAGATTGAGGAATCCACAATGCGTAGATTCAAACTAGCTATTTAGCTGGGAGTACTAATCTAGAGTCCAACCAGAAAGAATTAAAATACTTTAGATGAAAGAAGTAAATTTAATTGTGAGTTAACAGTCTCACCGCACGGTGTCAGTTCGGAATTATATTGTCCTTTGGTTGGACTATGTGATTGTTTAATGGACAGTATAGAAAAAGAGCTTTGACGTGTTATAAATAATAAAAGACATTGTTATTGGACAAGGCGTTAAAGTGTAGTTATAAGTGTTGACTTACATAATCGTATTACTCAAGTCAAGATTGAGTAGAAAATCACGAAAAAGAATCACGAAGAAAGAAAATAATAATACAGCTATATTATCCCATTACGGTCATGAATAACCTGGTGGTAACAGAGTCAGTGGAACATAACATATATGGTGTTAACAGTGGCAATCAGACTCAGTAGTGATAATGGCCATCATCAATGTATACAGTCACATGGTGCCACGAATAAGTTGAATAGGAAGTCACTTCATATCACCCGTGATGGTGCCACGACAACCGTCTATTATGTAAACATACACGGCAACGTACCCTGAAGGAGAGAACTCTTGGCACCATTATGTAATTTGGCACCATGGTCTAAATTGGCGCTACACACCTAGCACTCAAATAATGTTAACTGGTATGGGGTTCGATTTGACACCGAGACCAAGGGTGACAGCTAAAAGTGTAACCGTGTTAAAGAAGGCTGTTCAAGATGAGTTCGGCAATATCCAATTTTGCCACCATCCTACGACTACCCACTACATAACAGCAAAAGTGTTGATGATTGAGGCTGTTACATTGTGTACATGACTCGATACCTTACAGGTGATACATGATTGTGTGTATGTGGCCCAAGTGAGGGACCATAGGATCTGGACGACATTCAGAACAACGAGTAAATTCCTGACGTGCACACAATCAGATTCCTCTGGTACCATTATAATTGGGACTCTTCGCTGGCTGTTGCAGAAGAGGATGAAGCACTTATGGGAGTGTTCAGAGTGCTGTGGTGTCGGTTCTTGACTCAACTCAATGTATACCTTACAGGGAAATATGAATGTATGTATGACTGAATACCTTACAGGGAAATATGATTGTATGTATGACTGAATACCTTACAGGGAAATATGATTATATGTATGACTGAATACCTTACAGGGAAATATAATTGTATGCATGACTGAATACCTTACAAGTAAATATGATGGTATGTATGACTCAATACCTTACATGGAGATAGATTGTATGTATTACTGAATACCTTACAGGGAAATAGGATTGTATGTATGACTCAATACCTTACAGGGAAATATGATTGCACGCATGACTCAATACCTTACAGGGAAATAAAATCGTATGTATGACTAAATGCCCTAAAGCGAAATATTATTATGTGTATGATTAAATACGTTAGAAGGAAATATGATTGTACGTATGACTAAATGTATACCACCACAAAGACAGTTGTATGTATGTAACGACTATGGCACCACAAAGAAAGTTTTATGTGTGTAGCGAGTATACCACCACAAAGAAAGATGCATGTGTGTATAAGTCTATGCTACTAGAGACTGGGGAAACTCGTTGGGTCTCAGATACACAGTTAATGTTTAACCATGTGAGTAGGTATGTTTACGAATCTTGAAAAGTAATAATCTTTTGCGTTTGTTGATTAATAGTATTATTTGGATTGATCAATTAATTAATTTAAGTTATGAAAATAATTTCATATTTTATTTGTTATATAGAAAGTATGTAACCTGATCAATAATATCATGTTGACTGATAACTTAAGTAATTTGATTTATGAAAAGAAAATAATTTTGGTATATTTTGTCATGGTCTCTAGAATTGTAATTACATATAGAAATTATTTACCTCGATCTTTAACATCTATGTAGAAAACCGCATGGAGGCGGGATTCCGAGATTGTAATACAATCTATATTATTAACATATACTAAGTATTAGTGTAGAAATTGTTCAATATCTTATAGCTAATTTATATTCATATTACTTCAAAGATATAATTATTATTTTGTGTGTGTTAAATTTTGATGCATTAATAAATGTCGTGTGTGTAAAGAATGAATGTCGTAGTCGTTTTTAGTTCTTCTTTACCACTTTAGTGTCGTCCCTGGAGAGAGGGGAATTAACACCCACATTTGTTTTAATTCAATATCTCTATCCTGGAGATATCCAGCAGACTCCGTCCACAACACTCCCTCAATCTGAAGAAACCTTCTTCTCACTCTTGCTCACCCCTGCATCATGCCCCCTCTCATTCTTCCCCAACATAACATACTTGACAACTCTAGCTTCAACAAATAAAAACAAAAAATTTATTAAAGCAAAGAGTATATGTAGGAGAAATGTGTGTGTGTGTGTGTGTGTGTGTGTGTATATATAATGTGTAGAATGTGTGACGTATACTCTAAAGTGTATATAGACTCAGATCAGTGTTCAGGAGTATAGTCATTCTCATCACTGTGCTGAGAACACACTAGCACCATGTATTCCAGACAAGCAACCTCACCAAGGTGATGCTCCTCCGGTCACGTGAAGACTTCCTCCGTTGTCTCTTGAACCACTAGGATGCTTGGACACCCATGACAAACACTGTCTAATGAGAGTCTTCAATCTGATTTACACTTTGAATTTCCTCTGTTATTTAACTGATTGTTAATCAGAAAATTATAACCCTATTGTCACTGTTACTGGGGAAATCTTAATGGATCTAAAGTCACTGGTTTTAAAGATTCCCCATATTAACAGCACACTCTGAATGTTCTAGGCATCAGTATAAACTTGTATGAATGTTCCTGGTATCAGTAGTGTATTTATACAATGTTCTGACTGTTCAGTGATACACCTATCACTTGCTAAACATAAATCTCATCAGCATGTCCTGCTCAGCAGAAGCTAGGTTCCTGCAAACCAACTTGGGCATAAGCCCAATGTAGCGGCCTCTCAGCAACTTCTGTCTTCAAATTCTGAGCCATCATCTTCTAAATTGTGTTCTAGCTTCACTGTCGAATATCATAGCACACATACGTGGACCTGTAAATGGAACCTGTAGAATGGAGAATACTATGGTAAGGGCAACTCAATCCTGGCCGGAATTAGGTGAGTGTAGGCCAATAGCAGCACTCAGATCTATAACAGAGATCCGATCTCTGTCATACGGCCAAATAACTCATCACATGATTTGAGACATGGCAACACCAGGAAAGAATAAAGGAACGGATAGAAACCCAGCAGATGCCCTACTGGAAGATCCTACCCTTTCACATTCCTCTCCTCCCTCTCAACCATCCTTAATCTCTCTAATTATTATTCCACTACATTGTCCTCAACTCCCTGAGTAAAATGATATATCACTCAAGCTAGTTGAAGCCACACAATAGGATACTAGTGCAGACGCTCCTATGATACTTTCTAGCACCGCACTTATAGAACATTCTATCACTAATCATAATACATTATATCACCACACCTATAATACATTATATCACCGCACCTATAATACATTATATCACCGCACCTATAATACATTATATCACCGCACCTATAATACATTATATCACCGCACAGTACTGTACTCTATTCCTAATCATACTCTAAGTTAGATTTGATTAATAGCCTACCATATGCCTATTCCGGTTGCTAATCGAAACTAGGCAATCACAGACTGGATCTATGTCCGCCGATAAATATCAACAATTTGACACCCTAGTTTCTTTCATTGAACACAACTCGGAAAACTGCACCGATCTTTCCCACTTCAGAAATCTTGATCGACTAACACCACTTGTTTACCGCAACGCTTTTTATATTGGGCTGGAGTGACGTCACCAAAAAGTCTAGACGCTGATCCGTCCAGAATCTGGTTTCCTCCTCCTGTTCTAGACTAACTGGAGTCAATCCGCCGTCAAATTTGCTTTCATTTGGGGAAATTCTTTGTCCCGTACATCAATAGTTCAGTCTGTCTGTGAACCACAGAATTCCCCACATCACAGAATCCATCCCGCGTCTGTCCAGACTTTCCATCTAGCACTTCTAAGGCTACTACCGCCTTGGCAGACGTTTGGCGTTGGTATTCGTTTCTCGAACAACCCACATCATAAAGATTAGCCGACCAGGGGTAGACATTTTGAAGCGAAGTATCTTGTTTCTCAGTTAGAAATGCCGATCGTGTGTAGACAGTTTTAACGACGTATTTTTCTCAGTCTGTACAACATCAAAGGGTCGGTTGTTTTTGCAGACTAATGTCGGGTCTTGTTTGTCATCGATCGCAACTAACACGTTTATTTTCCGTGACAATAATGTACAACCATATGCAACTGAGTGAAATTTTATATTTCATGATTATGTTAATCCAATTTCGGTTATTATTACAGGTAAACAACTCCAGGTTATTGAGCAATTACGTATCAAGCGTATTGAAATAACATATAATCAGAACAGTGGGAAATATTGGGACGGAGAAGTAATGACGATGGTCAATTCGGAGACATGGTGACTTGGATGTGAAGTGACCTAACGTCTACAAGGCGGATGGAAGTTGTAGCTTCTGAAGGTCTGTGTCTGTTGGGCTGGATATAGAGATGGCTGTCTGTATAAGAGGCAACTGGGTATAACTTTAATCGCAGCTGATGAATTTCTTTACATCACAACGAGTTAATCTGACAGTCAAAGTCGGATCTAACTTTGGGATAGCTGTTCAACAAATATATTATTCGTATCATGATCCGGTCACGAGTCCTGACGTGTCACTTCGCCGCCATTGTACTTCTGGTACAATGGCGGCGAAGTGATACGTCTATTCTTCCGGGAGACGCTGTTTGGTGTTTTCCTGTGGATTATATGATGTTATTTCGTATTCGTTTATTGGAAGTGTTCAAAAGAAGCCACGGAAGGCAGGCGGTGGATGAAATATTTTGAGGGCAGCCGACAGATATTTGTTGGTTATGGTCTCAAGTTTCGCGACGGCAGGCAGAGGATCTAATTCGTGAGACAATAGTTGCGGTCTAATGACCAGTACGGTTACTGCCATAGGGGAAAGCAACGGCAAACTACCTATTTAAAAATGCCTAGTACATTATGATTCGGCTTAAGACTAATCGGTACAATTATCTCGGAACAGTCATAACACCTGATGGGAGATGCCTTGAAGACATTAGAACAAGAATCGCCATGGCGAAAGTAGCCTTTATCAAGATGAAAAACATTCTGACCAATAAACAGATGTCAATTGAAACGAGAAAAAGAGTGTTGAGGGGTTACATAGAGCCTGTTCTTTTGTATGGATGTGAAACTTATAGTGCAGTCAAGATGTGGTTTCTGAGGAAAATGCAAAGAATACCACAGACAGACAGAAAAACCAATGACCAAGTACTACAGGAAACAAATGAAAATCGTAAATTGATTAGAGAAATTAGACGCAGACAGTCAAAATTTTTTGGACATGTTATGAGAAGAAATGGATTGGAGAACTTAGTGACAACTGGCAAGATCGAAGGGAACAGATCAAGAGGAAGACGGAGAGGAAAATACCTGGATGGCTTGGCCACATGGCATGGAGAGACAGAAACACTGAGCTGATCCACGACGCTGGTGATCGAGTGAAATGGCGAGTCATGACCGCCCACGCTTTCCGGCATGGCACATGATTGATTGATTGATCACGATCCCTACCATGTTTCTTGTTGTAAAGTGCGTAATGTAATCAGATGATTGAATCACTGTATAATGTAGATACTGAATGTGGTTTAACATACTGAAATGTTACACCTGGATAGGCCATATCTTGTTATCTATATAGTTAATTTAAAGTGATTAGATTAAATTGATAATTAAAATCAAATGTTATACATACTCCTTAAAGAATTAGTAAGTAAAGATACATCACATGAGTAATTAAATGATTAAATTTAGTTAGTTAAAGTTCAATAATGAAATCAATTTAGTACATTTTTGAATGATAGTTTTAAATACGTATTTCACATAAACATGATTTTTCGTAAGTTTGTATACATTTCATAGTTTTCCCAAGTTTAGTTGCCTGCCAACCGAAAGGAAATAAGTCTAAAGATATTTGGATTAGTAATTGTGTAGTGTGCATACATAAATAGTTGAATGTACATGTCGTAATATCAGTGGGGTGAGATAAACTATTACTACACTCTATGACTTGGCATATGTTCTGTGTTTAGGTATAGGTGCACTCAGTCTACCAACCCCTCCGGTCCCTGGACCCTGCTTTCTCTCAATCTCCCAACCTAGGGACGGTAACCACCATGGCTCCATCCAGACGACGTGACTCAACTCTGGTTTTGTCAAAAGAATGATACCAAATGTATTATGTATAATAGTACAGAAGGAGACAGGTATAGACCAAGATAGGAAGTTTCGAAGCCAAACAGACACAGGATCAGAATGGTAGGATCAAGGTAATCTTCCTCGGGCAGCGCCAGTAATGTCAACACCGTCAGCTGTTGCAGTCTCCTCACTCGGCTTCGGCAGTTCCTCTCTTGAATGGCCCGGACTTGCGTAACTGTTAGACTTGGGTAGTCGCCCTTCGGGAAACAAAGTCAGTTCCTGGCAACCCACCACAGTAATCTCTCTAGGGAGTAGACAGCTGTGACTGAAGAGTTCATAACTGGGCTTGATCCAAGGTTCATGTTGCCCATTCTAACAGTTCACACCAAAACACTGTCACTGTAAAGTCAATAAATAATGTGAACGCAATAATGACCGGGTCAAGATTGTTCACACCAGTTCACAAATGGGATGCTATCGTAGGAGCTATACGGTTCATTTCGTCAACAAAGTCTCTGGGCCTCGGTGGCCTGATATTGCACAGAAAATTTACCCGATAAGGCAATGCCGGTAAAATGTGACCTATGACTGGTAAGTAGCAGGTACGTGAAGTAGAACCTTCTGGATGGCTATTAATCTGATCGAAGGGAACGTCTCAGGCGAAAAGACAGAGCGCTGCTCCAACCCTGGCGAGTTCAAGCAGAGATAGGTTCTGAGTTCGCGCCATGTTCCTTTATTACTTGCCGTGCCTAGGATATCTTCTTCAGTACACTCGAAGGTAGGTTCTGCAAATAATGGGTCCTAGTGAAAGTATCCTGCAACAGCTTATGGCGTCTAACATAGAACAGGATCGCTAAGCCCTCAGCCATGGTATTACATCATATATATATATATATATATATATATATATATATATATATATATATATATATATATATATATATATATATATATATGTTATACCTGATCTTCCCTTCCTCCTCAGCAAGAGTGTTGACAGTAGTGAGAAGGGGACTTTCATCTGTCAGGCAGGAAGGGGGACCTTGGAAGGGGGTATGTGTCTTCTCGACCAATCCCTCTTCATGCTCTTTCCTGAGTTAGTTTCTCTCTGGGTTCTCACTCACAGATAACCGAGAATCAATATAATGTATACCCCATTCCTTTATTATTGAATGAGAGGTTGCGCATACTCCAGTCCTACCCCCTCTGAGTTCGAAGGTCAAGTGACGTCTACATGCATGGTTCTCTCCTCCATGTAACAGGTGAAGTTCCAACCTCGGTCAATCACCCATTCATATTGGCGTGATTATTTTAAAATGTGTAGCTGTCCGCTGTGACCAGCATTATCATTTAGAGAAGGCGGACTTCCCCCTCACTTCTACATATCCATATCTCCCCCATCCTGGAGAAAGAAGGTCTCCTAATTTTGCGCATCTGTAAGAAATAATTACTGATAGGACAATTAGAGGAAGGTAGAAGTCAGCACAGCACTATTCCGTCCGAAATTGCGGTGACGCCCTCTTCGAATCGTTCGAGTGCATAACTCCGCTATACGCTTCGGCCGACATTCCACTTCGACGCCTTACCATATCGCCCGTCTATACCTATTAAACTAGCACGGTTGGACTCCTCTCCGGCCATTCCACGTCGCTAGGCCGGTTCACTAGTGCTCTACCTCGCTCTGCGGATGTCGTCTCGGTAGTGAAGCAAACACACAACTGCTCAGATTTGACCATACAACCTTGGACAGGGTAGCAAATCTCGTGGTCCCACAGAATTACCACTTTTATGTGGGCCCCGACTTCCTCGGGGTATTCGTATTCAACTCTCGAGAAAGTCGAATTCGTCTAGGTTTGATCAAACAATCTAGAAAAGAACACTCTAAAACATATCTTAAATACGAATTTAGAAAGCTATGGAAAGGGGATCTCCATTCGGGGTTTCTTCGGTAAAAATAGCGCGGTGATTCCCTGTCCTAAATAAGACGAGAGGCCAACCTACGGTCTTTCTTGTGACAGTACATTCGTATGAAAATGAATGGGATTTAAGCAAAAAAACATTCCACCCATTTTATTTGGGCGCCTGTGCGTGTCAGGACTGGAATGTGTGAACTTAAGTCACACCCTCATCACAGTGGAAAGTTCGAATCACCTTGAGCGAAAAGCTCGATATGGACTTAGGCCGGGAGAGACAGGCCTCTCGAAATCACTACACTCGAACTGAAACCATTGCGGAGAACGTATGTCTCTGATTCAGAGTTGGCAATGGCCAAAGTTTACAGAGCCGCGATCTGCATATACTTTTAGTTCTTGGGTGATTTTATATAGTCATTTATTAGATGAATGGGAAGTTTAGTTGTTAAAGATGTGATTGTAATTCAGTGCGAGAATAGAGCATCATTAACTCATCGATGTTATGTTGAGGTGTTTTGAGAACGGGTGTGTCGTCGTGTTGTTACTGTCATACTTCAAGTTATTTATTGTTGTTATTCACCCATAACAATAAATTATATCATGACAACTGTCACAATCATTTGCAGCAGCTAGACATGGCTATGTCTAGGTTTGCTTCGTCGGTATCTGTAAGAAGTGCAGGGTGACTCAGCTATAGGCAGCATACATCACTGAATAGGCTTGACTAATGAACCACAACTACTTGTAGCCACTTGATAACACCTTTTTGCACACAAACAATATCTTTATTAATTGTGAAAAGACATGATAACAATGCACTATTCCAAGAAAATCAGTATGTATATATATATATATATATATATATATATATATATATATATATATATATATATATATATATATATATATATATATATGTGTGTGTGTGTGTGTGTGTGTGTGTGTTTGTGTGTGTTTGTGTGTGTGTGTGTGTGTTAGTTCCAAGCTCCTTCCGAACACAATACTGACTTCTACAAGCCGTGTAAAATAATTTGTTACGCCAGTCTCTCTCCCGTGTCCGACCGTAACCAACTGAACCCCACTTAGTCTCTCTTTGGGCAACGTTTTTCTCTAACTCTCAGGCTAAGTTCCGCTAATCTGCCCCAAAACTCCATTGCACCAGCCAATCACTTTCTTCTCTTTTAATCGGTGTGACATGTATGTATCATCCCTCAGTCCTTTCCAGCAGACGTTGCTAGGACGCGATACCTGAAAAGTAGAGGCTATTAAAAAGTCCGACGGGGGAAAGTAACGAAACGAAATTTGGTTTGAATTAAGGCCATTGATTTGCCGAGCCCCGGAAACAAAGGCTTAAGCGAGACAAAGGCTTGGTAGACAAAGCCGGTCTCGTCAATCGCCATGTTATCTTCAAGTTAGCGAGTGACCCATTGTTAATGGGTTAATTAATAGCCCACTTATTCTCTGCGCTTTTGGGTGAGCATTTTAAAACATATCATAATATGTATTAGGATAATGCTTTGATAGAACTAATATCATGATTGAAGTTGGTGTGTGAAAAATATGAGAATAACTTTTCATTGAAAAGTTGGTTTGAGTTGGCAGTCTGTACATCGCCATGTTGTCCAGTCAGCTTTCATAAGGCTTACAATGTAATCTAGCTATGAGTCACCTTTCTGATACGCTTTTGGAAACCTACTTTTATTCCTAAATGCTAAACTTTCACAACTTGTCTTTGTGTTATAAAGTGGTTTTCTCTGAGTGCTTATTTTGTATTTCTGCTCTTATGATGGAGAAATATTACTCTGTGTACAGCTTTAGTAGTTTGTTAGATAGAGAGAGAGAGATATTCTCGCTTGACTTTTTCATGCACTTAGGAGTTAATCTTTGTTTACCTTGTTGTAAAAACACAGAGGTGTGATTGTCTTGTAGTCTTTATTATAAATGATGTGATGGGATTGTCATTTTTTTAATGATATATAATCTCAAGTGAGTGGGAATTGACACCATGCTCTTGTGTTTTTACTTTGAGATGTTTGGTAGCTGTCCACTAAGTGATTCCTACATTGTATGGGAAAAGATTCCCGTGATTTCTCTTTTATGAGTATTTTACCTTTTATGCTCATGATTGTTACTGCTTAATGCTGTAATAAATGCTGTTTTGGATTTTCATTTCGTATGATATATAATCTCAAGTGTAAGGGAAAAGATTCACATGCTTTCTCTTTTATTAGTATTTTACCTTTTATGTTCCTGTTTGTTACTGCTGAAGTAAACATAACTTCACCCCAGTGGGGACAAACACATGATAAGGATGATGCAAGAGGAGATGACTGATCTGATAGCTAGCCTTCTGCTATTTGTCAGTGGTACTTGACACATGCCTGTGGTCATTGGCATTAAGGTGAGTGGCCGTACAATATAAACAGTTCACGAGATAAAATAGGGCGGATAGTAAGTCCCCCAGAGGGCGAAAGTGAGAAGACAGTGAGGGAAGGGGGAGCGAAGAAGAAGTCAGCTGGCTAAAATAAGGGTGAGGCAGACAGTTGGAGCAGTGAGGTTGTGTGTTATGTGGGAGGCAATGTGGGGGATAGAATTGTTGAAAAGAGAGGGACAAAGATTGACGGAGATCAGTTAATGTTTGGACTCCGAGCTGAGGGGAGTTGAGTTGAGACCGGACTAGGAGGAGGTCGTGGTCGGAGAAAGTGGAAAATTGTGACGGAGTTAGGAAGAGACTCCGCACTGTGGGTTCCAGGGATAGTGAGTGGAATTCGAGACCCAGAGTGGGTTACTTTGAGTCGGGCCTAGAGAGAGGCTAGTATACCTGTCGTGTGGGACGAGATTGAGGAGGCCTTGAGAGGCCGTGTTATTCGAAGTGTTCCATTGGGATGGAGATATATTCTTAGAGAATTATTGTTACTGGATTTATATGTTACATGTGTCTGTGTTAATTCAGAATTAAAGGAATATTATGTGCGCAAATTAACGCTTGTTCACTGACTGGTGTTTGGTTGTGATGCATCTTGGTTAATCTGTTGTTCAACATCACATTTACAAGGACATACCCTAGACACAACCATAGCCACTCTATCTGTCACTCTGTCATCATTTACTTTGTGACAGTACTTATATAATGCTGTTTGTAACTATGGAAAGGAGATTTATGAATTGTTTACATAAGACCAGTCTCAGGGATTTTGTCCATGTTGTGACAGCGGTACTATCAAGATGGTTGGATATTTAGGAGGTGAAAACCCCTCAGGAAGCTCCAGTATCAGTCCAGAAGAGATTACCTATTGAGTAGATACCTTACTCACTTTTGGAGTGAGTCAAAACTCTACCGTAGGCGACAAGTGTTAGGAACTAGAAACACCTCTCTATCTTCTTCCCTTTTGTTTCCTTTATTTTTATTATGATACACTGATATCAGAATGTATATTTTAGTATGATACACTGTTATCAGAATATATAATTTATTATTATACACTGGTATCAGAAGATATATTTTTATTATGATACACTGTTATTAGAATATATATTTTATTATGATACACTGCTATCAGAATGTATACTGTATTATGATACACTGTTATAAAAGTGGGTTGTATTACGTAAGATGGTGCATGATGGTGGAAATGACCACGTGTTCACATGCACCAACTGTGAACGGACATTTACAGCGGAAATTGGCCTTATCAGTCACACTCGCTACCGCCATAGTTAAAATTTATTATGCCTTTTTAAAGCACAAACTATCGTCTGTCAAGACGGCAAGGTGCCAATAGTTGTATTACTAATGTATATCGACCCTGTTTTTTCTTCACTATACAGCGCTAGAGATGTGGCTGGAGTATGGGAACTGAAGTTATGGTCAACTTCTTTGGATTTAGAGGCAGGAAACTGGGATATCAGCCTACCCCTAATATTCTACAGAGAGTGCTGGTTACTGCCACACACCCTGAACCTGAATGTCAA
This sequence comes from Cepaea nemoralis, assembly GCA_014155875.1. Taxonomy (NCBI): domain Eukaryota; kingdom Metazoa; phylum Mollusca; class Gastropoda; order Stylommatophora; family Helicidae; genus Cepaea; species Cepaea nemoralis. Next base: position 47,846 of record JACEFZ010000234.1, read on the forward strand.
TGCCTGGATAATTAATGGACTGTGACTATGCTGAAGTGGATTCCCTACCTCTGGGAACTTACAGACGGTGTTAATTTTTTCAATGTCTGCAAAGACATAAGGCATGCCTGGCCTAGATGGTTTTCAGCGTATACCCTCTTCTAAAAGTCACCGCCTGATTCCACGTTCAACTGTCATATACCAGAGTCATGGATAATCTTGGGTTCACCATCATTGAACAAGTTGGATTTACCAACTGCTTTTGTGGACTCCCAGCTTCCTTTGAATCTTCTCATCTATCATATCCCAGACATGGACAATCAAGCACTATACCAACTCCCGGTCAATCAATTCGTATATTCAGCTGAAGAAAGATATAACCTACATCTTAACCCAGAAAAGGGCTGGAATATTTATGCCCAATTCAAGTTAGCTCTATCAGGAAATACTATGGATAATGTGATGTCACTCCTCATCCAAAGATATGCTGAAAGTGTTTGAGCCTGATCCTAATTGAATCAGTCACATGGACTCCTGTTTGTTACGCCGCGATAGAACGCTTCAGACTTATACCTGTCTGTTGTACCACTCCGGAATGCTCCTAGCCCAGTTACTTAGCAGCTGTGACTTGGGAGATTACAGTATATTCACTTTGGATTCATATGGATTACTCCTACATGTTTACGTTTGGATATTTGATCTGGAGGTGAAAGCTCCGTGTGTGTGTGTGTGTGTGTGTGTGTGTGTGTGTGTGTGTGTGTGTGTGTGTGTGTGTGTGTGTGTGTGTGTGTGTGTGTGTGTGTGTGTGTGTGTGTGTGTGTGTGTGTGCAATCCCCAACTTTCTGAATAGGTGGATATAGCAGCAGATTCCTGGATTATAGAGAGTGTGATTATGGCCAGACTTTTTCTAGTGGATAATGAAGGAATGTTAGTCATCATCAGACCCATAGGATAGATCTAGAGACAGATTAGATAGATTTCCTTTATCTATGTCTTTGTATGGATTATTTACTTTGTTTTGTGTGTAACACATGTATTTGATGTGAACCTTTTTTGAGGATTTTTGGGGACTTCTATTATGGTTGTATACTTTGTGTGCATTGCCTGAAATATGATAATTTCTTTCAGGAATATGTCACCATATTGTAGCCAACAGGGTTTGTCCAGGACCCAAATGTTTTCACAATACAGTTGTTTGTTTGTTTGGTTTAACCAAGCCTTGAAGTTACTTCATTGTAAACCTGTTGTTCCAAAATTGATGTTTATCGTCTATTTATAGTCACTGTTGATGTTTTTGTCTAACAGTGATTGTTCCCCATCTGTCTATGTAATACTGTGGATGTGCATGACAGTGGATACTTGTCATTGTGTGTGTGTGTATATATATATATATATAGTATATATATATATATATATATATATATAGTATATATATATATATATATATATATATATATATATATATATATATATGGGAGATTAAATGTGGGGCGGGGCACTTACACATAGACACACCTTTTGGGTAGAGTGATTAGTTACTCGGGTGTCTGTGGTAGAACTTCCCAGATCTCCCAGCCTTCTATGGGAAACATTTCTTCTATGTTAGTGTTGATCTCGCACCCTTTTCTGCCTTGTTCAATGCTTGGGGGTTTCACGAGCCAGTATAGTATTTCCTATAGAGGGTGTGGTTGGGATTAAGAGCCCATTCATACTGAATACCCCTAGCGAACTTGTCCTTATTCTAAATTATTATATTTACCACCCCACAATCGGCCATCGTTAGCCCCGATGAGAATCCATTACACCCTTGATCCCTGACATATGGAGTTCTCCTAACATAACATTTTCAGATTTTTCTTTGTTTCCTCGTGTGCTAGCACGTTTCTGCTTGCTCGCTGGTGATATAATCTTGACTTTGTACGTGCTATACAATCCCACACTCTTGGGGCTCCCCAATTTGCTTTGGACTTTTAATTATCCTTCTTAATCTTTTCTTTCATATTTTTCACCCCACATCCGCCGTACATTGGACGTTATCACGCATGTTACATTACCCCCTCTTCAAAATATAACATAATTTTCAAATGCTGGGAGAGCAATTCTTCTATAAATTCGTAACGAGCAATGTGAGAATGCGTGGGTAGCACCTAGTTCAACTCTCTCACAATTCTACTATATCTTTCCACAACATATAGCTTAAGAATGGGGGTGGAGGTAGTCAGTGCAGATTTCCGCTGGATGGAGAATACGATACACACACACATCGTGATTGTAACTGACTCAGAAAGCATGCTGAGTAGGGTGAGGACAGACAAGCTTCGTGCCGAGTGGCTTGCTTCGCTTCGGAATTCACGTGTGGCAAGCATCGTCTGGATCTTTTCTAGCTAGTGTGCTGGGAAATGAACAAGGCAGGCAGATTGGATGGCTCTGCAAAACTTGGTGGAGTATTAATACATGACAAGGCAGACGTGGTTGCGGCCTTGTGGGAGCACGTTTACACCTCGGAGCAGCAAATGGATCACCATGGTCTGGCAATAATGCGACAGTGTGGAGTGATGAGGGGATCTGGCCGATGCTCGACGCTTAGAGGAAAGGCGAGACGCACATATAATCAGATTATTTCTGGTACTATTGGGGTTGGATGGGGACGGAGCGCTTATGGGAATGCCCCGAGTGCTATGATGTCGGTTACTAAATCAATCAATCAATCAATCAGTCAATCTATATCCTTCAAAAAGTCACATCTTAAAGAACACAATACATAAAACTTCTAAATTGTGTCCAATAAAAGGATGTCAATTGAAACGAGAAAAAAATTGTTGAGGTGCTACCAGCACGTATACATTTGTGTGGATATGAAGCCTGGACTATGAGCAGTGTCACATTTCTCCACCCAGAATACACATATTAAAATCTATCTTGTTCATTGTCTGTAGTGTTCCTTGTCCTTAGTGGTTTCTGGAGAGTAAGTCTGCCATGATGTTGTCGTCCCCACGTATAGGCATCGGCACAAATGAGTACTCCTGCAGTAAGATACTCAATTGATGAACACGTGCGTTATTCATTGATGCCGTATGGATGAACTTTAGTGGTCGGTGATCTGTTTGCAAAATGAATTGTCTTTCCATTAGATAACTGGACAGTTTATGTACAGACCACACAATAGCCAGGGTCTCGAGTTGCCAAGTTGAACATTTTGTCTCTGCGGACAAGAGTTTCCCGCTGATATGTAGTACTGGATGCACGACAGGCTCATTCTCTTGCATCAAATATCCACCAGTTTCTGTCGATGATGCGTCTCGCATAAGAGTACATTGTAAGTCAAGGTTAGGGAGAATTAAAATTGGATGACTAGAAAATAATTATTTCATATTTTTGGGTTTTTCCACCCACTGTTGTGTCCACACCACCTTGTTGGGTCTGCCCTTCTGTGTCCACACAGACAAAACTGATGTGATGGGTGACAAAAATTAATTTTAGAATGTATTGTAGAACTGCGTGATGTGTAACAGCTTATTCACATTTCTCATTAACTGAAACGTAATTTTTTGCTCATTGGCAGGCAACATGATGACATTAGGAAAACCTAATCCAGAGAGTACAGCTAATAGCGCTTCGACAACAGCTTCTATTATACTGTGTTTAAAAGGTACGAATTCTGGCCATCTAGAGCCCATTGGCAGGCAACATGACATTAGGAAAACTTAATCCAGAGAGTACATCTAATAGCGCTTCGACGACAGCTTCTATTGACTGTGTTTAAAAGGTACGAATTCTGGCCATCTAGATCAACAATCCATCATGGTCAGCATATACCTAAACCCCTGTTGGACATCACTGACACTAGACCACTGATGTCAATAGAACCCTTTTGAAATGGCCTCACTTTCGTGTCTGTAGCTTGCACAGGTGCACGTGATCTGCTATCTAGCTTGCTATCTTTACTAATCCATGGCTAATAAAACTGGTACACGAATCTATGCTGCTTACGCACTATGTCCATGTGACCTGCAAATGAAATATCATGAGCTGTTCTCATAATCAGCTCTTTATACGCTGAAGGTGCCACACCTTGCCTGCGTATGGTCTTGTCATCTGAAAAGCGACATATGTAAAGTTATTCTATTCTTTATTTCGAAGCACTTCCTAACATTCTTTGATTGCTTATATTCTGATGTACTTTACACCTGAAAATATTTGTCAAGAGTGATGTCTTGCCTTTGACAGCCAATAAAGTTCTGCTTGAGATCAGCCTTCTCCTGATCAGTTGTGCTAACCTTAGTCTCTCTCTGGTTAGTCATTTCGAGTGTCGGTTCTTCCTCGGCTATTTATCTAATCTACTTTGTCTTCTGGTAACTACAGCGATGCTTCTCACGCCATATCTGTGGTACCAGTTATTAGTTTTCTCCTCTGTCCATTTTTGGAATGTTGGTACATTTCCAATGGTCAAGTCTGCAACTGGGGAGTCCAGGACATACGCTGTCACTCTACTTGTGATATATGGTGTTTTCACTGTAATCTCAGCTAACAGATAAAATCCAACTGTCCCATTGACTGATATGCACTTGACAGTTTTCCAGTGTAAGAAGAGGGGTTACGAGACGTTTTCTCACTCCAATGCTCGAACATACTGAATCTCTAAGAGTTAATGCTGAATTGTCATTGACAAACACATGATGCAGCTTCAGACTGCCTCCACTGTGCACTAATGACCCAGCTGGGAATGGATGACCAGATATCAAGAGAGGCTGACTGTTATTGTTACCCAGAGGCATGCATCCATCATATCTCTCTTTACTGAGTGTCTCAATCACTTGGACTGCATTTTTGTACTCAGTATCCTACATCGCCCAATGATGCTGGATATGGCCCTTTCCGTTACATTTAAAACAAATAATCTTTCCTCCCGTTATTCGTTGGCAAACACTGGATGGTTGTACATTACAACTTTATGAGCTGTGCCGCCAACTGCCACATCGAATACATCCAGAGTTAAAATTATGATGTCTCTTTAAATTCCCCTTGTGGTATGGGTAGCGTCCTGATTTGCTAAAATGGTTGCAATGCTCACCATAGCTTTCAAATCCCTGTTGCTCATATATGTGTGCTGAATCAACACTTTTTGACCTTTGAATCATAACTGGATTCTGATCCTGTTTAGTATAGGCCGCACAGACTATTTCCTCATCATTGTGTCTGCCAATCGAAGAGTTAGTGTGTGCTGTCATATAGTTTTGCCCTAACTGGAACATTATTTCAATGTCCATTGGTTTGCGTTCTTGAAAGAAAGCCACGAAGTCTTATTACATAATGATAATACCTTGTCTCCTAACATAAGGTCCACTAGACGATGTAACTCCTCCCATTTTTGCTACCTCTAGCCATCTATTAAAGAGATTCTTCAAAGTATTGACAAAGTCTGAAAAGTCCTGATTCTTCTCTGGCACAAATTGTCTGAACTTAGATCTGTATCCATATTCACTCAGATTTAACTTCGTAAGTAGGCGTTGACGCAGAAGGCCACAGTTATTTATTTCTAACACTGGTAGATTGAACATTGTATCAAGTGCTTTCCGAGTATCACTGAGTCGCATAGCGTATTCTGTCTCTGGTATACCCACCGCTTCTGCAGCTGCCTCATATCCGTCCAGATATTCCTGGATATTATCTCTATCTGTACGGAATGGTAAATTCAATCGCTGTGAAGTGTGAGAATGTTGTTTGCATTCATCGCTCTGTCCATTCGACTCTAATTTCTTGAGTGCAATCTCCTTCTCCATCTCAAATTTACAATTTTGTTTTTCAATTTCAATAGCATTTGTTTGTTTTAACTTTTCAAATTCTAGTTTCATTATACTGACTTGCGTCTCTTTCCCTTCCTGTAGACGATTGGCTTCCCGTTCACTCTGACTTTGTTCTCTCTCAAATTGTTATAGTTCTTTCAGTTTTCCTTCTGCGAACTCCTGCAAATCTCTGTCAGTCGAGGCTAACCGTTCGCACTATTCCAAGAACAATCAGAAAACACAAGCACACACACACACACACACACACACAGACACACACAAAAAACACACACACATATATATATATATATATATATATATATATATATATATATATATATCCATCATGTGCCATGCTGGTAAGCGTGGCGGTCATGTTCTGCCATCTCACTCGATTACCAGAGTCGTGGGTCTATATATATAAGGATATATGTGTATATATATATATATATATATATATATATATATATATATATATATATATATATATATAAGGGGCGTTCATTTGAAATCCGTTCGTGCAGTACCACGTGTAATTGTTTACGTTGAACATGATCATGTCACAGTCATGTGATAAGTACTAACCAATGAATAAAAGAGCACGTGCTTATCGTCCCATGATGCATAGGTTCTGTTTCTGACCGCTGAGAAAATGGCCAGGTTGATAGAAAAAATCCGGCCATAAAAGCTCAAACAGCAGTGATTCAGCTTTGTTTTTTTTTTGTTCATTTCATTTGAAGAATATCGACCAGAGGACACTCATCGAAGAATGCAGGCAGCGTACGGTAACAAATGTGTGTCGAAGACAACAGTGACAGACTGGGAATGAATGTTTCGGAAAGGACGCCAGTTCAAGACAGATCTTCGACGGCCGGGTCAAGCGCATATTGTTGCAACAGAATAAGACCATCCCTAAAATTGATGCAGCAGTACAGATGAACCGTTGTAGAAGCATAAGTTCGCTAGCGAAAGAATTTGACGTGTCAATTGGGACAATTCAGAAGGTCGTTCTAAAGAAACTGCAATATTGGAATATTTTGTTCACAGTGGGTACCACGGATGTTTACCGACCACCAAAAAGAGGGACGCATGGAATGTTGTTTGAACCATTTGCTGCGTTACAGAGTGGAGGGTGACGCATTTCTCTTACGCATAGTGGCAGGCGATGAATCATGGTGTCACCACTTTGAGCCGAGCAGCAAAAGAGAGAGAGAGAGAGCATGCTATGGAAGCTTTCAGCATCACCACAACCAAAAGATTTCAAGTTACAGGTTTCCTCTGGTAGTGTTATGCTGAGCGCATTTTTTACCATGAAGGGCTATTGTTGGCCGACTTTAAAGAACCTGATGTCAACATTAACTCTACCAACTATTTGCAAACACTAGACAAGCTGCAAAAAAGCCATCAAGAATAAACGATCCGGCATGCTTTCTCGCGGTGTGATTTTGTTGCACGATAATGCTCGTCCGCATGTCGCAAAGACTGTGCAGGAAATATTAGCAAGCTAGAATTGGGACATTTTGCAACATCCAGCCTATAGTCTCTATTTGTCACAATGTGATTTTCATTTATTCGGACCTATAAAAAAAGATCTCAAGGGGCAACAATTTCACACAGATGAAGGCGTAATGAAAGCGGTAAACACTTGGTTCAGTGAGCAACTACAATCCTATTTTTGCAGATGGCATTCGCCCCCTATCTAAGCAATAGGACGTTTGCCTGTATGCCTATGGCGACTTCTTCTGTCCAACCTATGGTGCATAATTCATTCAAAATTAATCCTTTGTTTAATCTTACCACACCTGTTTATGTTGCTTTCATGTTTTTGTAATGAAGCTATTGGAACGGGTTTCAAATGAACGTCTCTAATGTGTGTGTGTGTGTGTGTGTGTGTGTGTGTGTGTGTGTGTGTGTGTGTGTGTGTGTGTGTGTGTGTGTGTGTGTGTGTGTGTGTGTGTGTGTGTGTGTGTGTGTGTGTGTGTGTGTGTGTGTGTGTGTGTGTGTGTGTGTGTGTGTGTGTGTGTGTGTGTGTGTGTGTGTGGTGTGTGTGTGTGTGTGTGTGTGTGTGTGTGTGTGTGTGTGTGTGTGTGTGTGGTGTGTGTGTGTGTGTGTGTGTGTGTGTGTGTGTGTGTGTGTGTGTGTGTGTGTGTGTGTGTGTGTGTGTGTGTGTGTGTGTGTGTGTGTGTGTGTGTGTGTGTGTGTGGTGTGTGTGTGTGTGTGTGTGTGTGTGTGTGTGTGTGTGTGTGTGTGTGTGTGTGTGGTGTGTGTGTGTGTGTGTGTGTGTGTGTGTGTGTGTGTGTGTGTGTGTGTGTGTGTGTGTGTGTGTGTGTGTGTGTGTGTGTGTGTGTGTGTGTGTGTGTGTGTGTGTGTGTGTGTGTGTGTGTGTGTGTGTGTGTGTGTGTGTGTGTGTGTGTGTGTGTGTGTGTGTGTGTGTGTGTGTGTGTGTGTGTGTGTGTGTGTGTGTGGTGTGTGTGTGTGTGTGTGTGTGTGTGTGTGTGTGTGTGTGTGTGTGTGAAGAATTATGATGTCCATTCATTTCATCCAGTGGGGTTGAAAGTATAGAGCCATGAGGTCTAATATGGCTTATAAGGCCTATTTTGGTTCGAAATATTTCCTTCAGTGGTTGTTCTGTCCAGCCTCTTCTTCACAACTCTTGCAGCTGGGTAAAGCTGGGGCGACCATCCCCAACCAAGCGTCCACAGGTGGCGGATCGTGGAATGGACCGCGAATACCCAATAAGCAGCCGCAAACCAACTGGTGGTGGGCACAGAGGACGAGGCGGGATCTCAGGGTGGGATCTGAGTTCCTTAGAAAATACCTCATATGCTCGGAGATGTGCCTACCAAGCGAGTCAGGGGCGCTTTAATCCCTCCCCTGGGTAGGTGGAACCCGTTTGCTTTGGACAGCAGTCCATCTAGGAGACAGAAGACTCTAAATATAAACCCCCAAGTTCAAGGTGGGCTAGCATGCTGAGGAACTGGATGGCCATGGGTAAACTGGTTGTGAACGTTGAACGTCTGGCAGGCGTGCGGGGCGGCACCAGGCGTATGGACTCCTGCGGGACATCCCCTGCCTCTTCCCTAGCAAGCAGGCAATGCTAGGGTGACCGGTTATTTCCTGCAATATCCAAACTTTGCTTATGGAATTAACTAAACACAGGAATCGTCGCCGGAGCTACGATGCACGTGCTCTGCGCTTGACACATCTTTCAGAGGCTAGCGAAGAGAGATTGAGGAGAAGAAGACGAGGAAATGGTGGGAGAAGGCATAGGAATAGGAGGGCAGGCGCCAGGAGAACAAGACGAAAAGTGGAGAGACTTGGTTTCAACCATGTAAGAGTGGGATACTGGAATTGTCGTAGTGCCAGGCAGAGAGGTCCTGTATTGGAGAGGCTAATATATGATTATGATGTCCTCATGCTCCAGGAGCTAAATACAGACACATACCATTGCCCTGGGTACGCTAGTTATATAAACCCTACGGGGCAGAAGAGACATGGGCAAGGTCTGCTGGTGAAGGAAGGAGTGAAGCATGTGGTACTTGACTTAAGCCAGTGGAATCACAGTGCAAGAGAGGTCCAGGGTATACAAATGGAGATTGGTGGCTTAAGTTGGAACATCATAAATGTATATGCCACAGTGGACTGTTTTGCCAGAAAGGAACACTTGGACTGGCTTAAGCAATTGGAGGAATTACCAGGTGAAAGGCTACTCATATGTGGAGATTTCAATGCGAGGAGCAGATTGGGACAGTAGTGGAGAAAACCGACAGGGAATTGCCCTTGCGGATGCCATGGTGGACTCCGATGTGGTCTGCATAAATGATGGTAGGCCGACTAGAATGGCAATGAGGCCTGGCGATGCAGACACAGCTATTGACTTGGCACTCGTCTCCCAGTCATCGTCCTTGATGTAAAGTGGACTGTTTTGAATGACCATGGGAGTGATCACATGCCATGCTCAGTCCTGATCTCTAAATCCAGGAAAGTTAAGGCTGGGAGAGCGCACAAGACCTTCCGGTATGAGTGGACCGATAGCCTTCTTGGACGCCTCAGAAAAGGGGCTTGAAACAGGACAGTTAACACTCCTTTTTTTTCATCCCCCATGGTGGACCCCAGAGGTAGACCATGCTCGGAAAGCAAAGAGAGCTGCACTGAAGCAGCTAAAGAAAGTGCGACAGACACCCCGAAGCTCACGAGAGGAAGTGGACACAGCGGAAAATGTCAAGAAAGACAAGGTGGAGGTCTTCAAGCGCTGTGCTGCAGAAACCAAACACGCAAAATGGGAATGTTTCATGAAGGAGATTGGAGGTGATAAAACACTGCGAAAATTATGGAAACTGCACAGACAAATGCAAAGAAAAGATCGGCCTATGACAGTGGGAACAATTTATAGAGATGATGGTGTGCTCGTGACAACAGACAAAGAGAAAGGGAAGGCGTTTCTCCAGAGATTTCTAGAGTAGACCAACCATAATGATATGGACACCAGGGACGCAGTTAGACAGGAATTATCTGGCACCATGAAGAATATGCATTATGAAGACATTATACGGGTTGAAGATGTTAAACATATTTTGAAAAAGGCAAAAGACTCGGCACCAGGGCCCGATGGGATTAGGTATGGCCACATGAAGGCTTTGAGCGATGCAGACCTGAAGTAGATGACCGACTGCTTTAACCAGAGCATTAGGACAGCATCAGTACCGCAGGATTGGGTGCACAGCTATCTCATCCCTCTCCCAAAACCATTCAAGGATCATTCAAAGCTTAGCGGCTTTAGGATCATCACTCTCCAAAATAAATTTGGGAAGGTTCTAGAGAAAATAGTTGCTGTCAAGCTGCAGAGTTTTTGGAAAGGGGGAAGCTTCTTCCAAGAGGCCTGGGGAGCTACAGGCCAGGAAAAGATACCTGGACAAATGCATCCACTTTTGCCTTTGATGTTTATGAGGGGTTTCAGAGAAGACATGAAACGATGGCGGCAGCGCTGGATCTCGAGGATGCATACAACAAAGATTGATATGATATTTTGATGACCGCACTGATGGAGAATGGGGTCAGACCCTGGTTTTTGAACTGGATAGCAGCCGTCCTGCATTCTCGTCGGGTTGCTCTTCTTCTGGGTGCATGGACCTCAGAGCCACATATTTTAACCCCGGGACTGCCACAGGGATCTGCAATCTCACCGGTGCTCTTTAACGTGTATACGAGAAAGATTGCAAACCTAGAAGCACCAGGGGTTGGAAGGATACTAACATTTGCAGATAATATTCTTGCATATAGGCAGAGGAGATATAGGGAGCAAAAAGCCCAGGAGCTACAGGCGACAGTAGACAAAGTGATTGACTAGTGCACTGAAATGAGTGCTGTCATTCACCCGGAAATGGCGGCTGTTTTGTGGTGCTCTCTGGACAACAGGATTGTGAAAGCTGATGTCCCAAGCTTCGCTATAGATGGTAGAAACGTCAACAGAGAGAACAAACTGAAGTATCTGGGAATCACATTTGACAGGAGCCCGTTCTTCAAGGACCATGTGGAGACGGTGGTGACAAGGTCTCAAAAGGGACTTAATGCACTTAAAACTATGTCTGCAATGGACACAGAGCAGAGAATGCTATTTACACTATACCAGCACTTGATCCTCTCAGTGATTGATTATGGACTAGGACTGCTCACTGTCTCAAAGAGTCAGCTGGAGAAATTAGAGCGCATACAGAACTGGCAAGAGAAGGTCCACCAGAGAGACGAATTGAGTCGGCTTGTATCTGCAGCAAAGAACCTCAATGGCTCGGAATGCTGAAGAAGAAGAAGAAGAAGAAGAAGAAGAAGAAGAAGAAGAAGAAGAAGAAGAAGAAGAAGAAGAAGAAGAAGAAGAAGAAGAAGAAGAAGAAGAAGATGAAGAAGAAGAAGAAGAAGGAGGAGGAGGAGGAGGAGGAGGTGGAGAAGAAGAAGAAGAAGAAGTAGAAGAAGAAGAAGAAGAAGAAGAAGAAGAAGAAGAAGAAGAAGAAGAAGAAGAAGAAGAAGAAGAAGAAGAAGAAGAAGAAGAAGAAGAAGAAGAAGAAGAAAAACAAGAACAAGAACAAGAAGAAGAAGAAGATATATATATATATATATATATATATACTAGCTGACCCTGCCCGGCTTCGCCCAGACCCTGGTGGGGAGCATCTCATTTAATTCATATAAGTAGTCATATAAGTTCTCGTTCCCGTTACCGACTGTCTGTCTGTCTGTCTGTCTGTCTGTCTGTCTGTCTGTCTGTCTGTCTGTCTGTCTGTCTGTCTGTCTGTCTGTCTGACCCGGCCCGGCATTGCCCAGCTCCTGGTGTGGAGCATCTCATTTAATTCATTTAAGTAGTCATATAAGTTCCCATTCCCGACTGTCTATCTGTCTGTCTATCTGTCTGTCTATCTGTCTGCCTGACCCTGCCCGGCTTCGCCCAGTCCCTGGTGGGGAGGCATCTCATTTAATTCATATAAGTAGTCATATAAGTTCCCGTTCCCGTTACCGACTATCTGTCTGTCTGTCTGTCTGTCTGTCTGTCTGTCTGTATGTCTGACCCGGCCCGGCATCGCCCAGCTCCTGGTGTGAAGCATCTCATTTAATTTATATAAGTAGTCATATAAGTTCCTGTTTCCGACTGTCTATCTGTCTGTCTGTCTGTCTATCTGTCTGCCTGACCCTGTCCGGCTTCGCCCAGTCCCTGGTGGGGAGCATCTCATTTAATTCATATAAGTAATCATATAAGTTCTCATTAAATTCATACAACAAAAAAAGTAACTTAAAAGAATGTCCTTCCACACACCATCTATTATTTTTAATGAAAACTCTTTCTAATCACCTGCATGACTACAGTAACTTCTTAAGCAAAAAAAGATGAGTTACAATGTTATGCATTGTGCATTATTTTTATGAAAACTTTGAAAATGCCTTACAGATTGTATCATTATTTATTATAACTCATATGCCGGTACATAACTATGGACAAAGAGTTTATAAATCTTTGAAAACGATGCCACAATATGACTGTACGTTATACAGAAAAGTTATGTCCCTTGAAATAATTTTTACAGAGTTAGGTCCCCTGAGATATATGAAATTATAATGACAAATGAAAAATGAAATAATAATTGAGTAAGCAGGCGATTTCACACTAACAAAATATCACAGTTGGCAGCGCTGGAATGAAAGGAAGGCGTGTAGAAAATTTCATCTCAATCGGATGGGCCGTTCGCGAACAAATAAAGGACATACATATATACATACAGACAGACAGACAGAGATCCTAATTTATATATAAGATTAGTTTCAAGCTCGGTCGGAACACAATACTGCCCTGTAACGCCGGAATCTGTCCTGTGTTCGACCGTAACTAACTCAACTCCACTCAGTCTTCCTTTGGGCCATGTTATCCTCATATGACCAGATCTAACTCTCGGGCTAAGTTCTTCTAGTTTGCCCAAAATCTCAAGTGCCCCAGCATAGCACTTTCTTCTCTTTTCATCGGCAGATTCGTTACCCCTCTCCGCCCCCCCCCCCTACCACCCCCAATAAGAATTCATTACACCTTTGACACCTATTACATTACATTACATTTTTGGATTTTAGTTTGTATCCCCGTCTTCAAGCACGTTTCTGCCTGCTCGCTGGTGATATATTCTTGACGTGTACATACTATACAATCCCCTTTTGCCTGGGACTTATTATTCATCCTTCTTAACCTTTTCTTTCAGATTCTTATCCCCCATATCCGCCGTACTTTGGATGTTATCACGCACGGACAACAACCTTTATTTCCGACTCACGACAAATACTGATATATTTACAAGTGGATACGTAATCATACAGCGTTAACGCTTGTAAATCTGTTACTTTTTGCTGGTTTTGCTTATATCAGCACCATTGAAGTCCCTGTCACTCTCCTCCCTTCCTCCACTGCGAACTCTTATTTCCTAATTTGACCTACATTCTTTCCCCGAAAATAAGACCTACCCCTAAAATAAGACCTAGTACGATTATACATAATGCTTTTAATATAAGCCCTATTTAAGAACGTCAGCCAGAATGAAGGACTTGTTGCCAAATGGCCAGTAGGAGTACAGACGCCACAGGTGCGCATTTGATAATGAATGGATGTTGTTCATAATTTAATATGTCTCTCGTGTTAAATAAGAAGATTTTATGACTGTATTTGAATACATGTAGAATTTTTTACATGAAGAAATGTAGATTCATGTATCTGAAATATATATATATATATATATATATATATATATATATATATATATATATATATATATATATATATATATATATATATATATATATATATATATATATATATATATATATATAACAGAGTGTATGTGGCTTTGTTTGTGTGTTTGTGGTCAGCTAGTTATGTATTGGATGCGTTCGATAACGGTACATCCGATTGAGATGAAATTTTCTACACGTCTTCCTTTCATTCCTGTGCAACCGACTATAATAGTTTCTTAGTGTAAAATCTTCTACTTATTTAATAACATTTACTTTTTCATTTTCATTATATAATGTCTATATAGCAGGGGGACTTCACTCTAGAAAAGTTATTTCAAGGGGCATAACTTTTAATAACATTTCTATATACTTTATAGTCATATTGTTGGACTTACTTGCACTATTGTTAAACTCTTTGTCTATAGTTATTTTCAGGCATATGAGTTATAATAAATAATGATATAATCTTTAAGGCATTTTCAAAGTTTGCATAAAAATAATGCATAATGCATAACATTGTAACCCATCTTTTTCTGCTTACAGAACTTATCAACTGTCATGTCGGTGATTAAAAACAGTTTTCATTAAAAATAATGAATGGTGTGTGGAAGGACATTCTTTTAAGTTACTGTTTACCGGCGAAACCACGCCGGGTCAGATAGATAGACAGACAGACAGATAGTCGGGAACGGAAGCTTATTTGACTACTTATATGAATGAATTAAATTAAATGCTCCCCGCCAGGGACTGGGTGAAGCCGGGCCGGGTCAGACAGACAGACAGATAAACAGACAGTCGGGAACGGGAGAGCTTATATGACTACGTATATGAATTAAATGAGATGCTCCCCACCAGGGACTGGGTGAAGCCGGGCCGGGACAGACAGACAGACAGATAGACAGACAAACAGATAGTCGGGAACGGGAGAGGTTATATGACTACGTATATGAATTAAATGAGATGCTCCCCACCAGGGACTGGGTGAAGCCGGGTCAGACAGACAGACAGACAGATAGACAGATAGTCGGGAACGGGAGAGCTTATATGACTACTTATATGAATTAAATTAGATGCTCCCCACCAGGGACTGGGTGAAGCCGGGCCGGTTGAGCCAGACAGACAGACAGACAAACAAGCAGACAGACAGACTGATAGATAGATAGATTCCCTCCAGGACCTGGGCGAAGCCGGGCCGGGTCAGTTAGTCTATATCTATAAAACAGAGTGTATGTGACTTTGTTTGTAGTTTTGTTTGTATTGGATGGGTTCGGTAACGGTACTTCCGATTGAGATGAAATTTTCTACACGTCTTCCTTTCATTCCTGTGCAACCGACTATAATAGTTTCATAGTGTAAAATCTTCTACTTATTTAATAACATTTACTTTCTCATTTTTCATTATATAAGTTCTATATAGCAGGGGGACTTCACTCTAGAAATGTTATTTCAAGGGGAATAACTTTTAATAACATTTCTATATACTTTATAGTCATATTGTTGGACTTACTTGCACTATTGTTAAACTCTCTGTCTATAGTTATTTTCAGGCATATGAGTTATAATAAATAATGATATAATCTTTAAGGCATTTTCAAAGTTTGCATAAAAATAATGCATAATGCATAACATTGTAACCCATCTTTTTCTGCTTACAGAACTTATCAACTGTCATGTCGGTGATTAAAAACAGTTTTCATTAAAAATAATGAATGGTGTGTGGAAGGACATTCTTTTAAGTTACTGTGCGCCAGGAGCTGGGCGAAACCACGCCGGGTCAGATAGATAGACAGACAGACAGATAGTCGGGAACGGAAGCTTATTTGACTACTTATATGAATTAAATGACATGCTCCCCACCAGGGACTGGGTGAAGCCGGGCCGGGTCAGACAGACAGACAGATAGACAGACAGTCGGGAACGGGAGAGCTTATATGACTACGTATATGAATTAAATGAGATGCTCCCCACCAGGGACTGGGTGAAGCCGGGCCGGGACAGACAGACAGACAGATAGACAGACAAACAGATAGTCGGGAACGGGAGAGGTTATATGACTACGTATATGAATTAAATGAGATGCTCCCCACCAGGGACTGGGTGAAGCCGGGCCGGGTCAGACAGACAGACAGACAGACAGATAGACAGACAGATAGTCGGGAACGGGAGAGCTTATATGACTACTTATATGAATTAAATGAGATGCTCCCCACCAGGGACTGGGTGAAGCCGGGCCGGGTCAGCCAGACAGACAGACAGACAGACAAACAAGCAGACAGACAGACTGATAGATAGATAGATCCCCTCCAGGGCCTGGGCGAAGCCGGGCCGGGTCAGCTAGTATATATATATATATATATATATATATATATATATATATATATATATATATATATATATATATATATATATATATATCATGTGCCATGCCGGAAAGCGTGGGCGGTCATGACTCGCCATTTCACTCGATCACCAGTGTCGTGGATCAGCTCAGTGATATATATCATGTGCCATAAGTTTGGGCGGTCATGTTTGCTATCTCACTTGACCACCAGAGTCGTGGATCAGCTCCGTGTTTCTGTCTTCACCATGCAACGTGACCAAGCCATCCAGGTATTTACTTCTTTGTCTTCCCCTTGTTCTCTTCCGCAAGATCTTGGCAATTGTCACCAAGTTCTCCAATTCATTTCTTCTCATAACATGCCAAAAAAGATTTTGACTGTCTGTGTCTAGTGTCTCTAATCAGTTTACGATCTTTATTTGTTTGTTGAAAGACTTTTTCGTTGATTTTTCTGTCTGTCCATGGTATTCTTTGTATTTTCCTCAGAAACCACATTTCCACAGCCATTAGATGTTTTTTCAGCTTGTTTGCTCCTTGTCCACGCTTCACGTCCATACAAATCTCCAGTTTCTATGTAGCACTTCAACACTCTTTTTCTCGTTTCAATTGACATCTTTTTATTGTTCAGTTTGTTTTTAATCTTGCAAAAGGCTACCTTCGCAATGGCAATTCTTGTTCTAATCTCTTCATGGCATCTCCCAATAGATGTTAATATTGTTCCGAGAGAACTGTACCGATTAACTTGTTTAAACGTATGCCCATTTATTTGTATTTTTTTTTTTTTTTTTTTAAACATATCCTTTTTTTTTACAGGACATAGCTGTCAACACCAGCATCTTTCAGCTGTATGTTGATCTCTTGGCAAGATTACGCTCAGTAGTTTGCCATTGTTTCTGAGCGGCCGACTCACATACCCCGTAAGTTACCGATGCGATTCGAACCACTGCTGATTTGAATCGTCATCACGTTACCTGACGAGAGTATACGAGGTTACGGAGAAAAGTCATAACCTCTAAGCCACGAAGCCGGCATTTGTATATTACATTATGGTATTTCTTTCTTCCCAGTTACTGACGATCATAGTCAGTGACTTCTTACAATTCAATTCTAACCCTAGTTGTTCACTGTATGCAACAACCGCATCTACTAAATATAGCAGGTCATGTTCATTGTCTGCAATCATGACTGTATCATCTGCATATCTAATGTTATTGATGTATCGTTCCCCAATGTTGATTCGTTCCATATCTTCTATATTTCTGAAAATATTTTCACTGTACAGGGAAAAAAAATCTGGAGACATTACACATCCCTGTCTCACAGCACTCTAAATAGGCTAATATTGACCTACTTCATTATCAATTGTTAAGGCAGCTTGTTGTTTCCAATATATGTTTTTTTTTATACAAGTCTAAGGACTTTTCCATCAATTTGTAGATCTTCTAGCATCCTTATCATGTCGACATGTCTCACTTTATCGAAAGCCTTTGTGTAGTCAATAAAGCAAAGGTATAGATCTTTGTTTACTTCTATGAAACGTTCAATTACTGTTCTCACTATATACACATCATTTACTGTACCCTTGCTTTCTACAAACCCACATTGTTCTTCTGCTATTTCAGCTTGTATTTTCTGGCTAACTCTTTGCATGATAATCCTTAGCAAAATCTTCGTGACATGACTCATTATACTAGTTGTTCGAGGTTGATCACATTCCAAGGCTCCTGATTTCTTTGGGATTGCAATAAATACAGAATTACATAACTCATGAGATATATCTCCAGGATCATATATTGTATTAAGCGGTCTGGTAACTTTATCTAATCCATATTCTTCTATTCTAAAGCATTAATCATTTTTGTTGTGATGCTGTCTTAACCGGGGGCCCTGCCAGTTTTCATATGGTTAAGAGCATTCTGAACATCCACATTCACAACTGATGGTCCTTCATTATTATTTTAAACATCATACTGTTCTTCTCTGTTATATTCACAAAGGTATTTCACATAATCTGACCATACATGTAAAATCTCATATTTTTCTATTATGATTTTTCCATCTTTTGTCTTCAGGCAGTCTGCTGATGTACGTGTTCTTTAATTAGTACGCTCCTAAATACTGTTGTGCATTAGTTTGGTTCTGGACACTTACTAAACAAGCTGAACAGCGCATAAATGCTTTTGAATATCAATGTTATGGACGGGTTCTAAGAGTATCTTAGGTAAAGAAAAGAACAAATGTATCCATACTTCAAGAGCTGAATGTTGAAGAGGGTTAGCTATTAAAGACGATAAAACAAAAACAATTGATATATTTTGGTCACTTGAAACGTCATGAAAGTTTGGAATAAGCAATAATGGAGAGGTAAATGCCTGTGAAGAGAGAAAGAGGACGGAAAAAGAGAAGATGGGTGCAGGATGTGGCGGATGATCTCCAGATGGGTGTATCGGACGCGGGACATCTTGCTTGTGATCGAGTTTTCCGGAAGGTTGTTATGGGAGCGAGGTTCTGCAAAGGACAAGAATTAATTTTGTATTTTTACTGCTGTTTTGTATTTCAATTTCTATGCAATTTTCTCTAGCCATGCTTCTTTTGCCTATTTACATAATGTTCTGACTTTTCTGTGAATTTCTTCATATTTGGCAGGTGTATTTCTGTTCTGATTTCTTGTTTCCATCAGTTGTAATATTTCTTCAGTCATGCATGTCTTACGACCCACTTTCTTTAATTTTGGAATAGTTTTTTTTTCTGCAGCCAAACTGATTGAATTCTTCAACATTTCCCATTGATCATCCATATTTTGAAATAGGATCTCTAGATCATACAATATATCAAATTTTTCTTTACTTCTATGTTAAAATTATCTTTTATTTCTTTGTCAGTTTTCA
Organism: Cepaea nemoralis; assembly: GCA_014155875.1. Lineage (NCBI taxonomy): Eukaryota > Metazoa > Mollusca > Gastropoda > Stylommatophora > Helicidae > Cepaea > Cepaea nemoralis. Next base: position 67,090 of record JACEFZ010000234.1, read on the forward strand.
AGTTGCACAAAAAATTTTTTAGTGTTAACTGTTGTATACATGACTTTCTATAACTTTACCCTCAATGTGCCTGTAATTAATTTGTGATCACTGTAGCAGTCTGCATTAGGAACTGTTTTTATGACTGTTAACGCATTTCCAAACTTTCTGCTAATCAGGATGTAATCTATCTGGTTCTTAATCCTGCTGCCTGGACTTCTCAATGTCCATAATCTTCTAGGACGCTGTTTAAACCAGGTGTTTCCTACAGCCATTTCTTGTTCTTTTGCCCATTCTACAAGTATATATATATATATATATATATATATATATATATATATATATATATATATATATATATATATATATATATATATATATATATATATATATATATATCTATATATATATATATATATGTATATGTATATATATATATATATATATATATATATATATATATATATATATATATATATATATATATATATATATATATACACACACCCCGAAAATAAGCTCAAGTGCATGTTTAATCTAACATTAATATAAGACCCAGTCTGTGTCTTAAATACCCTTGCCATGGTGGAATCTTGTTTGCGCAGTTGGCTTCTTCAGATTGTTCCAGACTTGCAATGCATGTTATCTTTCTGACAAGGTGCAGAAGAGAATTCTGGGGAATCAACTTCGGACTGCGTCACCCGGGTACTGATAAGTATTGCTACTGGTCAGGTGTGACAGACAGGTTGACCTCGTGTACTCCCCTACCCAGTTTTAGGTATTATTATTAATGCTTCGACCTGACCCCAGAATACTGATTAACCTAGGTATGTCAACGATCTGTATCCAGTCCCCTCTGTTATGATATGCCTTCAAGAAAGCATCTATGTATCATTATCCACGCTTTCCTTGTCGGGACAGGTGTGTATATGTTCTAGTCTATTACTTCGCGAGAAAAGATGTATGCGTATATGACCGCATGTCTTACAACGAAAGTTGTATGTATGCAATGTCTGTGCCTTCACCGGGAATGTTACATGTTTGTACTCTATAACAACACCAAGTAAGATGTGTCTTTGTTTTTGTATGTATGTGTGTTTGGGAGTGTATGGTTGGGTTGTATGCCTTCTCGAGGAGAAGGTATGCGTTTTGTCTATATCAACATGAGGAAAGTGGTAGAGTGTGAAGTAAAGTTGTGCATATAACAACACCAGGAAATGATGTGTATGTGTAGAAGTCAAGATTACGGACAAGAATCACGGAAAATATAACAAGGAGATGAGACGATTGCAGTTATTTATTGCGACAATGTAACTGTCTCCCGCAGACAACACTTCAATTCTCCTTCAATGAACTGTTTCTGGCGGGACTGTACTCTCAAATATCTATTGTCTGCGCCACTCGTAGGTTAATTTTCCACCACCGCTCGTGCCCTTCCCGCGCTCCTAACCTCCAGTAATTTCCAGTTGTTTCCCTGTTATAAAGAGAACACAGTCCGAGATGTGAACAATATCTGACTAAAGACTGACTCCCAAGTCCGAGATATGAACAATATCTGACTAAAGACTAACTCCCAAGTCCGAGATATGAACAATATCTGACTAAAGATTGATTCCTACAGTCCGAGATATGAACAATATCTAACTAAAGACTAACTCCCATGTCCGAGATATGAACAATATCTGACTAAAGACTAACTCCCACAGTCCGAGATATGAACAATATCTGACTAAAGACTAACTCCCAAGTCCGAGATATGAACAATATCTGACTAAAGACTAACTCCCAAGTCCGAGATATGAACATTATCTGACTAAAGATTGATTCCTACAGTCCGAAATATGAACAATATCTAACTAAAGACTAACTAACAAGTCCGAGATATGAACAATATCTGACTGAAGATTGATTCCTACAGTCCGAGATGTGAACAATATCTGACTAAAGACTAACTCCCAAGTCCGAGATATGAACAATATCTGACTAAAGACTAACTCCCAAGTCCGAGATATGAACAATATCTGACTAAAGACTAACTCTCAAGTCCAAGATGTGAACAATATCTGACTAAAGATTGATTCCTACAGTCCGAGATATGAACAATATCTAACTAAAGACTAACTCCCAAGTCCGAGATATGAACAATATCTGACTAAAGACTAATTCCCACAGTCCGAGATATGAACAATATCTGACTAAAGACTAACTCCCACAGTCCGAGATGTGAACAATATCTGACTAAAGACTAAATCCCAAGTCCGAGATATGAACAATATCTAACTAAAGACTAACTCCCAAGTCCGAGATATGAACAATATCTGACTAAAGACTAACTCCCACAGTCCGAGATATGATCAATATCTGACTAAAGACTAACTCCCAAGTCCGAGATATGAACAATATCTGACTAAAGACTAACTCCCACAGTCCGAGATATGAACAATATCTGACTAAAGACTAACTCCCACAGTCCGAGATGTGAACAATATCTGACTAAAGACTAACTCCCACAGTCTGAGATGTGAACAATATCTGACTAAAGACTAACTCCCAGTGTCCGAGATATGAACAATATCTGACTAAAGACTAACTCCCACAGTCCGAGATGTGAACAATATCTGACTAAATACTAACTCCCAAGTTCTAGATGTAAAACAATATCTGACTACAGACTAACTCCCACAGTCTGAGATATGAACAATATCTAACTAAAGACTAACTCCCAAGTCCGAGATATTAACAATATCTGACTAAAGACTAACTCCCACAGTCCGAGATATGAACAATATCTGACTAAAGACTAACTCCCACAGTCCGAGATGTGAACAATATCTGACTAAAGACTAACTCCCAAGTCCGCGATATGAACAATATCTAACTAAAGACTAACTCCCAAGTCCGAAATATGAACAATATCTGACTATAGACTAACTCCCACAGTCCGAGATATGAACAATATCTGACTAAAGACTAACTCCCACAGTCCGAGATGTGAACAATATCTGACTAAAGACTAACTCCCAAGTCCTAGATGTAAACAATATCTGACTAAAGACTAACTCCCACAGTCCGAGATGTGAACAATATGTGACTAAATACTAACTCCCAAGTCCAAGATGTGAACAATATCTGAATAAAGACTAACTCCCAAGTCCTAGATGTAAACAATATCTGACTAAAGACTAACTCCCAAGCCCGAGATATGAACAATATCTGACTAAAGACTAACTCCCACAGTCCGAGATATGAACAATATCTGACTAAAGACTAACTCCCACAGTCCGAGATATGAACAATATCTGACTAAAGACTAACTCCCAAGTCCGAGATATGAACAATATCTGACTAAAGACTAACTCCCAAGTCCGAGATATGAACAATATCTGACTAAAGATTGATTCCTACAGTCCGAGATATGAACAATATCTAACTAAAGACTAACTCCCATGTCCGAGATGTGAACAATATCTCACTAAAGACTAACTCCCACAGTCCTAGATATGAACAATATCTGACTAAAGACTAACTCCCAAGTCCTAGATGTAAACAATATCTGACTAAAGACTAACTCCCACAGTCCGAGATGTAAAGAATATCTGACTAAAGACTGACTCCCACAGTCCGTGATGTGAACAATATCTGACTAAAGACTAACTTCCACAACCTGAGATGTGAACAATATATGATTAAAGACTAATACACAAGTCCAAGATGTGAACAATATATGACTAAAGACTTACACTCACAGAGATCCTCTGAGATGTGAATAATATCTGACTAAAGACTGACACCCAAAGATGACCATTTAATAAGCCCTGAAGCATGTGGGTAAATATTGCTAACCACATATTTGCATAGACCAACAAACATCTGTGAATGGTGTGCTACATCACACAGTACTGCCTGGGTCTGTCACCATTTCTGAATATCAAGTGCAAGAAATGAAAACAAAAATGCAGTGTACCTTGTAAACAGAAAAACAATTTATATCGTACGCGTTCCCGTTGTTCGTTTCTGTGTTACAGGATTTTCGCAATAATTTATCGTTTTATATTTTCTATTATAACAAGTAGAAGTCGTTACATGGCAGAGTTGAGGTATGATGTGTTGTACATACACATATTATAGGCAACGGAATAATGAAGTTGAGTGGCCAGTACACTTCCTCGATGCGTATTTTCACAGCCAATTCCATGACAATCCTGAAAATCATCGGGTATCTGAAGGCCTAGTAGTGTTACCGTGAACTAAATAACGCCGGAAATATGTACAAACTGCATCACAATGACATATAATCATAGTAGTAATGAAAGTATGAGCACGAGATATATATATATATATATATATATATATATATATATATATATATATATATATATATATATATATATATATATATATATAAGGCGATGTTGGTCTGTATGTATGTTGTTTATGCGTTCGCGAACGGTCCTCCGATTGAAATTTTCTACACGTATTCTACAAACACCCCCGTATACAAACATCTAGGTGTTAAAATATCCTCCTTGCAGACATTCTCCTATACCAGGGGTCACTAAACTACGGTCCGCGGGTAGGATCCGGCCTGCGACGTCAGTTCATCAGGCCCGCCGACGGTACTCGAATTTTTTTGATATAATATATGGAATACTAGACATTGTGATACATTTTAAATTTAAATATTATGTTTAGATACTAGGAGATCTTCACACGTGCGGAGATCGCCTGTTTAGTTTAGTTTAGTCGACGGATCAACATCACGGCACACGGGTGTAACTCCATAAATGCTCCGTTCTACTCCTATCTCAAGCCTTAGTCCGGAAAATCTCCGCTCAGTGCACGAACTCCGTAGCACCGGCGAGGATCCTAAAATACTTCGGGATGATTTTTAACTCGAAATTTTGCCCGGGAAGCGGCGTTAGGCTACTCTTTTTCGATTTCCAACTGCCAAGGGATGTTTTTACGTGCGCAACAATACACACGGGCGTCCCATCTCACCATCCAGAGACCAGGGGAAATTTTGTTACTAGAAGTCCACGTGAAAAAATTCCGGCCCTCAGCCGGGGCTTGAACCAGGAACCCCCAGCACTCGAAGCGGACAACATACCTCGAGACCACTCAGCTCTGGCTGCCATGTGTCTTAAATTTAATATTTTCAATTTTCAATTATTATATCTAGTTTTTCGTGTATATTTTAACGTTTGCTTATTTCACGCCATCCCAAGTCCTTTCCCGGCTCGTGGTAGCTCCGCCTACGCTCTGACGTTACCATAGTTTCCATGGCAACACTCACACACACACACACTCACACATACACACTTACACTCACACTAAAACGCTTCTTTCCAGCCCCCAGATCAGATGCGTCCGGCTGTCAACGCAGGTCCGACGCTCCAGAATCTTCTTTTTGCCTGTCATCCATTTTATAGGTATGTAACAAGGATTCCTTTGTTTGAAAGTGATAAGTGAGTGAACTACAAGTGTGAATAGAAGCAATAAAGTAGCAAACATAGCACAAACATGCCATAGAAGCCTCGTGTTAGTCATTCATTCATTCAGTAGCATGTCCTTTGCAGAAACTCGCTATCATAACAACCTTCTGAAAATCCTCTCGAGCACAAGCAAGATGTCCTGCGACCGATACACCCACCTGGAGATCATCCGTCACATCCTGCACCCATCTTCTCTTTGGCCTTCCTCTTCCTCTCTTCCCAGGCATATACCCCTCCATTATTGTTCTCTCCAAACTTTCATGACGTTTCAAGAGACCAAAATATATCAATTTTCTTTGTTTTATCGTCTTCCATAGCCAACCCTCTTCAATATTCAGCACGTGAAGTATGGATGTATTTGTTCTTTTCTTTACTCAAGATATTCTTAGAACCCGTCTATAACATTTATATTCAAAGGCATTTATGCGCTGTTCAGCTTGTTTAGTAAGTGTCCATGTCTCACAGCCGTATGTGGCAATGAGATACATGCGTGCTCTTAAAAATCTAATTTGTTTATCTCTATCTGTCCCACTCCATAATTTACTCAGTTGTTTTAGTCTTTGATGAGCAATTGATACTCATCGTTTACTTTCTTTCATTGTGTTACCATTGTTGGTAATCAATTACTCAAGATATTTGAAATTGTCCACCACCTCCAATCTTTCCTCATCAACATATATTTCTTTCTCCATAGTAGTTTTATCTGTATGCAATACTTTTGTTTTTGCTATATTAAGATATAAGTTATGATTTTCACTATTTCTTTGGGGTGGGGTTATTAGGTTTTCTATACCATTCTGTAAATTCTAGAAAGATGGCAGGAATACTGCAGTGGAATGTATGATATGAATGACTGTGAGGATATGAATTATATACATGATTGATTGATTGATTTAGGAACCGACATCACAGCATTCGGGACATTCCCATAAGCGCTCCACCCCCATCCTCAGCAGCCAGCGAAAAGTTAATTATTTACATGAACCAATAACAGCAGAGACAGAATCTGACCCCCACTAGATGAAATTGCTTGGCTATAAAGAACCTAAAGAATGGTAAAGGTCACCTGGATGTGATGAGATACCACTGAACTAATTAAAGCGGGAGGAGAAGAAAGCATACACATATACTACGCATTATGTAAAATGATATCAAAATATGGTATATGGCCAAAAGATTGGAAGAGAACTATCTTCATTCCAATACCAAGAAAAGGCAACCCTGAAATTATGCACAAACTATAGAACTGTTGCCCTGATCAGTCATGCAAGTAAAATTGTACTAAAAATCATATTGGGAAGACTTCGTAAGAAAATAGGAGAAGAGATTAATGTACTTCAAGCTGGATTTAGACAAGGACATAGTGACAATGTCAGCTGTGAATTTCGTGTGAAATGCTTTTACATCTGCCCGAGGTTGTTTGGAAAGTTAACTGTATGTTCGGAGCAATGGTGGCTGGCTGTGTCGCAGAATTAACCGAGAATTGACCGAGCTGGTCTCTAGGTCAGTATTTTTCAACCTTTCTGCTGGAGCAGATCCTTACGCAAATGTTTACGTTGCTCAAGGAACTCTGTGCGATGATCCATGTGTCTGTCCTACTTTATGTAATAAACCAGATGGGCAATGTGTGTAATGTTGTGTCATGATCACATATTCATTAATCAACTGACATTGTGCTATGAACACTTATCATTGACAACAACCAAAACAACAAACCAATGACACTGACTGACACTTACGTTTGTCCCCCTTATATATAAATTTTTCTTATGCAGATGATACCTTGTTGTTCGCCAGCAATGAAGATCCTGACCTGCAACATTTAGTAGATGCGATTATTGCACATAGTGAACAACTAGGGTTATAATTAAATTGCAAGAACACACAGATTCTGGTCGTCACTGGGAAGAAGGAAATGCCACAATGTAATATACATACTTGTATATATAATGCTATGTCTGACATGCTGAATGAGTGTAATGTTGTCTCATGATCAAATATTCAGTAATTAACTGACACTGTTATGTCTGACATGCGGAATGTGTGTAATGTTATGTCATGATCACATATTCAGTAATCAACTGACACTGTTCCATCTCTGACATGCGGAATGTTTGTAATGTTGTGTCATGATCATATACTCAGTAATCAAGTGACATTGTACTATGTCTGACATGCGGAATGTGTGTAATGTTATGTGTGATCACATATTCAGTAATCAACTGACACTGTTCCATCTCTGACATGCGGAATGTTTGTAATGTTGTGTCATGATCATATACTCAGTAATCAAGTGACATTGTACTATGTCTGACATGCGGAATGTGTGTAATGTTATGTGTTATCACATATTTAGTAATGAACTGACACTGTTCCATGTCTGACATGGCCAAAGGCTTGCGAACTCGGTTCGTGAGCCGCTTACCAGGCGTTCGAAACACAGCCGCGACCGATTTGTGCAGCAGACCGTGTCGCGTTGTGTCGCAGACGTGTTGGCATGGGAGCCGGCCGTTCAGAAAGCAATGGCACACTACTGAACGTAAAATTTGCCTAGTATATTAACAGCATCTGAAAAATGCTGGTGTTTACTGCAACGTCCTGCAAGGGATATGCAACATAAAAAAAATATACAAGTATATGGGCATATTCCTAAACAAGTGAATCTGTACAGTTATCTCAAAACAGTCGTAACATCTGATGGGATTTGCCTTGAAGAGATTAGAACACGAATTGCCATTGCGAAAGTAGCCTATTGCAAGATGAAAAACATATCGACTAATGAAAAGATATGAATTAAAGCAAGAAAAAAGGTGTTGAAGGGCTACATAGAACCTGTACTTGTGTATGGATATGAAGCGACGACAATAAGCAGACAAGTTGAAAAACATCTGATGGCTGTGGAAATGTGGTTTCTGAAGATATGTGCAAAGAATACCATGGACAGACAGAAAGACCAATAAACAAGTCCTTGAAGAAACAAATTAAGTTCGTAAACAGATTAGAGACATTAAGACATGTTATTAGAAGAAATGAATTGGAGAACTTGGCAAGGTCGAAGGGAAGACACCGAGGGGATGACCGAGAAGTAAATAGCTGGATGGTTTGGCCACGTGGCATGGTCGATTCAGAAACACGGAGCTGATCCTCGAATCTGATAATCGAGTGAGATGGCAAAACATGACCGCCCACGCTTATCGGCATGACACATGATGGATGGATGATTGGATCTGCTTGCCAGCCCTTCCCTTGCTCGTAACCACCATTAACTTAAAAAAATTTCTCTTTTATAAAGAGAACACAGTCCGAGATATGAACAATATCTGACCAAAGACTGACTCCAACAGATGAATATTTACCACGCGCTGAAGCGTGTGGGTAAATATTGCTAACCACAAATGTGTAAATACCAACAAGCATCTGTGAATGGTGTGCTAGATCACACACACACACCGCCTCTTCTTGCCAGGCCATGTCCTGTCACCGATGTTAGGCTAGATCGACTTGGAGCCCCTGTGTAATGTAAAGATTGTAAAATCTTCCTCCATGTGGACTCGAACATATAACCATCAAGATTGCCTGCCTGCGGGCTAGCCATTGCACCACCGCGGCCAAGGATGTAATGAGTACAAGTTTTTACAAATGACATCAAAATATATTGCGTGCTTGTTAAAGTATGATACGTGTACTTTACCAGCGGTCAAACTCGTATATATACACATCAGGACCCGTCGATATACACACGCATGATACTTGTGCTTGACCAACGGTCACAGGGATAAAAACTCCGCCGCGGAGCAAGCACGACAGGGGGATTCTGATCGTTATAACTATTTCCCTTACCATAATTTTCCGCCCTTTATCTTTTTGACACTCTCATAGAGTGGTTCTATGAGTATCTAGATATTAAAGTCTGAGTACTGCCTTCGGCCTACACTCACATATAATGGGTCTGAATCGGGTTGCTATCACCGGGTGTCCTCTCTTCGACAGGTTCCACTAGAACAGAGAATTTACCTACCACTCAGAGATGAGGAAAATGGCAATGGCCTGGTGCAGTGCTAACTGACCTCAACAATTGAACCCTGTTCCACAAGGACGGTCCAACACCTCCTGGTTTCATTGGAGTATAGACCGTGAATCGTGAGAAGGGTGACTGGTCAGTGGCTGTATTCCAAACAACAACGGAATTATTAACTGTGATAGTTACCAGAAGAAGTATAGGAGGGGAAAGAAGATAACTAAATAAAAAAAATTCCTAAGGACAGGAAACATTTTGTAGAGTGAATGACAGTAGTGTTTAGTGGGGATGTTACTGGACCAGTGGTTGTGTTCTTTTGTCACTGGATTGTATAGGATACATGTTTCACCGTCTGTGTCGACCTAAGGAACAGTAATTAATCAAATCACCCATGGGTGACCAGACATCAAAACTATCCAAGATATACAGGAAGAAGTCAACAATCGGCCGGAGAGACACATCATCTGGTGAGCTCCTTCTGATCTTGTAATGTTGTGCAGTTGTATGGCCGGAGCACGATGATGAAAGTTGCCTGATTATACCTCACATTCACGATAGACTACACTACATATTTCCACACACATACATTGCACACTCACGTGACACTTTTCTGCATTAAATGTTTTATCATTTTGTTAGAAGCCAGTGTAGGTGTGATATGTTCTAGAGGAATATGAGAAGGGGTATTGTCTTATGGTAGGAAGTGAGAGAGATAGTGATCCAGAGACTGAAAGGGGGTGTGTAGACAAAGGTCCGGCAGAAGCCCAAGCTGAGGAAAGGGAATTTAAAAAGTGTGCTTGTTGATTCCACTTCCCCCCCAGGGACGACAGGTGACACGATGTACACACCATTTTGTGGGGATACCCGTGGTTGAATCAGCCATCGTACAACAAATCACAGTAATAGAATACATCTCATAGCATTCCGTCGAACAACAAACAGCGCTGTACCAATTACCATTTATTGTTTCACGGTTTCATACAGAATGTTTATTTACTCAGGTCACTTAAGCCAGCTGTCATCCCTTTGGCATCTATGGCCTGGTTAAGTAGGCTTCTGGGTTCTAGTTGAGCATTAATGACAACGTTCAACTCAGTTCTGTATCGTCAAACCATCACCATTGTACTCTGTGCATGTCTATGGCTGATTCCATCTTACCCGTCCAAAATACAAGGGTCGAGAGACTGCCTCTTCCCGGTTCTCCTCAGTTGACAGTTCTCAGTTTCATCCGAAAAACCATGTGTGTGTATGTGTGTATGTGTATGTGTGTGTGTGTGTGTATGTGTGTGTGAATTAAAAGGGAAATGGATTGAAAGACACTGGTGTATAGTGTGAGATGTGTATGAACACACAGATAGCTGCAAACATCCCCTATACAAACATCCCATATATACAAACATCACCTTACAAACATCCCCTTATATAAACAACCCCTTATATAAACATCCCCCTATACAAACATCCCCCTATACAAACATCCCCTTATGCAAAGATCCCCCTATATAACCATCCCTCTATTTTGAAAAAAAAAGGCCCGGTATACAAACATCCCCTTATCCGAAGCGAAGTCAATAAGAAGGTCACACATGCGTGTAGAAAAATAACTAAATATGATAACAACTTGAAACAAGTTTATTTTTATACAAAGATTGTCCCTTTATTTCTCAACATAATTTCCACCAACATTGATGCACTTATCCCATCGTATTAACAGTCCTCCCAAACCGGCTGCATAGAACTGCGTGCTCTGTTTTCTAAACAAAGTTTTCACTTCACATTAAACTTCGGCTCATTCGCGAAATGTCTCCCCCCAAGGTGGGTTTTCGGTGGACCAAAAAGGTGGAAATCGCTAGGGGATAAGTTGGGGCTGTAAGGTGGATGTTCCAGAACTTCCCACCTTGGTTAATTTTCTCCTGAGTTAATCGAGTCGTATGTGGTCTGGCATTGTCATGAAGAAGCAACACTCCTCTAGTCAGCAGTCCGGACGTTTTCTTCAACTGCATCATGAAGCATCGACAGAACTTCATAGTATGATTCAGAATTCACATTGTCACCTTTCTTTTTTAAATTGGTTAAAAGCACTCCTTGACAATCCCAGAACACTATCAGCATAACCTCCCCTGCTGATTGCGTAACCTTGAATCTTTTGACAAAAGGCAAAGAAGGATGTTTCCATTGCATTGAAGCACACTTTCATTTGGGCTGTTAGTAATGCACCCATGATTCGTTCCCAGTAACAATCATGTTCAGCATGTCTTCTCCTTCATCTTCGTATCGACAGAGATGATGCAAGGACAGGCCAAATCGGTTCATTTCGTGTTCCTCCTTCAATTGTCTAGGTACCACCTTGAGCACACTTTCTTAAATGTCAATCGATCATGCATTATGCTGTATGCTGAACTATGTGAGCACCCTATTGCAGATGCTAGAGAATCTGTCGTTACTCGCCTGTCACCTCTAATCATCTCCTCCACCCGCTGCACGGTTGCTACTGTTGCAATCTCAACAAGACAAGATCGGATTTCATCAACAATTTTAGAGCGTTTTTGAGATATATTTTATACGCAGCTATGCATCGTTTTATGGAAGAAACATTTGTCAGCATAAACAAGAATCATTTCCTTATGAATGTCCTTTGCAGGCAGTCCTTTTGCCCGCAAAAACAAAAACAAAAAACGCACAACAGCAAGTTACTTTTTGGTTTACACTCCGTAAGTCGCCATTTTGTTTATGCGCTGCGCACAAACATGATACACCTAGCGCCATATGACGAACGGGAATATATAGTTCGATGTTGCTGTCACCTAATGACACCTGTAGAAAACACCAATTACATTTACCTGCCATCCTACAGAACTGTGTGGCTTCATTATTGACTCACCCACTTACAAACATCTGTCTATACAATCATCCTCCTTTAACACAATCCCCTTTACAAACATCCACCTATTTAAAAACTTTCTTATACAAACATCTGCTTGTACAAACATCTGCCTATACAAACATAACCTAATACAATTATCTCCTAAACAAACATCCCCCTATAAAAATATCTACCTATACAAACATCCCCCGATACAAACATACCCCTCTAAAAAATACCCCCAATACAATCATCCCCTATACAAGCACCTGGCTCTATAAACATTCCCTTATACAAGCATCCACTTATAAAAACACATCCCTAAACATATCCACTATACAAATATTCCCAGTATACAAACATTCCACCTATACAAACCTCTGTCTATACAAACGTCCCCTATTCAAGCATCCCCCTATACAATCCTCTAAATATACAAACATCCCGTATTCAAACATCCCCCTATACAAGCATCTTCCATTCAAACATCCCATTATACAATCCTCTTTCTATACAAACTTCCCCTATTCAAACATCCACCTATACAACCAGCTCCTATACAAGCATCCCCCTTTACAAACATTCCCACTACACAACCATCCCCTATACAAAAATGTACCCTATACAAACATTCCCCTATACAGACCTCTATCTATACAAACGTACCCTATACAAGCATCGCCTATTCTAATATCCCCCAATACAATCCTCTGTCTACACAAACATTCTATATACAAGCATCTCCTATTTAAACATCACCCTATACCAGCATTTCATATTCAAACATCCCCCTATACAAGCATCACCCTATACAAACATCCCCCTATACAAGCATCACCCTATACAAACATCTCCCTATACAAATATCCCCTATACAAACATCCCCCTATACCAGGGGTCACAAACTTTTTCACGGCCGGCTGGATAACCGACAAAATGACGAGCGCGGGCCGCATATCCATTCTGTACAATACTTGCGCCGGTCTTCGTGACGAAGGTCTTACGGACGCAGTTCGTCATCTCGTATACCCGCGTTCGAAATACAGCTACGCGCGATTTGGCAGCAGACTGCGTTGCGCTGATTGCTTACGCTATAATATAAGCAATGGCAAACTACTGAACATAAACTTGCCAAGACATCAACAACAGCCAAAAATGCTGGTGTTGACTGCTAACGTTCTGTAAAAGATATGCAACTAACTTTAATGATACTTGCAAGCCAGAACGAAAGCATTGGGAAAAAAAGACGAAAACCTAAGTTAATCATGGGTGAGTGGCGTGCAATGCACACAAAGAAAAACAAAGACAACCAACATATTTATTTACTACAAAAAAGTTATGAAAGAAGGCGATGTCAGCAAAGAGATAGTTACATCAGACCTAGTATACACATATCCGAATCTCACAAAATAAGCAGTAAAATAAGGCTAGTTAAATTTATGAAACTGATATTTGGCTTTCAAGATATCATCAATGTTTGGCTTGGAATTGCTGTATCCAATAAAGAAAATTGCATTCAAATATTCATCAGTCAATTTCGTTTGATGTGTTTACTTCACATACTTCATTTTGAAAATGCTTGCTCACAGACATAAGTTGTTCTAAACACTGATACCATACCAGCGGCAAATTTCTTCAGTTTTGGAAACTCAGCATCAGGTAAGCAGCGGTAAAATTCAAAAAGTTTTCTTTCTCTGTGCTTCTCTTTCAACAAGTCATTTGCTTGCAAATCAATGAGCTACAACTGTAGTTTAACTGGTACATCATAAATGTTACAATCAAATGTAATCTGGAACAGAAGAATGTCACTCTCCTTTCTGTCAAGATCTTGAAAATCTCTTTATAAAAATGCTTCTTCAAATCATGAATAATTTTTTTGCGCAAAATCGAGGTAGACATCTTCGGCGATTGTAGCGCAAAACTCTTTGAAACGGTGATCATGAGAAAGGTTTTCTCTTACCAGTTGTGCTTCAAACAATGACAGTTATCTCCGAAATACTTTGATAATTCAGTAGAGATCACAGGCGAGGTTATCCTTTCCCTGAAGTTTCAAATTCAGTTCATTCATGCCGGATGTGATGTCCGCCAAAAATGACAACTTTGACAGCAGGTGGGATCTGACAGCTGTGGATCAGCTCTATCTTTTTCTGTGAGGAAAACATCTATTTCGTTTATGAGCTTGTAAAAACGAAACTTGACTTTAACGCTCTGAACCACCTCACTGAATGTGTGATAAGGCAAGTCACAGAATTCAGAATCAATTTCTTTAAGAAACGCCTGGAACTGACTGTGATTGAGTGCATGTCCCGGAATGAAGCTCACAGCAGAAACGACTGGTTTCAGTACACAAGGAATATCTAAGTCTTTTCCACAGAGTGCTTGCTGATGTATGATGCAGTGTATGAACAGAGCCCCCGGAATTTGCAAATCTTCCATTTGAGGCCTCATCTGCCGCATCAGACCCTTGCTCACTCCAGCCATGTTTTTTTTTATCTCTCCATCAACTGTAACACCTTGAAGCTGATTCCACTTTCATGAAAATGTCTTTTCCGGTTGTTGTTCCATGCATGCTGCAAACGGATGTCAACTGTTCCGTTATCTGAAAGTCCAAATTTACACCACGAATGAACACGAGAAGTTGTGAAGAGAAATCAGTAGACTCATCCAGTGAAGGCGAATACCACAACACGGTTCTAGTTTTTTTCGCTTATCTGTAGCACTATGTTCTCTCCAAGTTCTTCTGTTCTTGGCACAACTGAACTTGCCGAAAGGCTGATAGTTCCAAACACATCGGCTTTCTCAGAACACAAGTCATTTGCTGCTTCAATCATACACTCTTTGACAAAGTTGCCATCAGGAAACGGTTTTCATCGTTCTGCCATCTTATGCACTATTTTGTAACTAGTACGAATGACAGATTCATTTTCAGCAAACGTTCTGGTGAAGAGATTTCTTTGTGTTTCTAAACCACGTTTCATGGACTCATATTTCTCAGAGCGTAACTTTCCAGAAAACTTTGAACATGTTGATAGATGGTTTGTTTCGTAGTGACGCCCAAGATTGTACTCTTTCAAAACGGCAATACTTTCGCTGCATATTACTCAACTGGTTTTCTGGTCCTTTGTTTCCACAAAGAAGTACTTTACGCATCATTCTTCATTGAAAACGCGACACACGGTGTCCACTTTTCTTTTCTTAATAGCTATAATGAACAGTGAAATACACGGGATCTGAAAATGCAAAAGACATTGAATTAGAAACATAATTAAAATCTTTAAGAAAAAGAAAGCTACGGCTCACCTAATATACATAAAAAGTTTATATTTACCTTTGCTAATAGAATATATCTCATAATAAAGTTTGCAAATTATACAAATAGAGCCGGTCTAAATAAACAGCCTAGAGCAGAGTTTTTCAACCGGAGTTCCGCGAGTGGCACCCCGAGGTTCAGCCGAAACAGACCGAAATCGTCCAAATGCAATATGAATGCTCATCTGGTTTATTACATAAAGTAGGACAGACACTTGGAACATCGCACAGAGGTTCGTAAGCAACGTAAACATTTGCGTAAGGATCTGCTCCAGCAGAAAGGTTGAAAAACACTGGCCTAGAGACCAGCACCATTAACACCGTGACCGGGGAATTCTTCTGAGCTAGGGATAATATTTTCGTAATAACACAACGCTTCTATGGCATTTTTATGCTGTTTGCTACTTTATTGCCTCTATTCAAACTTTTAGTTCACTTACCTATCACTGTCTGGAGCATCGGACCTGTGTTGACAGCGGGACGCATCTGGGTGAGGGAAAGATGCGTGTGTGTGTCTGTATATGTTGCCATAAGAACTATGGTATCGTCAGAGCTTAGTCGGCGCTATCAAGCCGGGGAAGAACTTGGGATGGCGCAAAATAAGCAAACATTACAATAAACAAGAAAATCTAGATACATAATGTATAATTGAAAATAGTAACTTGAAGACACATAGCAGCCAGGAGGTGTCCTATTAGTCTAAACATAATATTTACATTTAAATTGTATCACAATGTCTCGTGTTCCATACGTTATATCAAGCAAGTTTGAGTATCGTTGGCGGGCCGGATGAAATGGCGTCGCGGGCCAGATCCGGGCCACGGGCCGTAGTTTGGTGACCCCTGCCCTATACAAACATCCCCCTGAACACGCATCTACTATTCAAACATCTCCCTATACAAGCATCCCCCTATACAAACATCCCTCTATACAAACATTACCATATACAAACATTCCCCTATACAAACATCCCCGTATACAAACATCCCCCTAGACAAGCAGCTCCTGTTCAAGCTTCCTCCTTATACAAGGATCTCCTATTCAAACATCCCCCTTTACAAGCATCTCTTATTCAAACATCCCCCAATACAAAGAGCCCACAGTGCAAAAATCGCCCTATACAAGCATCCCGTATTCAAACAAACCCCTATACAAACATCCCCTTATACACATATCCCCCTATTCAAACATTCCCCTATACCAGGGGTGGTATGCGGCCCGACAACTGATATTATGCGGCCCTCGAGGGCATTTAGAAATAAAAATTGTTACTTCGTTTTTAAGTTATTTTGTTGAATTTTACAGAATGTCATGTACCTTTATGATTGTTTTAACATTTTTGATAAAATTTCTTTCTAATTTTCTATATTTGTACACAGTCCTTGACATTCGTAATGTAATGTTAAAGTGCGAATTTATCGATTTTTAACATAGAGAAATATTTATCGACATGTAAAAATTTAATAAGTATGATTTTAAAATAAACAAGATAATTCTCCTGTGAATAAAATGATTTATTTTGCAACAAAATATTAAATGTATAAGTTTTCTTTGCTGTTGTAAATTATTTCCACATTTACAATGTTCAAATTAATTTATTTGTTGTAGTAGTCTTAATATATTTTTAAAACTTATTCTGAGTTATTCTCAGGATGGTGTATTGTCTTCGACGCCGTGATTTCTTTGTCTGTTATCATCATCATCATGTGCCATGCCGATAAGCTTGGGCGAGAATGTTTCGCCACCTCACGCGATCACCAGAGTCGTGGATCAGCTCAGTGTTCTTGTCTCGACCATGCCATGTGGCCAAGCCATCCAGGTATCTACTTCTCCGACTTCCCCTAATTCTCTTCTCCTCGAGCTTGCCATTTGTCACCAAGTTCTCCACTTTATTTCTTCTCATAACGTGGCCCAAAAATTGTGACTATACGTCTAATTTCTCTAACTAGGTTACGGTTTTTATTTGTTGCTTGTAGGACTTGGTCATTAATTTTCTGTCTATCCATGGCATTCTTTACATTTTCGTCAAACATTTTTCTATTCAAACATCTCCTTATACAATCATCCCCCTATATAAACATGCCCCTATACAAACATTCCCTATACAAACATCCCCGTATACAAACATCCCCCTAAACAAGCATCTCCTATTTAAGCATCCCTCTATACAAACATCTCCCTATACAAGCATCTCCTATTCAAACAACCCCTATACAAACATTCCCTATACAAGCACCGCCTATTCAAACATCCCCCTATACGCATCTCCTATTCAAACATCCCCCAATACAAACATTCCCCAATACAAACATCCCTCTATACAAACATCTCCCTATACAAGCATCTCCTATTCAAACAACCCCTATACAAACATTCCCTATACAAGCACCGCCTATTCAAACATCCCCCTATACGCATCTCCTATTCAAACATCCCCCAATACAAACATTCCCCAATACAAACATCCCGCTATACAAACATCCCGGTATACAAGCATTTCGTATTCAAACAACTCCTATACAAACATCCCCCTGTATAAAATCCCCCTATTCAAACACACCCCTATACAAATAACTCCCTATACAAACATCCCCATATACAAATATCCCCTATACAATTATCCCCCTATACAAACATCCCGCTATACAGGAATCTCCTATTAAAATATCCCCCTACACAAACATCTCCTATTCAATACAAAATCCCCCTATACAAACATCCCCCTATATAATCATTCCTTATACAAAGACCCCTGTACAAGCATCTCATATTCAAACATCCCCCTATAAAAGCATCTCCTTTTTAAACATCTCCTTATATAAACATCCCCCTATACAAACATCCCTTCTATACACACATCCCGTTATACAAGCATCTCCTATTCAAACATCCCCCTAAACAAATATCTCCTATTTAAACATCTACCTATACAAACATATCCTATACAATCAACCCCCTATACAATTATCCTCCCATAAAAACATCTCCTATTCACAATATTCAAACATCCCCCAATACAGACATCCCGCTGTACAAGCATCTCGTATTCAAATAACAAATATCTCCTATTTAAACATCTACCTATACAAACATACCCTATACAAACATCCCAGTATACACCCATCCCCTTATACAAACAACCCCCTGTACAAACATCCCCCTATACAAACATCCCCCTATTCAAATTTCCCCTATACAAACATCCCCCTATACAAACATCCCCCTTTACAAGAAACTCCTATTCAAACATCTCCCTATACAAGCATTCCCCTATACAAACATCCCCCTATACAAACATTCCCATATACAAACAACCCCGTATACAAACATCCCCCTATACAAGCATCCGCTATACAAACATCCCCCTATACAAGCATCTCATATTCATATATCCCCCAATACAAATAATCCGCTGTACAAGCATCTCGTATTCAAAAAACCCCTATACATATATCCCCCTATACAAACATCCCCATATAAAAACATCCCCCTATACAAATATCCTCTATACAATCAACCCCCTATACAAATATCCTCCCATAAAAACATCTCCTATTCAAACATCACAATATTCAAACATCCCCCAATACAAACATCCCTCTATACAAACATCCCGCTGTACAAGCATCTCGTATTAAAAAACCCCTATACACATATCCCCCTATACAAACATCCCCCTATTAAAACATTCCCCTATACAAAAATCCCCTATACAAACATCCCCCTATACACATATCCCCTATCCAATCATCCCCCTATTCAAACATCCCGCTATACAAGCATCTCCTATTCATTATATTCCCCTATACAAACATCTCCATTTCAAACATACAAACATCCCCTATACAGCCATTATCCTATACAAACATTCAAATATAAAACACCTCTATACAAGAATCTCACATTCAAACATCCTCCTATTCATGCATCTCTTATTCAAACATCACTCTATACAAACATCCCCCTGTACAACCTTCCCTAAACAAAAGTCCCCCTATACAAACATCCCCGATACAAACATACCCCTATACAAACACCCCTATACAAACATCCCCTTATACACTTATCCCTCTATACTTGCATCTCCTATTCAAACATCTCCCTATACAAACATCTCCTATTTAAACATCCACCTATACAATCATCCTCCTATACAAACATCCCTTATACAAACATCCCAATATACAAACATTCCAACTTCTTTTTCAGGGTAATTACATGTTTAGAATGATGACATGTTCACAATGATGACATGTTCGCAGTGATGACATGGTCACAGTGATGACAATTTCACAGTGATGACATATTCACAATGATGACGTGTTCATAATGATGACATAATCACAGTGATAACGAGTTCATAATGATGACATGTTTCCAATGTGATATTTCCACTATGACGACATTTCACAGTGACGACAGTTAACAGTGATGCCATGTTCACAGTGATGACAAGTTCACGGTGATGAGTTGTTCACAATGATGACATATTCGCAATGATGACATGCTCACAATGATGACATGTTCACAATGATGATATGTTCATAATGTTGACAAGATCACAGTGATGACAAGTTCACAATAATTACATGTTCACAGTGATATTTCACAGTGATGACATGTTGGCACTGATGACATGTTCACAATGATGACATGTTCATAATGATGACAAGTACACAATGATGACGTGTTTATAATGCCGACGAGTTCACAGTGATGACAAGTTCTCAATGATGATATTTTTACAATGATGACATGTTCACAATAATGAAATGTTCACAGTGATGACAATTTCACAATGATGGCATGTTCACAACGATAATATGTTCACAATGATGACATGTTCACAGTAATAACTTGTTCATAAGGATGACATGTTCACAATGGTGACATGTTAACAATGATGCCTTATTCACAATGATAACGTGTTAATAATGATGACATGTTCACAGTGATAACTTGTTCATAATGATGGCATGTTTCCAATGATGACATGTTCACTATGACGACATGTTCACAGTTATGACAAGTTCACAGTGATACCATGTTCACACTGATCACAAGTTCACTGTGATGAAATGTTCACAATGAAGAAATGTTCACAATGATGACATTTTGCAATGATGACAAGTAAACAATGATGACATGCTCACAATGATGATATGTTCACAATGATGACATGTTCACAATGATGACATATTCACAGTGATAACTTCTTCCTAAGGATGACATGTTCACAATGATGACATGATCACAATGATGACATGTTCATAATGATAACAACTTTACGGGGAGATGCGTGGTCTCGAGGTATGGTGTCCGCCTCGAGTGCTGGAGTTCCCGGATTCAAGCCCCGGTTGTGACCGAGATTTTTTCACGTGGATTGCTAGTAATAAAACTTTCCTCTGGTCTCTGGGTAGTGAGATCGGACGCCCGTGTGTGTTGTTGCGCACGTAAAAAATTCCTTGGTAGTTGGAAATCTAAAAGAGTAGCCTAACGGTGCTGCCCGGGCGAAATTTCGAGTTAAAAATCTACCCAAAGTAGTTTCAGGATCCTCGCCGGTGCTATGGAGTTCGTTCACTGAGCTGAGTTTCTCCAGACTCAGATTTGAGTTAGGAGGAAAACGGAGCACTTATAGATTGAACTCGTGTGCCGTGATGTTGATGCTTCAACTAAACTAAACTAAACTTAACAGATGAAATGTTTACAGTGATGACATATTCACACTAATGACATGTTAACAATGATGACATGTTCACAATTATGACAAATTCACAATGATGACATGTTAACAATGATAACATGTTCACAATGATGACATGTTCACAATAATAACTTGCTCATAATGATGACATGTTCACAGTGATACAAGCTCATAATGATGACATGTTCACAATGATGACAAATTCACAATGATGACATTTTCACAGTGATGACATGTTAACATTAATGACATGTTAACATTGATGACATGTTCACAATGATCTCATCTCATCTCATCTCATCATGTTCCTCTTGTACCTTGAGGTGTCAAGGTGACGTATAAACATCATGAGAGTGACTGATTATGGGTTTCATGTATCGATATTCCCATGGACTCTGCTATTCCCTCCGTCCAACGTTTACGTGGTCGGCCTCTTCCTCTGTTTCCATCTGGTCTGTACATCATTGCTTGTTGTGGTATGCTGTTGAATGGTAACCTAATTGCACGGCCAAACCATTTGACTTGCTGCTTTCTAATAAAATCTAGTGCTGCTATAACCCCCACTTTATTCCTGATTTCTTCATTTCTGATCTTATCTCTTCTTAATACGTTGAGTATTCTTCTCAGGAATCTCATTTCTGTTGTTGTGATTTTTCTTTTCTCTTTTTCTGTCATTGTCCAGGTTTGGCATTGGTAGCATAGAGTTGGTAGGAAGATTGTGTTGTAAAGTGCTTTCTTAGTAGTTATTGATACATGTTTGTTCTTTAGTATTGGTGCCATTTGTCCACTGAGTTGGTTTGCCTTATTGCATCTATTTTCGATCTCAATTTCTGATCTGCCATTTGATGATATTATACTTCCTACGTACTTGAAACTCTTTACTTGTTTCAAGGGATGTTCGTTTAGGTGAATTGTTGTTGTTTTTTCTTCTTTAGTTATAGTCATTACCTCTGCTTTGCTTGTGCTAATTTTCATGTTATTTTCCCTACACATTTCGTTTAGACTATTCATGTGGTCTTGTAATTCAGTTTCTGATTTTGCTATTAGTGCCTGGTCGTCCGCAAACAGGAGTTCTTTAATGGTTAGATTTGCAGATGGTCTTCTTCTGTGTTCTCGTCATACGGTATTCTTGCGGTCTCTGTTTGGCTGGTTTCTTTACATATGTTGTCTATATGTGTTATAAACAAGAGAGGGGACAGGACACAACCTGATGGCTTCTAATATGTCTTCTTTTAGAATGTCTGGTTCTAATTCTTCAGTGGCATCTTTGTAGGTTTCTTGAATTCCTGTGACATCTGATGGGATGTTGAGAAGTTGTTCGAAATACTGCTTCCATCTTAATAGGATTTGTTTTCGTTCACTTATTGGTTGTCAGTGTTCGCTGTTAATTATTTCAGTTGGGTCAAAGGGTTCTCCTCTGGTTCGCATTGCGCTTATCTTTTTGTAGAAGTTTCTAGTTGCCTCTTTGTAGATTTTATTTAGGGTTTCTCCATACTCTTCCCAGTCTTTTTTGTTTTTCCCTCTTTACTATTCTATTCACATGTCTTCTCGATATTCTATATTCTATGTAATCACATTCCTGTTTGCTCTTCAACCACTTTTTATATTTTTTATTTTTGTCTTGTACCGCTTTCTTTACCTCTGATTCGCATGGCATGTATTTTCCTGCTCTTTACTTTCTTCTTCTGATGGTTCTTATTGTGGCTCACAATAATGACATGTTCAATATAATGTACTTGCTCCTGGTGACGACTTGTTCACAGTGAAGACGTGTTCACAATGATGACATAAAATACGACATGTTCACAATAACGTCGTGTTGACATTGACGTGTTCACAGTGACGTATTCACAACGATATGTCCCATTAACCAAGTGTTCCCAATGATATTTTCACGCTAACGACGTGTTCATTATGATAACGTGTTCACAGTTATGATGTGTTCACAGTTATGACTTGTTCACAGTGATGACTTGTTCACAGTGAAACTTAACACTGACATACGCACAATGACATACTCACAATGACATGTTCACATCGACATGTTCACAGTGTTGTATTCACGATGTTGTTTTCAAGGTAAATTGTGAGAGTACAGAAGTGACATGATCAGCAAATTTGTGGTTAGAAATTAGAAATGAATGGCATAGCTCAACAACAATGGCTGAAATCAAAAGAAGCAAAGGAAGTCTCTTGGCTATGTCTGACATGCAGAGTGTGTGTAATGTTATGTCATGATCACATATTCAGCAATCAAGTGGCATTGTGGCATGTCTGACACGCGGAATGTATGTAATGTCATCTTATGATAACATATTAACTAATCAACTGACATTGTGCTATGAACACTTATCATGGACAACAACTAAGACACGAAACCTGTGACACTGACACTTACTTAGAGCATTATTCAACTGCGCCTATGAGAGAGGGAGAGGATAACCTTTGTTAGACCGAGTTTCTAATGTACGTCACAGCACACGAAACGGTGACAATTAGTTTGACCGAGTTTCTAATGCCTGTCACAGCACACGAGACGGTGACAATGCCAGTCTGATGTCTGTCAGAGCACACGAGACGGTGACAATGTCAGTCTAATATCTGTCACAGCACACGAGACGGTAACAATTGTCAGAACAGGTGTCTAAAATCTGTCGCAGCACATGAGACGGTGACAATTGTTAGAACGGGTGTCTAATGTCTGTCACAACCTACAAGACGAAAACAATGTCAGTCTGATGTAATGGCAAAGTATAACAGGTTATTAATATTTCATTTGAGGCCAGACTCTTATCGAGTCTTTGGACCATCGTGTGAAGATTGTTTCCCAGTACTACCACAAAGAGGTATGGTGTTCAGCACTAACACATGGAGGTGAAGTGTCCAGTACTACCACATGGAAATAAAGTGTCCAGCACTACCGCACGGAGGTACTGTGTCCAGCACTACCACACGAAGACAGAGTGTCCGGTACTACCAAATGGAGGTGTGGTGTCCAGCACTACCACATGGAGGTATAGTGTCCAACACTACCACATGGAGGTAAGGTGTCCAACACTACCACATGAAGGTATAGTGTCCAACACTACCACATGGAGGTATAGTGTCCAACACTACCACATGGAGGTATAGTCTCCAACACTACCGCATGAAGGTATAGTGTCCAGCACTACCACATGGAGGTGTGGTGTCCAACACTACCACATGGAGGTGTGGTGTCCAACACTACCACATGGAGGTGTGGTGTCCAACACTACCACATGGAGGTATGGTGTCCAACACTACCACATGAAGGTATAGTGTCCAACACTACCACATGGAGGTATAGTCTCCAACACTACCGCATGAAGGTATAGTGTCCAACACTACCACATGAAGGTATAGTGTCCAACACTACCACATGGGGGTATAGTCTCCAACACTACCACATGGAGGTATAGTCTCCAACACTACCACATGGATGTAGAGTGACCAATGGGTGTCCATAGCCACCACACGAAACAGTGGTGACTAGGACTGCATCCTAGAACCGCGGTTTTCGCGGCCATCACTTGAAGCTGGGGTACAGACTGGATGGCCCTGAAGGAAACAGCGGGATGCACTCTGGTGAGTAAATTTAACACTATAGCTGTGAGAATAATTGCTGGAATTGAGTAGTTGCCGGAAGAGAGAAACTACTCGCTGGAATAGAGTACTTGTTAGAACAGACACAGTATGTGCTAGAATCAACAGAGTACTTGCTAGAATAGACACAGTATGTGCTAGAATAAACATAGTACATGCTAGAATAGATACAGTATGTGCTAGAATAAACGGAGTATGTGCTAGAATATATACTGTATGTGCTAAAATAAACAGAGTACATGCTAGAATATATATAGGATGTGCAAGAATAAATAGAGTACGTGCTAGAATTGACACAGTATGTGCTATAATAAACAGAGTAAAGGCTTGCATTCATAGAGTAAATGATAGAAATGGTAGGGTACTTGCTAGAATATAGAGAGAGTACTTGCTAGAAATGAGTACCTGCTATAATAGTTAGAGTCATTGCCAGAATAGACAATGTACTTGCTAGAAAAGACAGAGTACTCTGCTAGAGTATAATGCTTGGCAGAATAGAGTACTTGCTAGAATAGAGAGAATAAATGCTAGAATGATGAGAGCACTTGCTAGAATAAAGAGAGTATTTTCTAGACTTGCTTGAATATAGTACTTACTAGCATAGAGAGAGAGATCTTGCTAGAGTAGAGAGAGAGAGAGAGAGAGAGAGAGAGAGAGAGAGAGAGAGAGAGAGAGAGAGAGAGAGAGAGAGAGAGAGAGTAATTACTAGAGAGAGTCAATCAATCAGTTGCCGTCTCCGCAATGAAGGTTGGCTGCAATCGATCTCCAACACTGTCTGTCTCTTGCCTTGACTGTACATTCTGTCAGGCTGATGTTCGTCCATCTCTTGATGTTGTCCGCCCATTTGTATCGTTGTCTACCTCTTGCTCGCTTGCCCTCAACCTTGCATTCCATTATGGTTTTTATAAAAGTATCATGTCATTTAACGTGGCCAAAATATTTCACTTGTCTCATCTTTATAAATCTCCAGGGCTTCTATGCGACTTTCTAATTGCTTGTTCAATGTCCAGGCTTCCGAGCCATACAGTAGCGTTGAATATACGTAGCATTTGACAATTCTCATTTTTAATGCGTTATTAATCTCTCTAGATGTTAATACTGATTTCATGCCGTTGAAAGCATTTTTGGCCATTCCTATTCTCTTTTTGATTTCCATTTCACTTCTGCCATCATCAGTTATTATATGTCCAAGATATGATAAACTTGTTACTTGTTCTAGTATCTGCCCTTTTACTGCGATGTTCATTGATGACCTTTCCTTTTCACTGCTAATTATCATCGTTTTTGTTTTTTGGATGTTAATATCTAAGCCATATTCTGCACTTTGCCTGTTTACTTCTTCTACTAGATTTTGTAACTCTTGCTCACTTTCTGCTTAGTAACACGGTATCGTCAGCATAGCTAAGATTGTTTATGATTCGTCCATTGATGCTGAGTCCAGGCATTTCAGCTTGTTTAAAAATTCTTTCTGTGTATAGGTTGAAGAGGCTTGGGGACAGTACACATCCCTGCCATACTCCACTTTTTATCTCTATAGGTGACGAATAGTTATTACCGCATCAACAAACGCCACTTGTTCCCAGCTACAAGTTACCAATAAGTCTGATGTCCTTTCCGTCTACTCCTATATCTTGAAGGCATGTAATTAGTCGTTCATGTTGTACTCTATCAAAAGCTTTCTTGTAGTCTATAAAACAAACATATATACTTTCTTTAACTTCTATATATTATTCAATTAACATCCTCAAACAGATAATTGCTTCTCTGGTGCCGCTGTTTTTGAGGAACCCAAATTGTTCAAGAGTACTTGCTATAAATGAAATAACATTTGATAGATTAAATAATGTACTTGCTAGAGCAGTAGTTCTCAGCCGTTTTTGGCGCATGCACCCCTTCACATTATGTTCAGAATGTCTTTACCCCTTCTCCCACCTTTCCTATTTCCTCCCTATACATCACCCGCCCCTACACAGTATAGTACAAATGGAAGCGACATTTAATAATACATACTAGAACAAGTCTACACGTCTACATAAAACGTGATTTGCAGGTCTACTTACATCATGAAATGAATTTCAGAAAGGCGAGAAGTGCAGAACACTAAAGTATGGAGGGAAAAACAATATCGAGTGATCGGTTTTTGTATAATAAATAACCTTCACCTCCCCCTCCCTGGAAACATTAAAATCCCCCCGGGGAAAGGGGGGGGGGGGAAATTCCTCACCGGTTGAGAACCACTGCTAGTATAGACATTATGTGCTGGAAGAGCCTACAAGCTTGAATATAGTGCTTGCTAGCTTAAAGAGAGTATTTGTTAAAATAGTGATAGTACTTGCTAGAATAGAGTGCTTTTTAGAATATAATACTATCTAATAAATATAAAGTACGTGCTAGATTAGAGTGAGAACTTTATAGAATAGAGTGAGTACTTGATAAAATATTGTACTTGTTTTAAAATAGTTTCCTAGAATAGAAAGAGTTCTTGTCAGAATAGAGAAAATACTTGTTAGAATAGAGAGTACTTGCTAGCATGGAGAGAGCACTTGCTAGCATAGTGAGAGCACTTGTTACGATAGAAGTATTGCTAGAATAGTGTACTTACTAGAATAGAGTACTTGTTTGAATATAGAGTGTGGTTGCTGAGACAGACGCAGTTACAGATAGCCCTGACAAAGATAGGAGCAATTGAAATAACTGACACACATATGTCATCATCATCATGTGCCATACCGATACGTGACAGCAGCCAAAACTCGCCATCTGACACGATCACCACTGTTGGGTCTGGTCAGTGTTACATTCTGACGCAATCACTTTTCGTGTACCCGTTTCCGTGGATATCACTTATCTTCCTGTGTACTGCTATCCTCGTTCACTCTAGGGAGAGACACCTCCACATAATCCCACATATATACTCACTCACTCACGAACACACACACACACAACACACACATACACACTTACACGTGAAATACACACAGATATACGCATATACACATGAAGGCATACACACAGACGCGAGTTCTTTTACATATGAAATATTACCCTTTTTCCTTCGACAGCAGCGTCATCACCATCAACTTGCTGGCTTGCGGCATCTATAAACCAGATAATTCCCTCTGCAAATTTAGATACACTATTAGAGAATATGAATACATGTGACCAGGGCAAATGTTATCCCTGTCCATCACCGGACATTGACAACATCTTTCATCACCAATTATTGACAAGATCTGTCCATCACCAGACATTGACAAAATCTGTCTATCACAAGTCATTGACAAGATCTGTATATCACAAGTGGTTGACAAGATCTATCTATCACAAGTCATTGACTAGATCTGTCTATCACAAGTCATTGACAAGATCTGTATATCACACGTAAGTGACAAGATATGTCTATCACATGCCATTGACAAGATATGCCTAGCACATGTCATTGACAAGATCTGTTGTGACCATGGATATGTGAATATAACTCCTGAGAACACTAGGTCAGCTGTGCCACGGAATGGCTTTTTAAAAAATATAGAACTAGATACATTAAAGAATTAGACATTATAGACATAGACACATTATAGACCTAGAAAAACTAAAGAACTAGGCACAATTTAGAACGAGACACAGTTATAGGATTAGACATAATATAGAACTATACACAGTTATTGAATTAGACACAGTATAGAACTAGACCACTGCTCATAGAAAAACTAAGAAGTATAAACAGACTGACCCAAACGGATATAGACCCGGCAATGTTAATGGACTACGAGATAGATCGACGATTCAAAAATTAGGCACAATGAACGTCTGCAGTTTTAAGAAGAAGAACTTATAGAAACAATGGAAGAGAAAAAGTTGGACTGATGGGAATAGCGGACACCGAATAAAAGGGGAAGGATGCAAGGAGATCCACCACAGTTACACGCTTGTCTACTCTGGAGTAGAACAGCAAGAAAGAGCTAGACACGTTGTGGGAATAGTCATTGAACCACGGCTAACAAGAGGAATACCAGAAATAAAATATATATCAGAACGAATCATAACAATGAGGATAAAAGAACAAACAATTACAATATAAGTACACAAATATGCACCATGTAATACAAAGAATAATGAGCAAGAATGATAGGAATTCTACGAAGATTTCTATGACGTGCTAAATAAAATAGATAAGCAGGACAACATCATAGTTATGGGAGACTTCAATGCAAGACAAGGACACAACAGAGCGGGCATAGAAGAAACATCTTGGAGCATATGGAGACCAACATAATGAAAGAAATTATAACGGAAGTAGACTGATAGAGCTATGCAGCCAACACGACCTCTATATAACAAACACATTCTTTTAACACAAAGACTCACAAATATACACCTGATATAAATGGAACGATCTAGATACTAAAAGCCAAATTGATTTTATATTAACAAGAAATAACAGAAAGAAATATATTAGATGCAAGGGCAGTGCCCAACTTAAGTGTAAACACAGACCACAAAGCAGCCGCTGCCACAATAAGAATCATCAGTAGAAGAAAGCAAAGATCAGGAAGATGCATGCCATGCGAGTCAGTAAACTTAAAAAAATACCTCAAAGACAATTCAGTGAGGGAAAATTATGAGAAAGAATTAACTGAAATCTTTGTAAAATTACCCATAGAAAGAAAGACAGTGGGAGAAGAATGTGAGATGTTCAAATCAAGCATTTTAAATACTGCAAAAATAACATGTGGAACCACGGCAAAAACGCAACATACGGATAAAGAAAATAACAAGTTAGTGGAACGCAGAAGAAAATAAAGCTGTAAACGACAAAAAGGAAAAATATAAAAAGTTGTCGAAGAGCAAACAGGAATGCGATTACATGGAATATAGAATAGCGAGAAGAAGACGCGTTAATAGAATAGTAAAGAGAGAAAAACAAAAAAGACTGGGAGGAGTATGGAGATACCCTAAATAAAAACTACAAGGAGGCAACTAGAAACTTCTACAAAAAGTTAAGTGCAATGAGAACCAGACAAGAACCCTTTGACCCAACTGAAATAATTAACAGCGATAACGGAGAACTAATAACTGAACAAAAACAAATCCTAATAAGATGGAAACAGTACTTCGACCAACTTCTTAACATTCCATCAGATGTCACAGGAATTCAAGAAAACGACAAGGATGCCACCGAAGAAATAGAACCAGATATACTGAAAGAGAGAATTATAGAAGCCGTCAGAGTAGTCCCATTGAACAAATCACCAGGACAAGATGAAATACCAAATGAACTAATTAAAGCGGCAAGAGAAGTAGGAACAGCATAGCTACATAGACTATTCAACCATGTTTGGGTAGAACAAAAGACACAATGAGACTGGGTAAACGCCATAATTATCCCAATTTGGAAAACCAAAGGCATCAAAAGAGACTGCACACAATACAGAGGCATACCACTAATGTGTCATACTAGGAAAATATTTAGCAAAATTCTCGAGAAAAGATTACGAACTACTATAGACCCCCAGCTAAGCGAAACACAACATGGATTTAGAAAAATCAAAGGATACACAGATGCCATTTTTGCTCTTAGACAACTTATAGATAAATCAATCGAATTCAATGAAGCACTGTACTCAGCCTTTGTCGACCAAAAACAAGGGTATTTGATGGAGTAGATAGAAGCAAGATGTGGGAAATCCTTAAACAATATGGAGTGAGTACACATCCAACAAACCTATGTAGAAGCTTATACAACAACAGTGAATGCATAGTGAGAGCAACTGGGGGGCCACTCAGAACCCTTCACCATAAGATCTGGAGTACGGCGATGTTGTGTCTTATCCCCTCTCTTGTTCATAACATATATAGACAACATATGTAAAGAAACCAGCCAAACAGAGACCACAAGAACACCGCATGACGAGAACACAGAAGATGAACCTACATCAAATTTAACCATTAGAGAACTCCTGTTTGCGGACGACCAAGCACTGATAGCGAAATCAGAAGCTGAATTACGAGATCACGTGAATAGTCTAAATGAAATGTGTAGGGAACAAACGTGAAAATTAACACAAGTAAAACAGAGGTAATGGCTGTAACTAAAGAAGAAAAAGCAGCAACGATTCACCTAAACTAACATTCCTTGAAACAAGTAAAGAGTTTCAAGTACCTAGGAAGTATAATATCATCAAATGGCAAATCAGAAGACTATGTCGAAAATAGATGCTATAAGGCAAACCAACTCATTAGACATATGGCACCAATACTAAAGAACAAACATGTATCAATAACTACTAAGAAAGCACTTTACAACACAATCTTCCTGCCAACTCTATGTTACCAATGCCAAACCTGGACAATGACCCCCCCCAAAAAAAAACGAGAAAAGAAAAATCACAACAACAGAAATGAGATTCCTGAGAAGAATACTCAATGTCTCAAGCAGAGATAAGATCAGAAATGAACAAATCAGGACAAAAGTGGGAGTTATAGCTGCACTATATTTTATTAGAAGGCAGCAAGTCAAATGGTTTCGCCATGCAAGTAGGTTACCAACTAACAGTATATCACAACAAGCAATAATGTACAGACCAGAGGGAAGCAGAAGAAGAGGCCGACCACGTAAACGAGCTACGCAGGGAATAACAGAGTCCATGGGAATATCGATACATGAAGCCCATAAGCGGGCACTCTACCACTGTTTATACTTCACCTCGACACCACAAGGTACAAGAGGAACATGATCAGATGAGATGAGATAGAACTAGAAACAGTATAGAGCTAGACACAGTATAGAACGAAACACATTACAGAATTAGAAACATTAAAGATCTAGACACTATAGAATTAGACACAAAATCAAATCAAATCAAATCAAATCAACTTTATTAGGGTCACAAATTGGGCGCTCAGGCCCGTCTTACATTCGGCCCTTCCAATCACTCGTCTTTCGTTCATCATGAGCATTATACATTTACATAGGAAGAAAAATAAACATTGTGAAATGAATGTTGTAAACATAAACAAGGCTAATTACCATGATATGAGGCCCATCTCCCACCTATCCATACATCACCCCACCCACAGAACACCCCACCTACCCACACACACGAGCACCAAGGGACACATACACACCCCCACCTACCCACACACACGCACACCAAGGGACACATACATACCCCACCAACCGACCCATCCCCCTCCCGCACATCCCCCACCCACACACACACTGCCCTCACCTGATCCCCCAACCAAAACACACTCGCCACCCACAAACATTCCCACACCAACCCACACATCCCACGCCCATCCACATACACATCCTAACCCACACATCCTCTCCCCACCCACTCCTCAAACCACCCATCCCCCAGCCACATCTCCATCGACAACATATTCCCCACCCATGCACACAATCCCCCACCAACCCACACATCGCACATCCACTCACACATCCCCAAACCATGCACACACATCCCCACCAACTGACATAGAACTAGACACAGTTATAGAATTCGACAATATATAGATTTAGACACAATGTAGAACTAGACACAATATATAAAAAGACATAGTTATAGAATTAGTTGCAATATACAACTAAACACCGTTATATAATTAGACACAATGTAGAACTAGACACAATATAGAACTAGACACAGTTATAGAATTAGCCACAATATAGAACTAGACACGAGATAGAACCATACACACAATAAAGAACTAGACACAGTTATAGAATTAGACACAATATAGAATTATACACAGTATAGAACTAGAAACAGTCATAGAATTGAAACAATAATGAACTAGACGGGATGTAGAATTAGACACAATATACAACTAGACAAACTATTGAACTAGGCACAGTATAGAACTAGGCAAAATATAGAACAAGGCATAATATAGAACTAAACATAATATCGAACTAGAGAAACTATAGAACTCGACGCAATGTATAACTGGGTACAGTTATAGACTTAGACATAATACACAACTAGACAATAATGTAATTAAACAGAATATAAAACTGGACGCAATATAGAACTAGACAAACTATAGAACTCGACTTAGTGTAGAACTACACACAGAATACATCTAGACACAATATAGAACTAGACACAGCATAGAACTGGACGCAATAAATGACTAGACACAATATAGAACTAGACACAGTTATAGAATTAGACACAATATAGAACTAGATACAGTATATAACTAGACACATTATAGAACTAGACGCAGGTATAGAATTCGTCACAATATAGAACTAGACACAATATAGAACTAGATACAGTATAGAACTAGACACATTATTGAACTAGACGCAGTTACAGAATTCGTCACAATATAGAACTAGACACAATATAGAACTAGATACAGTATAGATTTAGACACGATATAGAACTAGACACATTATAGAGTCAGACGCAATATAAAACTAAACACAATGTAGAAATAGACACAGTTGTAGAATTAGACACAATGTAGAAGTAGACACAGTATAGTACTATACACAATATGGAACTAGACACAGTCATAAAACTAGGCACAATACATAACAGACACAATATAGAACTATGCACAATATAGAACTAAACACAGTATAGAACTAGACACAATATAGAACTAGACACAATATAGAACTAGACACAATGTAGAACTAGACACTGTATATAAATAGACACGTGGTAGAACCAGATACAATATAGAACTAGACACAGTCATAGAATTGTACACAATGTAGAACTAGACCAAGTATAGAACAAGACACATTATAGAACTAGGCGCAGTTATAGAATTAGACACAATATAGAACTAGACACAATTTAAAACAAGACACAATATAGAAATAGACAGTGTAGACCTAGACACAATATAGAACTAGACACATTTATTGAATTAGACACAATATAGAACTAGACTCATTATAGAACTTGACAGTATAGAATTATACAGAAAGAGAGAGATTTAAAGGTAGATAGACAGATAGAGAGAAAGGCAGAGAAGGGGAGAGAGAGAGAGAGAGAGAGAGAGAGAGAGAGAGAGAGAGAGAGAGAGAGAGAGAGAGAGAGAGAGAGAGAGAGAACAAGAGGGAGAGAGAGTGAGTGAGTTTTCTAGAATAGAGGTAGAGCTAGCTAGAACAAAGTACTTGAAAGAATAATGAGGGACCACTTGCTAGAATAGAGTATCTGCTAGAATAGAGAGATGACTAGCTAGAATATAGTATTTGCTAGAATAGAGTATTTGCCAGAATAGAGAGATAAATACTAGCTAAAATGTAGTATTTGCTAACATAGAGAGATAATTAGCTATACTAGAGTATTTGCTAGAATAGACAGATAACTAACTAGAATATAGTATTTGCTAGAATAGAGAGATAACTAAGTAGAATAGAGTATTTGCTAGAATAGAAAAAGCCCTTGCTAGAATAGAGTATTTCCTAGAATAGAGAAAGCACTTGCTAGAAAAGAGTATTTCCTAGTGACATATGCCTGGGTCATAGACAGTAAGGTGAGTGACCTGGCCACGAGAAAAACAACCAGCCATGAGAAATAATGGTGAGGGTGAGTGGAAACCCCCAGGATGGATGGAGGGAGAGACAGTTTTAGGCTGGGGTGTAATGTTGTAGGGAGCCCAGGGAGGGGCTACACAGTAGAGTTAAAAGACAGTGGAAAACGGTGACTAGTGAGTGGAAGCTGGGACCGAGTGAGGAGTCGGTCGCCGAAGGACAGTTTAGTTGTGTGTGAAGTCAAGGGACTTCAAGAGAGTTGATGTGTAGATGCCGAACTGGTCGGTAGTCTAAGGAGAAGCGGAGTTAGAGATCTCCGTGTTGTGTTGTTCACCTAGTTGTGAAGACAGGCCTGAACCAGAGTGGGTTCTATAGTGAGTGAGGGCCTGAACCCAGAGTGGGTGATATAGTTAGTGGAAACTAAGACCAAGTGTGTGGGTGTATTGTGTGAGGTCCAGCGGTGGATA
This sequence comes from Cepaea nemoralis, assembly GCA_014155875.1. Taxonomy (NCBI): domain Eukaryota; kingdom Metazoa; phylum Mollusca; class Gastropoda; order Stylommatophora; family Helicidae; genus Cepaea; species Cepaea nemoralis. Next base: position 102,051 of record JACEFZ010000234.1, read on the forward strand.
GAAGCTGGACTAAATGTCTTGTGAATTTGAGATTCAGCAGGCCGCGAGAAGACAGTGATGTGTGCGGATTAATTGTGAGGAGGATATTTATATTTGATGGATTATATATTGTTTTTCTGGATATATACATATGTTCCGTGAGTCTGTGTTATTTCTGTATTAAAGGATTATGTGCGCCAAGATCGATCTTGTTTACTGACTGGTGAGTGTGCACTGCGGGGGTGAGTTGTATCCTGAGAGAGTTAGATAGCTCAATTGACACACCAGGAGTATCGTTACCTAGACAACGACCATATCACGAACTTATCATCAAGAACATCGAACTTATCATAAAGTACATTCGTGATAATCTGGGAGTAAAGATTTTCTTACAGCTACATTCGGTCAAGGAACACCGTGTAATATTGAGATATCTGTGGGCTCTTCACTGAGAGAGGAGTTATTATCTGGTGATTTCGTTCCATCATACTAACAAACCGTGACAATTTGGATATCATTGTTTCAAGAGGTTAATGTGAACTCTTTTTTGTGGGCGCCAGATAAACACAGACAGACAAAGTGAATACTCAAGCTAACAGACAGTTCACGTCAAGTTCAGGACAGGTAAATTTGCTAGCAACCAGTTAACGGAAAACCAGGATTAGTCTAGAAGGCTGTGAGAATATCCTGCGTGTGTGTGTAAGACGGCACATCGAAAGACTGTCGGCGCGCGTGTGGAAGACACGCCATACAGACTAACCGGGAGAGTCGACTACGATGACAGGGTAGTCACTAGTCAAAACAGCACAGAGGAAAAGTCGCGTACACATTGAGGTGTTTGCGACAAGAGCAGTCAGTCCTAGGTGTGTGTGTGTGTGTGTGTGTGTGTGTGTGTGTGTGTGTGTGTGTGTGTGTGTGTGTGTGTGTGTGTGTGTGTGACAGGACAGGATTGAAGACAGTGAGCAATTTCGTCGCGAAATCCGGTGAGTGGTGAGAATTTTGTGTGTGTGTGTGTGCTAAGGCAACGCACTGTGTTGGTCGCGGGTCGACAAGTGAAGAATTTCACCACGGGGGAGAGTAACGGTACCCCTACCACAGCCGTGCTGGGGCAGCAGTGGAAAGTGTGATTTTCCACGGAGTTAATAGAGCAGCCGGGTGGGGCTGTCAAGGTTGTGTGGAAACTGTGTTTACTGAGGATTTTTTCCACTGAAAGTGATAAAGAGAAAATTAGGTTGACCTTGGGAGGCAAGGCTGTTTAACAGTAAGAAGTTACTGAAAAAAATTTCCACGGCTTACTGTGGTCAAGATGACTCATTGTGACTGAACAAAACAAGGTGTTTTGGGTGAAACCAGACTTTATGTTCGTCTTTGTTCAATCCCTTTGTCATCATTACCCTGTTATAAGCAAACAGTTTTAACGTGTCATCATCGCAACCACGGGCGTATTTCTTTGCCAATAGGATCTATATATCCAAGTTTAAAGCGCTGAACATTGGCTGCCATTCTTCTTTTCTTTTTGGTGAATTTTGTCGGGTAACGGAAATCCATAACATTTATGATACAGCAAAGCGCCATCTCCGCAACGAAAGTAACAACAGATCGAAAGAACACTTTGGATAATTATTATTACCGTCAACGTTTCCGACAGTTGGAACTCGTGATCACAACGCGAAATGAAGTAACCACTCAACAAAACAACAAGTCGCTTTGACATCTAGCGGTGTAGACATTTCGCAAAATTTAACACAGATATTTCCAGCGGATTGCGAATAACTATTAAAACGGACAAGAACTTTTGTGACTGATTAATAAGAACTTTTGGCGACGTATTAATAAGCACATATTTGTCAGCCAACCATCTGAACATATTGGTTTGCTCTCATCGTTTTAACTGTCGTTATCGTGCGTGGACTTATATATATATATATATATATATATATATATATATATATATATATATATATATATATATATATATATATATATATATATATATATATATATATATATATATATATATATATATATATATATATATATATATATGGATATGTTATTACATGTAGTTGTTGATAGGCACTTTTTGCGATTTCTATCTACATCAGGATAGGCCTTGTGAAACGTGGGTATTTCTGGTGCTTAAGATATTGGGTTGTAAGTAAAACGTTAATGAGTTAACGTGTCGTGCAGTGGCAATGGAATAGTCCTAACCAATATCTAGAGCCAAGTTGTCTGACGTCAGATTTGTGTATATTTTTATGCTATAATTTGTTTTTCTTTCTCTTTCTTCTTTTCGTTATATTTATGTATATTTGTTGTGTTCGGATATATGCTATTATTGTGATCTTTCGTCATTTCTGCTGTCTAGTGGTCTTTATCAGTTTATTTATTACGCGCACTGTGGGTGTCCCTACACAAGCTTGTGGATGTTACTGTGGATTATTTCTTTGTGGTCGCCGTCTTCGTGTACTTGGCTTGTGCGTCTAACGTTTTAGAGACACCACTTACTGTTATCATTCATCAGTTTGTATATGTATTTATATGTATGTTTAACAATATTTCCAGAAATTGTATACAACTATTTGTTATAGATATACGCGAGGGAGTATAGGTGATATTTCCCCATCACTACCTAGTGCTTATAGAGTGACTAGGTGAGTACAGAGTGATATTTTAGCACTAAGAATTTACGTACACAGGGAGTGCTAGTGTACATAGGGAAGGCACACAAAGACTAGTAGCAGAGTTTTTATATTTATAGTTGGCTGACAGACAGCAACGTATCCACAAGTACAAGATGCCTACTTTAATGGAATATATTGAAGCAGGTGAACGGTTAGGCCTGAAAGGTAAAGAGCTACAGGAGTATGCAGAAGCAAAAGAACAAAAACAGATGGAAAGAGAGGAGAGGCATAATGAACGCGAGGTAAAACGCCTACAGGAAGAAAATGTAGCTGAAGCCATGCGTCTACAGGAAGAGAAAGAGACACAAGTAAAACTAGCTGAAATGGAAAACAAGCGTCTACAGGAAGAAAAGTTAGCTGAGAGAGAACAAAGACAGGCTGAAATGGAAGCCAAGCGTCTACAGGAAGAGAGAGAGAGACACATATGAGAATGGAAATTGAGAAAGAGAAGATTAAGATGGAAGCGGAAATTGCACTTCGAAAACTAGAATTATCATCTAAGGGTCAAAGTGAGGAAAGCAGAAGACCTTCGCAGTCGTCACAACGATTGAAATTGCCATACTTTATGGACCGAGACAACTTGGAATCTTATTTGTCGAGATTCGAAGCATCAGTGAAAGTGTTAGGCATCCCAGACGGCGAGTATGCGATTAGATTGGGCGAGTATTTAACGGGTAAGGAACTAGACACCATGTTCAATTTACCTGTAGAAGAAAGAAACAACTACACTATCTTACGTCAACGTTTGCTGACAAAGTTCCAACTAACTGAACATGGATATAGAACAAAGTTTAGACAGTTAGTGCCAGAGACAAATCAAGATTTCACAGACTTTGTTAACACAGTAAAGAACACATTTAACAAATGGATGGAGCTCGAAGAAGTAGGGAAAGATTTTAATAAATTAGTGGATTTAGTGTTAAGAGACAAAGTATTAGCTTCATGTAATACCAATTTAGTGGCTTTCTTTGAAGAACGTAAGCCAAAGGACATAGACACAATGTCTCAGTTAGGGCAAAACTACATGACTGCACATCCTAACGTATCTATTGGTAGACAATTTAGTGAGGAAATAGTCTGTGCAGCGTACACTAAACAGGACCAGAATCCAGTCATCAGACCAAGGGCGAAAAGTGTGGATTCAGCGCAGAAAGGTGAGCAGCAAGAACTTCAAGATATTGGTTTCCGAGGAAACAATGTTGGTAGGGCAGGACGGTACCCATACAAAAGGGGGAACTTTCAGAGACGTCCAAACAGTTGTGCCGGATGTTGGAATTGTGGGAGCTGGAGACACAAGGCAGCACAGTGTGATGCACAACCATCCAGTGAGCCAACAAGTAACGCAAGGAAGGAGATCATCTGTTTCAAATGTGGAAAGAAGGGGCATGTCAGCCATCAATGTAGGATGAGAGAAACAGAGCACTCAAATGCAGCGCAAGTAATTGAGACGCTGAACAATGAAGATTGTAGTGGGTGCAAACCTCTTTTTGAAAAAGACGGTCAGCCAGTCTTAATATGTGGTCACACAGTTAACGCAGGATCAGCAGTGCATGAAGGAGGAAGTCTGAAGATGCATCATGGGTTTGTTAATGATAGGCCAGCGTTAACAATTAGGGATTCCGGATGTACGTCCATTGGGGTGAGAAAGAGCTTAGTACAGCCCTCGGATTACAAAGGGAAAAAGATTAGATCCATAACCTTTAATGGGACAGTAGAATTCTACCCATTAGCCGTGATAACAGTGAAAACACCATATATCACAGGAAGAGTGACAGCGTGTGTTCTGGACGCACCAGTGGCTGATTTGATCATAGGAAATGTTATGGGAGTTAAAGATTGTACAGAAGAAGAAGTAGTTTATTGGGACCAGAAACATAGTTTAAGTAGTAGCGAGGTAGGTACCAAAAGAAAAACCTAAATTAGAGAGTATAGCTGAAGAAAAAGAGGCACTTGAAGTAGACACGGAGGACAGGGATAGGACAGCTGAGCAGGTGAGAATGGATCTCAAATATAGCTGTAGGGAATCCCAGAGGCAAGATGATACGATATACAAATGTTTCCAAGGGTGCAGTAAAGTGAGACATAGGCAATCAAAGAAGGGTAGATGGTGCTTTGGAAGGAAGAACAATGGTCTCACTCGCAGGTTTTCAGATGGCGGAACTGCATGTGGGCAAGTTGTATTACCGTTAGCACATAGAGACCGATATACAAGAACAGCTCAGGATAGGGCATGTGCAGGGCACATAGGAGTAAGGCGTATGCAGCAGAAAGCAAGGTGCCAGATATATGGGCCAAGATTGAATAACGAGTTCAGACTAAACAGAGACTCAAGTATAACGGTGCAATATGCAGATAGGAAAGTTGAGTCAGTTCAAAAGAGTGTTCGCGACATTACTGACCCAGGGCTAGGGATAGCAAACAGATGTTGTAATTGTAGAAGTACCATGAGTCATGGGTACATGAACGGTAGACACAGCATCGACAGGAATCATAGGTGGAGGTTTGAGGCAAGAAAAGAACCACCTGATATAGGGTAGGTACACAAATAGCTTGTGTCTTTTTGAGGATGTTAATAAACCTGCCCATACACAGATATGATGTTTCCTATGATGTATTATTATGATGTGATGTATTAGTTCATGCATTGGTAGACAAGATAGAAAGTTGGATGTATTGATGTGTGGGGAATAGGGGAGTGTACTATGAGCATTTGATGTATTATTTAGGGTGGTAGTTAGTGTAAGTTGGATTTATACTTACGACTACCCAGGCAATATGTCTATGTCACATATTTGATAAGTATTAGTCTCCCAACATTTGAAAACGATGTTTTCTTTTAGGGGGGGGGGGGGATAATGACATATGCCTGGGTTATTGACAGTAAGGTGAGTGACCTGGCCACGAGAAAAACAACCAGCCATGAGAAATAATGGTGAGGGTGAGTGGAAACCCCCAGGATGGATGGAGGGAGAGACAGTTTTAGGCTGGGGTGTAATGTTGTAGGGAGCCCAGGGAGGGGCTACACAGTAGAGTTAAAAGACAGTGGAAAACGGTGACTAGTGAGTGGAAGCTGGGACCGAGTGAGGAGTCGGTCGCCGAAGGACAGTTTAGTTGTGTGTGAAGTCAAGGGACTTCAAGAGAGTTGATGTGTAGATGCCGAACTGGTCGGTAGTCTAAGGAGAAGCGGAGTTAGAGATCTCCGTGTTGTGTTGTTCTCCTAGTTGTGAAGACAAGCCTGAACCAGAGTGGGTTCTATAGTGAGTGAGGGCCTGAACCCAGAGTGGGTGATATAGTTAGTGGAAACTAAGACCCAGTGTGTGGGTGTATTGTGTGAGGTCCAGCGGTGGATAGGAGCTGGACTAAATGTCTTGTGAATGTGATATTCAGCAGGCCGTGAGAAGACAGTGATGTGTGCGGATTAATTGTGAAGAGGATATTTATATTCGATGGATTATATATTGTTTTTCTGGATATATACATATGTTCCGTGAGTCTGTGTTATTTCTGTATTAAAGGATTATGTGCGCCAAGATCGATCTTGTTTACTGACTGGTGAGTGTGCACTGCGGGGGTGAGTTGTATCCTGAGAGAGTTAGATAGCTCAATTGACACACCAGGAGTATCGTTACCTAGACAACGACCATATCACGAACTTATCATCAAGAACATCGAACTTATCATAAAGTACATTCGTGATACCTAGAATAGAGAAAGCACTTGCTAGAATAGAGTGTTTGCTAGAAGAGAGTAAAATGAGTGATTCGTGATTTCATCATCATCATGTAGCAGAGACATAGTAGAACGTCGCACTCATCACGGCCCACGGTCTCAATCTCCAGCCATCTCTCCAACCTCTTGCTACCTCGTGCCCCGGCTGTCTCCATCTCTAGCCATCTCCAGCCATCTCCCCAACCTCTTGCTACCTCGCGCCCCACCTGTCTCCATCTCCAGCCATCTCCTCAACCTCTTGCTAACTCGTGCCCCAGTTGTCTGCATCTTGAGCCATCTCCAGCCATCTCTAGCCATCTCTCCAACTTCTTGCTACCTCTTGCCCCAGCTGTCTCCATCTCCAGCCATCTCCAGCCATCTCCCCAACACCTTGCTACCTCATGCCCCAGCTGTCTCCATCTCCAGTCATCTCCAGGGATCTCCAGCCATCTCCAGCCATCTCCCCCAACCTCTTGCTCCCCCATGCCCCAGCTGTCCTCATCTCCAGCCATCTTTAGTCATTTCCCCAACATCTTGCTCCCTCATGCCCCAGCTGTCTCCATCTCTAGCCATCTCCCCAACCTCTTGCTCCCTCATGCCCCAGCTGTCTCCATCTCTAGCCATCTCCAGCCATCTCCCTAACCTCTTACTACTCGTGCCCCAGCTGTCTCCATCTCCAGCCATCTCCCCAACCTCTTGCTCCCTCATGCCCCAGCTGTCTCCATCTCTAGCCATCTCCCCAACCTCTTGCTCCTTCATGCCCCAGCTGTCTCCATCTCCAGCCATCTTCAGCCATCTCCCTAACCTCTTGCTACCTCGTACCCCAGCTGTCTCCATTTCCAGCCATCTTCCCAACCTCTAGTTCCCCCGTGCCCCAGCTGTCTCCATCTCCAGCCATTTCCCCAACCTCTAGGTCCCCCGTACCCAAGCTGTCTCCATCTCCAGCCATTTCCCCAACCTCTAGGTCCCCCGTACCCAAGCTGTCTCCATCTCCAGCCATCTCCCCAACATCTAGCTCCCCCGTGCCCCAACTGTCTCCATCTCTAGCCATCTCCACAATCTCTAGTTCCTCCTTGCCCCAGCTGTCTCAATCTCCCGCCATCTCCCCAACCTCTAGGTCCCCCGTACCCAAGCTGTCTCCATCTCCAGCCATCTCCCCAACATCTAGCTCCCCCGTGCCCCAGCTGTCTCCATCTCTAGCCATCTCCACAATCTCTAGTTCCTCCTTGCCCCAGCTGTCTCCATCTCCAGCCATCTCCCCAACCTCTAGCTCCCCCGTGTCCCAGCTGTCTCAATCTCCCGCCATCTCCCCAACCTCTAGCCCCCCCCCCCCCCCCCCGTGCCACAGCTGTCTCCATCTCCAGCCATATCCCCAACCTCTAGCTCCCTCATACCCCAGCTGTCTCCATCTCCAACCATCTCTAGCCATCTCCCCAACCTCTAGCTCCCCCGTGCCCCAGCTGTCTCCACCTCCAGCCATCTCCCCAACCTCTAGCTCCCTAGTGCTCCAGCTGTCTCCACCTCCAGCCATCTCCCCAACCTCTAACTCCCCCGTGCCCCAGCTATCTAAATCTCCAGCCTTCTCCCCGACCTCTAGCTCCCCCGTGCCCCAGCTGTCTAAATCTCTAGCCATCTCCTCAACCTCTAGCTCCCCCGTGCCCCAGCTGTCTAAATCTCTAGCCATCTCCTCAACCTCTAGCTCCCCCCGTGCCCCAGCTGTCTGCAGTGTCCTGTATCCATGGCCGTGTTGGTCGAGAACTGCCTCTCCATCCAGGAAGAATGTCTTCTGCCAATGTTCTCCCCGAGCCCCGGTGACGTGTAATACGATCACAGTATCCCAGTGTCCAAGACGCGATGCTGTGTGTGAGCCACTTGTCGCCATGGAAAATGTCAACATGTTTCTTCGTCTTGGTCCACGATGTTCTAGAAACTTCTGTAACATTTCAGCTCCACGGCCAGAATTTCCTTCTTTAGGCACAAACCACATGCCCAACCACTAACCTGTCCTACACCGCAAGATACTATAGGCAGTAGATGACAGTTTATGGCGGTGATTGGGAAACGGACCACGACTAACATCCACATGTTGCCACAGAAATGATGCCTGTCGTAAAATGTTTACTCGAGCGTGTTTGCTGGTGTTGTGCCGTAGTTTAATGATAGACAAGATTTAAAGTAGAATTAGGGAGTGCCATGAAGAGAAATGCTATATCTCGACCAGAGTCAGATGACATAGACTGGGGCGAGCTGTACTACTAATGTTTCCCGTCGTCATGAGTTTTACGCCATGAGTGTTCTCGGCTTGTTGAACCAATCACGCTAAGTGCTGGCTCTCTGTTATGTACATTATTATGGTTGAAGGTTCTCATTGCGGCGCTCGTACACATGTATGTGTCTGTGTACATCAAGCATGTTCTATGAGCACTGGTACTGTAGGAGTGACGACTTCTACTTCTTTAAGTCAACACAACGCAACTCAATGAATCAACTGGACACAATATTCACAGCTTCTTTTGACTCTAGGCATTTAATAACATATACTAATATTTACGCCACAAACGGTACCCAGAGTCCATAAAAACTTCACGATAATACTAATCACATAACCTGATCACAGATGTAGCGGCACATTTGTTAGCCGTGCTACGAAGTTAAGAACAACGTCGCAACTCGATGGTAGCTCAAAACCCATTGACTACCTGCAGGGGAAGTTGTCTCCTGCTCAGAGACCTGCCTCGATATTCTCATGCGAGGCAAGGTTCTCAATCGTCTCAATCATATACTCACACAATCATATACTCAAACAATGGTATAGAAGACTTCATATAGAATTCTATGCCAAATAACAGTAATGGTTCCATTTACAGGACCAACCGCGTCGGGAAAATGCAGTTAGACCCATATTTCCACAGACCAAACACTGCTCAGGGCCTGACATGGGAGCTATCTCAGAAACTCAGTGCCTGACGTGGGCGCTATCTCACAGTCTCAGTGACTGACTTGGGCGCTATCTCACAGACTCAGTGCCTGACTTGGGAGCTATCTCACAGACTCAGTGACTGACTTGGGCGCTATCTCATAGACTCAGTGCCTAACGTGTGCGCTATCTCACAGACTCAGTGACTGACTTGGGCGCTATCTCATAGACTCAGTGCCTAACGTGTGCGCTATCTCACAGACTCAGTGCCTGACTTGGGAGCTATCTCACAGACTCAGTGTCTGACTTGGGTGCTATCTCACAGACTCAGTGTCTGACTTGTCTCATGCTGGGCGGGCTGCGTGAAGATGTGGGTTTTCTGTACAACTGAGTCTGTGAGATAACGCCAAAGTCAGGAACTGAGACTGTGAGATAGCGTCCACGTCAGGCACTAAGTCTGTGTGATAGCGCCCACGTCAGGCACTGAGTTTGTCAGAAAGCGCCCAAGTCAGGCACTGAGGTCCTGCATTCTCGTCGGGTTGCTCTCCGTCTGAGTGCATGGACCTCAGAGACACATATTTTAACCCAGGGACTGCCACAGGGATCAGCAATCTCACCGGTGCTCTTTAACGTGTATACGATCAAGATTGCAAACCTAGAAGCACCAGGGGTTGGAAGGATACTAACATTTGTACATGATATTATTGCATATAGGCAGGGGTGAGATAGGGAGCAAACAGCCCAGGAGCTACAGGCGACAGTAGACAAAGTGATTGACTGGTGCACTGAAATGAGTGCTGTCATCCACCCGGAAAATGCGGCTGTTTTGTGGTGCTCTCTGGACAACAGGATTGTGAGAGCTGATGTCCCAAGCCTCACGATAGATGGTAGAAACGTCAACAGAGAGAACAAACTGAAGTATCTGGGAATCACATTTGACAGGAGCCTATCCTTCAAGGACCATGTGGAGACGGTTGTGACAAGGTCTCAAAAGGGACTCAATGCACTTAAAACTATGGCTGCAATGGACACAGGGCAGAGAATGCTTTTCACACTATACCAGCACTTGATCTTCTCAGTAATTTATCATGGATTAGGACTGCTCACTGTCTCAGAGAGTCAGCTGGTGAAGTTAGAGCGCATACAGAACGAAGCTAAGAGGATCATTCTGGGATGCACCAGAGACACCCCAGTGGTGTGTATGAGTTACATCCTTGGTCTGCCGACTGTTGCTTGTAGGCTCAAGGTGATGCAGGCGAAGGCATACCTCAGAGTAGCTGCAGACACAGATCACCCGTTGCATGAGGCGCTGGACGCCTTTAATGGTCAGCGCCTGATAAGAGGGAAATCATGGATGGCTCAGGCGGAGGATACAATCAGACAGGTTTGCCTCTCGGAGAACATAAGGCGAGGAGAGGAGTGGGTCAGAGTGCCAGCGGAGCAGTCAGACTTGTGCAGAGTTATAATCACATTGAGCCGGGAGTGCAGGGAGTGACCAGCAGGGGCCACGGAAGTGGAAATCCAGTAACTAATTCAGGAGAATGCTCGCTCGGGTGATGTGATTATCTACACAGATGGGTTGGTGTTAAGAGGTAGGAGAAATGCCTGGGGAGTTCTTAGCAAAAGCTAATGGTCGACGTTTGCTGCAGGAGAGTCTGGCATATGATACCACAACATCTTGCTTAAGAATGGAGGTGGAGGCGGTCAGTGCAACTTTCCGCTGGTTGGAGAATACGATGCACACACACATCGTGATTGTAACTGACACAGAAAGCATGCGGAGGAAGGTGAGGACAGGCAAGCTTCGGGCAGAGTGGTTTGCTTCGCTTCGGAGTTCAGGGGTGGCAAGCATCGCCTGGATCTTTTCTCCGGGGCATGCCGGTATGCTGGGGAATGAACAGACGGCCAAATTGGTTGGCTCTGCAAAATTTGGTGGAGTATTGATACATGACAAGGCAGACGTGGTTGCGGCCTTGTGGGAGCACGCGCACACCTCAAAGGAGCAAATGGATCACCATGGTCTGGCAAAAATGAGACAGCCAGGAGTGACGAGGGGATCTGGCAGACGCTCGACGCTCAGAGAAAAGGCTAGACGGACATATAATTAGATTGCTACTGGTACTATCGGTGTTGGAACTCTTCGCTGGCTGCTGGGGATGGGGACGGAGTGCTTATGGGAATGCCCTGAATGCTGTGATGTCGGTTCTTAAATCAATCAATCAATAAATCAATCAACCAATCAATCAATCAGAGAGCGCTCAAGTCAGGCACTGAATCTGTGTGATAGCGCCCACGTCAGGCACTGAGTCTATGAGATAGCGCCCACGCCAGGCACTGCGTTTGTAAGATAGCGCCCACGTCGGACCCTGAGTCTGTGTGATAGTGCCCACGTCAGGCATTGAGTTTGTTAGAGAGCGCCTACGTCAGGCACTGAGTCTGTGTGATTGCGCCCATGTCAGGCACTGAGTCTGTGAGACAACGCCCAAGTCAGACACTGAGTCTGTGAGATAGCGCCCAAATCAGTCACTGAGTCTGTGAGATAGCGCCCAAGTCAGTCACTAAGTCTGTGAGATAGCGCCCAAGTCAGTCACTGAGTCTGTGAGATAGCGCCCAAGTCAGTCACTGAGTCTGTGAGATAGCGAACACGTTAGGCACTGAGTCTATGAGATAGCGCCCAAGTCAGTCACTGAGACTGTGAGATAGCGCCAACGTCAGGCACTGAGTTTCTGAGATAGAGCCCATGTCATTCCCTGAGCAGTGTTTGGTCTGTGTAAATATGGGTCTAACTGCATTTTCCCGACGCGGTTAGTCCTGTAAATGGAACCATTACTGTTATTTGGCATAGAATTCTGTATGAAGTCTTCTATACCATTGTTTGAGTATATGATTCTATATAAGGTCGTCTATACCATTGTTTGAGTATATGATTCTATATGACGACTTTTAAATCATTGTTTGCGTATATGATTCAGGGTCATGGTTAATGCCGATCAGTGTATGAGAGTATGGGTAATGGGTAATGTGGCATTGATGGGTTGATAATGTGGCAATGATAGGTCTGTAATGTTGCAATGTTAGGTCAGTCATTTAGTAATTTTAGGTCAGTCATGTGGCAATGTTAGGCTGTAACAATGGTGTTAGTTGCGATGTGTCAGGTCTTAGTTAGATATGACTGAGCTACCGTATGACAGTAGACGATACTACCTGCTTCTGTTAGCGCCCAATGTTGGGCGACGCTTACCAAACCCGACATCTCACATTGTGCCAACGGCTTCGAACGAAGGAGCCCAATTGGGAGGGTACAAGCCTTATCTTAGTGCGAGGAAATGCAACCTAAAGACTAAATGTCATGGCAGGGCAGACCAGGCCTTAAGTCTTGATTGGCAACTGGTCTAGGATTGATGCTCCGACAGGCGGACAGTTAGAGCATTGCTTTGCTTATCCGGCAGCTTCTACAGCTTGTCTTGTTCCAGACGTATTGGTTTACCTTTCCTCTGGCATACACTAGACAGGCCGAGAGAGGGATCATGCTGCATGGGCAACATATGGTCTCTAAATTCAGCCCAGGCTTTGTGTTATGGAGAGGTATAACTCCATTTTACTATCGTCTGTCAAGACGGTAAGGTGCCAGTCAGTCAGACAGAGTTGCGATTCGGTAAGTGCTGTCTGCCATTGGTCCACTGAGCCAAACATAAGATGAACGAGGCAGATGTTGCATGAGCCAATGGAAGAACCCGATAACATCATGGATGGGTAGCAGCATGATCGCCCCAACTCAGGTACAGGGATACTGTTTGATGTCCCAGTTTACGGAATACTGTATGGTGTACCAATTACATGAATACTGTTTGATGTTCCAAGTACAGGAATAATGTCTGATGTCCCATTACAGGGATAATGCTGATGTCCTAAGTGCAGGGATACTTTCTGATATACCAAGTACAAGAAAACTGTCTGATGTCCCAAGTACATGAATACTCTCTGATGTCCCAATTACACGAATACTGGCTGATGTCCAGTGTGCAGGAATATTGTTTGATATCCTAGGTACAGGAATACTGTCTGATGTCGCAAGTACAGAAATACGGTCTGATGTCCCAAGTAATTGAATACTGTCTAATGTCCCAAGTACAGGGAAAATGTCAGTAGTGCAGTTGGGCGCACGTCCACGTAATTCAGCATCCAAGATGTCTGCCTATAGATTTTGAAGGTTTTTTTGGCGAGTTGGGTAAAAAAATTGTTTGGGAGAAAATCCCGGGTGAAATTTTTTTGGCGGGTAAGTTTCTGTAAAAGTAATTATGGCTGCCTGGTCCGGGTCTTTTTTTTTTTTTTTTTTTTTTTTTTTGGGGTGGGAATTTGTCTGGAACGGGGTCTATGAAAATCTGTGGGTTGTTTCTGTGAAAGTAATTAAGGTACTGATAGAAAGAGGGGCGTAAAAGTGTTCGTGTCTATGAATTTCTGGTTGGTGGGAAGGGAGTTTGTTTCTGCGAAAGTAATTAAGGTAGTGTGAGCACGGATGAGGCCTGAAGGGGTGGTTGAAGCGATGTATATATTTTGGTTACAAAACATAGGGTATATGATCTGTTATACAACTATGCGTGGTGAGGGCGTGATGTATAAACTGCCAAGGGCGGGGTGTGACGGGTCGTGGTTATACTCGACGAATCATGGGTAGAGGTGTAGATGGTTACTATCATCTGAACAGTGTGATAGTAGTGTCTTAGTGAAATTAAACGGTGGTATGTAGCTTATTCATCGATTACAAATCTTATAAAGGTGTAATGGGTGTCATTTGGTGGTAAGGGGTGGGTACCAGGTATTAGTGGTCAAGTATCGAGTGGTCGATATAGGGGCGGTCATAAATGTAATGGGTATTGATAAGAGGTGTTATGTTCGTAGTTACACACGGGTCAACCAGTGGTCAAGCAGCGGTCATGTAGTCAAGTGAGGAAATTTTAGGGAAAAGTGGTTGTAATGATATGGTGATGCTTACAGGGTGATAAATTAGTGGTCAAGCAGTGGTCAAGCAGTGGTCAAGTGGTGTTCAAGTGAGAAAATTTTAGGGAAAAGTGATTGTAATGATATGGTGATGCTTAAAGGGTGAAAAATTAGTGGACAAGCAGTGGTCAAATGAGGAAAATTTTAGGGAAAAGTGATTGTAATGATATGGTAGTGATTAAAGGGTGGTAAATTAGTGGTCAAGCAGTGGTCAAGCAGTGGTCAAGTGGTCAACTGAAGAAATTTTAGCGGAAAGTAGTTGTAGCGACATGGTGATGAATAAAGGGTGATAAATTAGTGGTCAAGTAGTGGTCAAGTCGTGGTCAAGTGGTCGAGTGACCACTTAAATTGTAGAGGACGATGTGCCTCAGATTATGGTAGTGGTTAAAGTGCTTGATGACGTGGTCAAGCAGTGGTCAAGCAGTGGTCAAGTAGTCGAGTGACCACTTAAATTGTAGGGGAAAGTACGTAGTCAAGTAGTGTAGTAGGGGAAAGTACGTAGTCAAGTAGTACGTAGTCAAGCAGTGGTCAAGTAGTCGAATGACCACTTAGATTGTGGGGGAAAGTACGTATAGTCTAATGGTGGTGGGTAAAGTGAGGAGGAATCACTAGTAGTGATAATAGTACTACCAATATTAGCGACAAGAATATTAGCTGGTGCGTTGTTAGAGATACAAGTCTCTTTTTTGTGGGGTTTGTAAAAATCATCCAAAGAGGGTCATACAACCACAAAGACAGCCAAGTACACACATGTGCACACTTGATACACACAAATACAAAAACAACCAAACATACACACATACAGATACAGAAGTACAGACAAACCATACCATTACTACTGTCATCACAACTATACACAAGTACACACATGTACACACTTGATACACACAAATACAAAGACAACCAAACATACACACATACAGGTACAGAAGTACAGACAAACCATACCATTACTACTGTCATCACAACTATACACAAGTACACACAGACACACTCACCCATACACAAGAACACTCAAAGACAAATACAAAGACAACAAAACACACACACGTACACACATACAGATACAGAAGTACAGACAAACCATACCATTACTACTGTTATCACAACTATACACAAGTACACACAGACACACTCACCCATACACAAGAACACTCAAAGACAAACACAAAGACAACCAAACACACACACGTACACACATACAGACACAGAAGTACAGACAAACCATACCATTACTACTGTCATCACAACTATACACAAGTACACACAGACACACTCACCCATACACAAGAACACTCAACGACAAACACAAAGACAACAAAACAAACACACGTACACACATACAGACACAGAAGTACAGACAAACCATACAATTACTACTGTCACAACAACAGCTATACACAAGTACACACCCATAATCAAATACACAAAGAGGGTCACACAAACACACATACAAACACAAAGACAACCATACAAAGACAACCCATACCATTACTACTGTCACATCAACAGATATACACATGTGCAGAGATATCACAACAAGTACAGACACACTCACCCATAAACAAATACACACCCATAGCCTCTTCCTGTTCCCACAAGACTAAACTACACAAACCACATACCCTTTTTGATAACGAACGCGGATGTCCGAGAAGCCCCTACGTCACCAGCGCCATATGCAAAAGTCATTAAGTGGTAGCATGAGTCATCGGTTTGTCTGCTACGTCAGCTATGTAGGGTCGTGTGCAGAACCAGTGTATAAAATAGACGGCGTCTCCTCACTCGCTCTACACCAGTTCACGTGGTGACTTAGGTAGCTACAGTGTTATTTTCGAACCAGGCTGGTGTGAGCATTGTTCGTGTAGTAAGCAGATATTGTTCACGTGCTGACTTGGCTAGCTACAGCGGTAAAACAGGTTGGTGTGAGCCTTATTTGTGTCGTCGGCATCTGATAAAACAGTGAAACATATATTGTATACACCAGAACATTTTTTGCGGTTGTAAGAAAGAAAAAATGTGAAAGTGTGACTAATGACCAGTTTATCAATATAACCACCAGATCTACTGTCACGTGTTCGGTGTGCGACAAAGCCTATTGTGATAACTATACCCTTAATCGTCACATTCGGACCATCCACACCCATGACGATCAACCACACTTATGTCATATCTGTGGACAACTTTTCAACAGAAAAGGCAATCTACAAAGACACATACGAACACAGCATCAGCCACGTATGAATACACCAAATACTACAACATCAGAGACGACAGCTGTAACAGAAGTAGAGTATTAGGTGGGAAAAGGCTACGGCACGATTGAGCATCGGGGGAGAATGGGAAGAGAGATGCTCAAGTCGTGACGTAGTTTGTTGTCATGGGGCAGTCAAGATCAGGGCCTGGAACTGGAAGGACGCCATGTTTATAGAACTTGTCATCAAATGTAAATAAACCTTATTTATATGAAAGCCAACAGTCCTTGTTAGTCCTTACTCTGTTATAGGACGAATATTGGTGCCCACGACACAGGATTCGAGCCTGGTACAACGCGGAGTCTCAAAATGCTGTCTACTGAGTAAGAACGCGGAGTCTCAAAATGCTGTTACTGATAAGATCGCGGAGTCTCAAAATGCTGTCTACTGTATAACATCGCGGAGTCTCAAAACGATGTCTACTGTATAATACATCGAAGTAGCTCAAAAGACTATGAAGATCCTTGGTACGTTTATGTCGATTGCCAGAGACAGAATTTCAGCACGGTTCTAAACAAGTATTGAACATAACAAAGCGCAGTTGGAAAAATGGCCAATAAGTTATCTGTGAGAAGTACAGCAACCAAAAGCCCGGCCAGGGGTGGTTGTCTGTAAGTCTTTTTCAAGACTTGATATCAAAATTTAATTGGCGTCAGGAAAAGGATGAAGACCAACTTGCCGTAACGGGTTGCAGCGCCTGCGATTGTCATCAAACCGGCGAGCATCAATTGTAAACGGCTCCTCTTGTCCATTCATCTAGCGAACGTGTCAGGAGTGTGCTGAAGCTCAAGTCAGTTAATCGTTATCTCGAGCGAGCAGGAGTTTGCTAAAGGTCAGGCCAGGTTAACCGTTGTCTCGAGCGAGCGGGAGTTTTGCTGAAGGTCGGCCCAGTTTAATCGTTGTCTTGAGCGAGCAGGAGTTTTGCTGAAAGTCGGGCCAGTTTAACCGTTGTCTTGAGCGAGCAAGAGTTTTGCTGAAGGGCAATCCAGTCTGATCGTTGTTTCAGGTGAGCAAGAACTTTTCAATAGCACAATCAAGTTCAGACTCAATGTTAATAGGGTTTGCTTTGAGCGCTAACAACTGAGTCGTCATAGAAAGAAAAAAAAAGAACGTTGTTAAAAGACAATCAAGACAGCAAATAAATACCTCATTACTTCATGGATTGGCCCATGTTTTGTTGACGTGTCAGACTATCTCAGGGCTCTACTACAAATGAGAGCCGCTCGCTACTCCTTTTGGGCTCTGTTACGTATGAGTCGTTCTCAAGACGTCGATTTGATGTACTCCATCTCAGAAGGGACCCAACCAAGGGTTGAAGTACTGTACTGAGGCATCCCAAGAAGAGAAACTACCTTAGAAGAAGGAGCTACCTGAAGTGCGCGATTGGTTTCAACTAATACAGCGTTGAATTTAACCTGACGGCGAACCTAGAAGAATACGTCTTGCTTGGATCGGGAAACAAGAGTAGGGTAATTTGTAAACCTATTAACTGGTCGAACTGTTCTTACGGTATAAGTGATTTGTATTTATTAAATTAGCAGATTACAAATGTGAAATTGATTGCTTGAAAATTTGCTTGGTCTGTATAATAATATTTCAGCATAGCAGACCCATCACAGCACAGTGGAGAAACAGGCATAATTTCGGCTGAGTTCAAGACTTCGAGTTTTTTTTCCAGGTACCAAGGAATATGCAGAGGAAGAAGTAGGAATATTGTATCAAGTTGATTGAAATTATAAAGAAGTTAATATGAGTTACCTACATGTAGAATTACAACGTATTAGTACATGGTTGGGAGAGTTAAAGATAGCAGTTAATGAAGTAGAGAATTTTGTGGAAACGTTGAAGAACAGAACGACTAGACAAGACCCTTATAGATTTATGGTAGACTGTAATGGAGTAGGAAAGAATAACAGGAGACAGCCATTGCTTAATAAAGACAGAAGAAAATATAGGTTATGACGAACCAAGGCCTGATGTATATAGAGTAAAAGACGGTGAAGAACAGACGTAATGGTGAAAGCTCGAACTGGTATACTTGTAATAAATACAAAAATGGGTGTGAGAGAAACCTTTCAAGGAAATCATGGGGCTGGCCCTCTCACAGTGCAACCGCTAGAAAAAGACATGACGACTGGTTTGAACAAAGACGGAGACAGTATTTGAAGTCAGGGTCAAAGAACAAAGTGGAAAACGTAAGTGAAAATTCAACTATTCCCAAGGTGATTGCCAATATGACTGTTAGACAGGAAAAGAAGACGACGGTATTAGTAAAGAAAATAAACCGAGAGACACAGACGCAGGCAGGTAATACGATAGAAAATAGTACGCAGACTCAGGTAGATACAGTAGAGAAAAAGGTCCAGGTACAACCAGCCAGCAAGATAACAAAGGGAAGTCAAACTGACTTAATAGAAACTCAGTCAAAAACAACTCATTTGACTAAGGGAGATAAGGTGGAAGTTAAGAAAGATAGACAGACGAGAATTAAGGACGAAAGAAAGCCAAAGAGGAAAAGTATTGAAGAAAGAAATAGTAGTATGATAGTTAATAGAGGTACTGCCGTGTCAAGTTCCTTAGGTATAGACATGAAACTAATTCCCAAATGGTGTAGGAATATTAGCTGTCAGAGTTCAGGTTACGGAGAAGATATTCCTACCGCCGCATATTATAGTGATGCTGAAACAGATATAAATACTGATGATTCGGAGAAGGAGAGAATTGCACTACAAGCAGATCCTGAATCGAAGCGTGATGTTCCCTCATACGGTGTAGTTGCTGGTAGACAGACGGACAGAGTTTTGGTTAGAGACTCTTTAGAAATAGATACCAGTTTATATGACAAGAAAGTAGGGAAGGCTAAGGGACGAATACCGAGAAAGAGAAAGAAACTCAAACGTTCTAAAGCTGACTATGGGAATAGGATCGACGTGTCTGCAGTAAATTATTATGAATCGGATGAAGGAACTGTTATCAGTGTGTCATCTGAAGACGAGATGGGCAAGTGCAAACGTTACGTAAGATATACAGGAAACAGTGAGCAGACCGACGCAAATAAAGGAAATAAGAAGAAAGCATTTAAGAAGAAGAATAGTAATAGACAGATAGCGGGAATTTATTCCTCGACAACAGCAGATAACATAAGAAAACTCAGAGAGTTAAGACCTGAGTACTTTAACAGGTTGACAACAGATAGTGAAGATGACATAATAAGAGAAAGACGTACTAATGTACTGAGAGACAATGAATTATTTAACTTGGACACACTCTATAGTTGTTAAAGTTCCTTGGGTGAGGAAGGCAAATGGAATAGTTTTGGCTTATGAAAAGAATTGCGGTTTGAGCATATAGATATATGACCTGTCTAAAATAGGCAGATGAATTTTTTTTTGGTGTAGCATCACATGGTACAGAGTAGGTGATAGTGTTGTTGAGGATAGAGAGTTAGGGAAAATGATATTTTACGTGGATACGTAATACAGGATATCTGGTTTTTGATTCCGGTGTAGGGAGAGTAAACTAGGTAAAAATACTCTTTTGTCCGGAATGGATAGATACAGAGAAGTAATCACGTTGAGTGATGTATAAATGGTGTGATTAAAGTAGAGTAGATTCAGCACAAAATTAGTAGAGGGTGAGAGATAAACTAAGTATGAATGTTCGTACTAGAAATGGTTCGACTCAGAGCTATGACGCGATGTCTGAGATAGTTGTGCTTGTTGGTTTGAGAAGAAAATATAGTATGGTTGACAGGTGAACCGAGACTGTCTGGTGAGGAGATATAGATTGAGGAGGAATTGAGTATCCTGTGTGTAAAATAGCCAGTTGAACGCGAGAATATTAAGAGAAAAAGACTGTAGAAGTGATGCTTGAAGAATACGAGTTACGTCGTGCTTGTGGAGAAAGAGGAGCTGATTAAGTCTGAGAAAGTTGTTGTGTGGAGAAGTATAGAATGATAGTTACGAGGTTAGTGGTTCAGCGGAATGAGGTTTGTTTTGAAGAGATAGTAGATGGTGCTGTGAAAGCGATATAAGTTGCGAGAGGTAATGTATAGGGTCTGACCTTCGTATAGGAGTGAATGATTGAGTAAAGTAGAAATAAGAAAGTAGTGAATTGTGAAAGTCCTGTGGAGTAATTCGTCTGGTTATGCGTTGTTCATACGTGAGTATAACTGTAGACAAACAGATGTTCGTCGCGATGAGTGAAGTAGGATTGAGCTGTGATGACGTCGCCTAAGTGAAATACATAGATAAAATGTAAGAGTGAAGCTGATATATCTTGTGTCAATGTGTGTAGAGGAGGTCGATACGCTTGGATTGTGGTGAGTGATTGCTGGAAGGTTGAATTGGCGTCTAAATTGGCTTTTTTTTTGAGATAATAGTATAGATACGTTAGGCTTGTCGAGGATGCGAAAATAGTCGTGAGATGAGAGCGAGGTTGTGTATCACTGTCCGTGTGAATATGTGAAGAGTGGTTGATAAGTGACGTTGATAAAACGTGGAACGTAGAGTATGCGAAAATGGAGAGATAGAAAGAACGTGATTAGAGAATTGTGATGTCTTTTCGTTAGAATATCTGATCTTGGATGGAAATTATGGAAGTTGTATGACAGGTTGGCGGAAAGAGAGTTAACATTCTGAATGACGTTTCATAAAACATTTTTAGTATTCTTGACAGGGACATATCGAAGCAGGAATGCCTAATACTGAGAAACTGAGAAAGTGAGGTCTGCTGTCAGTTATAAGTGGCGTGGGTTGCTGTTCTGAAAGAATCCCGATAAATAGGAAGAGGAGTGAAAGATACGGAGGTAAACAAGATTAGGTAAATGAATGTTAGAAAAGGTGTTCCGATAAGTGTGACTGCTTTGACTGTCTTCACGATGTGAGAAGGATAGGAGAGACTTGAGGATAGCTTAGAGTATAGAAAGTACTGATACAGGAGAAGGAAATGTTAGTTGCGTCGGTTAGACGAGAGACTTAAAAGTAGAATTAGTATGAGTGAGAGGTCTATAGTAAATAGACAAAATTTTTTGCTGGTCGTAGTAGAGTGGAGGTACCGTAGATAACGGTAATAATGATTAAGAAGTTGTAGTGATGCTTGGTACAAATCCAAGGGAAACAATTGGTGTGCCGAGCCACAGGTTCTATAAGAAGATAGATGACTGCTGGTACATTGAGATAATATTGAGATAGTCGCCACATTAGTGATAGATAAAGTGAGTGACCTGTAGTTCACAGTGATTGCTTAAGATATTTGTGATGTGTTAGAAGTTAGTTTTGCAAAAGATAGAAAATTGTGAGGGGAGAGAATCAATGTTGATTATTGATTTTTTTTTGTGTAGAGAGAACAGATATTGTTCTAAGTTAAGAAATTGGTCTGTAGTTAACAGATATACATACGTGGCAGTGAAGTGTTTTGTTTTCACGGTTATAAAAATAGATATAGGAATATCACATATTGTAGGAATAAATATGTGTTACATTGATACGTATAGGAGGCCAATGTTGATGGGCCACTGTACGTAGTTAATTTGAAGTGAAATATATTTTTTTGGAAAACCTTCTCTTTAGCGAGAAGACAATTGTTTTATTGCCTCATGTATAATATTTTTTTTTGCTTGATTTGGTCCCGTAAAATGATTGTTATTATTTTAGAATAGGGTTATTGTGTTCTTAGACTTTTGTGTATAAACTATTGGTCCGTAAAAGAGACCAATAGTAGTAGGTAACAATAGATTAGGATGTATGTTGTATTATTTTAATATATGTTTTTCTTTGAATGAGTTCATATCTTTAATTGATATGAGGGGAAACATAAATGATGTTATAAAAATTTGGGGGGGGGGGGGGTATGATATCCTGTTGTGATTTTATTTCGCTGTTTTGTATGTTAAATAGTAGTTAATTAAGTTATGTTTAGTTTACATAGTTTTGTCTAGAATAAAGACAATATATAGGGTTTAATGAGGACCCTTCGTTCAGAAAAGAGTTAATAAAACTACTGAGAGCTAATAGAGAGACACATTCTCTTTGTGAAGAATAAGTTCATGGGTAATTTGTTGCTGTGATAATCAGCATAATGAGGTTGATATGGTTATGAAGTAGTGGAAACATATACCGGGGATGGTTATGGGAAAGTTTAGAGTTACACTAAAGTCAGCATTGGAAAAAAATATGGGATTGGAAGCCATATGGGAGAAGAAAAGATTAATGAATATAGCAGTGGGGTAAATGTGAGAAAAGTTTTGAACATAGTTTCCGTGGGGTCAAAAGAGCCATGATATACACGAGATTGCTGGGTTATAGATTATCCCAGACAAAGAGTAAACATGAATTGAATCCATGTTTGAGTAGACACTGTGGATAGCAGTACAATAGTAAAAGGTTGTAAGGGTGAGAAATGAACATAGTGGAGACATAATGACATGGGTATTTAGAGGGTCCGTGAGATATGGACTGAGATAAAGTTGATTGCAAGCAATCACAGACAGGAGTTGGGGGTAGTATATTGTTGCTGTTGATGACGGCATAAGTGGAGGTTTTAATAGATATGCCCATAATAAATGGACAGTAAGGGGTCGCTAAAATTTTTGGCGAGAGAATTCTGAGTGAGGTATAGAAGAAGATTAGTTATGTGAGGGGATGTGTATAATGTTGGAGGAGGTCTTAAGGAATAATAGACCTTTTTAATTGTGTCCTCGGGATATGTTTTGTGGTTGACATTACAATGAGAGGTTGAAGTAAGGTTCAGAGACATAAAAGTAGTAGTCTGTAATATATAGACAATTGGAAGTGAATAATGTTTTTTGATGCTGTAGATAGCAGCGTAAACGTTTACCATAATGAGTGGTACTGTAGGAGATATAATTATTTTAGACTTTATTACATAAAGTCTCAAATGACATAGGAGGGTAAAGGAGTATGGTTTGGTAAAGGGGGTGTGGGATTTAGCTGAGTGTGGTCTTTGTGTGGAAGAGTTCTACTGCTTCTTTTAAATACCGGTGGCCACCGATTCTTTGTCTTTCTATTGTGTGAGAGTGATTACAGGTTGAAAGTAGAGAATTAGTGGGGTTGGTGATGAAAATAGGGAGTTGGTATCAGAAAAGTACAGCGTTTGAAATTTTAAGCGGATTGCTTATGAAGAGAAGAAGAAGTATTTAAGAAGACGTGTTATGAGGTGTTGTATAAAGTTGAGATATAAATGTTATTAATGATATGTAAATATGTTATGTTTTTGAAGGGTCAGAAACGAAGATGTTTTTGAAGGGTCAGAAACGAAGAAGAAGTGGGTTGATATATAGCAGGGGAAAGAGTTAAAAAATAGAATATTTACTTAAGTTGGAGTTGGTTTGGGGAAGATTAGAGGAACTGTGAGAGGTAAGGAAAAAGAGGGAATAGAGTAAGGGGATTAGGAGTAAAGATTTTTTCCTTTACAAGAAAAATTCTTTAATAAACATGGGGAGGTGTAACAGAAGTAGAGTATTAGGTGGGAAAAGGCTACGGCACGATTGAGCATCGGGGGAGAATGGGAAGAGAGATGCTCAAGTCGTGACGTAGTTTGTTGTCATGGGGCAGTCAAGATCAGGGCCTGGAACTGGAAGGACGCCATGTTTATAGTACTTGCCATCAAATGTAAATAAACGTTATTTATATGAAACCAACAGTCTTTCTTAGTCCTTCACACTGTTATACAGCACCACCTGTATATTTACACCATCCTGGTAGTGTAAGTCAAGTACCAGACTGCCACCACTGTGACTTCAATGCTGCTTGCTTGTGTTCGTTGGCTTGAGCTCCAACGCGAAGTCCTGTATGTCGGATGAAGACATCCTGTTGTCCAACATCAGTGTGATGTCATACAGGACCTGAGGTTTGCATGAGTATCCGTTGTCCCATGTCTGGCTTATTGGTGTGCAGACTAATGGTTCCTCGCCGTACAGGCAGACACTCTCTGACTTCGGAGGAATCGGCGATCCTATTGACTTTAGTCAGGACCCCAAAGGGACCTGTTGCCCAGGACGCTCGACGAGGACGCGTCAATAGGTCTTGGCCAGTATATAACCCGGCCCTGGTGCCTTGGAAACACCTCTGCGTCCCTGTGACTTCAATGATAAGCTTACCCACCACAATGGGAACATTCATAATTATTATCCCTGTCAGGTACGTGACAATCTATACAATTCGAACCTTCAACGTTACTTACATCACCATATACCACGAGAAAGGACGACACCCTTGGACACCCTGGCAACACGTCCACTCATAGTAGCAGAGGATATCCAACCAAATGATAGAGACAGCTTGGCAGCCCTTAAGGCGTACTGCAAGGACCTATCGCTTATGCTACCCAATCAAGTGGTAGTATTAGAAAAAAGTGTTGACCACCGCTACCGGGTGGTTTTGGTATGATAAAAAGAAGTATTCAGATATCTTGTATGATAGCTCATACATGTCTTTATTCTGGATCCGAAACAAATAAGGTATGTGTGATGACTTCGACATCAACAATGTTGTTTTAGTCAACCAAGCTATATCAGAGCCCAGAAGAATGAAGATAACTAAATCAGAACCTTTTGGTTTTTCACTAACCATGTATGTCATTGATTCTTTCTTACGATATATCACTAAACTATTTTGATGAATATGTATGTCATTGATTCTTTCTTACGATATATCCCTAAACTGTTTTGATGAATATGAATGTCATTGATTTTTTCTTACGATATATCACTAAACTGTTTTGATGAATATGTATGTCATTGATTTTTTCTTACGATATATCACTAATCTGTTTTGATGAATAACACACATATTTTGGTGATAAAATATTGAAACCAAGATTTTGTTTGTTTGTTGATCTTCTTAAGTGGTTTGTGTTCATGACGTTGTCTTTTTTCTTGATGGAACAGAGCTTACATTACCAGACATGAACAAAGTCTTAGAAGAAGTTATGGCAAATACAGAAATATTTTAGTCAAATGAATGAAAAGTAGGAGTTAACCAAGTATGAAAATACCAAAATACGAAATGTCTTGGCCAAATTTATGAAATGTGTCAACCAAATGGAAAAAAAGTTAGGTCAAATACGAAAATGTGTCATCCAAATGAAAAAAATATTGACCAAGTAATGAAATACAGCGGCCAAATTTATAAAAAGTAGGAATTAACCAAGTATGAAAACGCCAAGTAAAGAAATATTTCAACTAAACTTATAAAACTAGGAAAATTTGTCAACCAAAACGGAAAAGGTCAACCAAAGAAATATTTCAACCATATTTATAAATATATCATCAATTCTTATTTTAAAAAAATAGAAAAATGCGTCAGACACATAGGAAAAATGTTGGCCAAATACAGAAATAATTCAAACAAATTTATAAAAAGATAGGAAAAAATATTACCCAACACAACTACAATGTTGACCAAAGTTATAAATATCACATCCAAACTTATAAAAACTACGAGTTAACCTTATAAAACGTAGGAATATTTGTCAACCAAAGCGAATCAACTAAAGACATATTTCAATCAATTTTATAAACTTGTCGTCCAAAGTGATAAAAAACTAGGAACATCTGTCAGCCAGTCTAAGAAATAGCTATGGAAAAGCATGTCCACAAGACTAAGGCTAAGGTGTTACCAAAACTAGGAAAAAATGTAACTTCCGTAGTTATCTCATAGATGTCTTGAACATTTATCTGAACACCCTGTTATCAATGTCACCACTTTCCCGATTTTACATTACCGAAGGCCTTCAGCGTATCTGCTACAGAAACCCTTATACATCACTCATCTCTCCACACTCTTGGTTTCTTTCTATCATAAAGTGGTCACACCACCAAGAACTCCATACCTTCGTTGAACATGAAGGCTAATGAAAACAGTCATAACAACAGGTATGGCCATGGAATCTGTGAGTCCATCGGGGATAGTTCAGCAGTGTATTCGTCCATCCATCCATCATGTGCTATGCCGGTAAGCGTGGGCGGTCATGTTCTGCCATCTCACTCGATCACCAGAGTCGTGGATCAGTTCCGTGTTTCTGTCTCGACCATGCCCTACGTCTAATGTCTCTGATCAGTTTACGATCTTCATTTGTTTCTTGAAGGACTTGTTCATTGGTCTTTCTGGCTGTCCATGGTATTCTTTGCATTTTCCTTAGAAACCACATTTCTACAGCTATCAGATGTTTTTCAGCCTGGCTGCTCATTGTCCAAGCTTCACATCCATATAAAAGTACAGGTCAAAGATCAATTTCCCCCTGGCTGACATCTATTCTAACATACACATTACATGACATTTCCCAAATTTAGGGATCTATTAAAGAATACGTATGAGATACACCAAGACAACAAGAACATATCATACAAAACAATTCACAAACTAAAACTAAAACCATATCAGATGAAACACCCAACAAGTACTACTAGAACTCAAAACATAACGACATTAAGGAAACGCCTACTAGTTTATTTCTGTTTATAACTGTTTTAATATGGCAGAGAGAAACATGGTAATTAGACTATATCTGCCTTCTTCACTGGTGTCCTTTGTCTTTGTTCGATGACTTTTCTTCTGTGCTTGTCCTTCAGGACTGGATTTAAAAATTTTTCCAAGTCTAGTATACGCCTTTCAAAATGCTCACGTTCTCTGATTACATGGTGCCAGTTACCATTGCGTTCTTCGGTGCCAACAGTATGGACTGTCAAGAAGTGGGGTTCTGATACAAAATTAACCTGTGGAGGTAAATAAAACACATTGAACCTTACAAGACGGCCACACATACTACTTCACTAAAGAAAAACGGTAAAATAATTCATAATGAGAAGTGGTAAAAGGCATCAAAAACAGACTGTCGACATTCTATTGGTCACGTCTTGAGAAAGGGTAAAGGTATAGTCACTATTGGTTTGTAGTATAGAGAGATGTACATAGAAAACATGTATAGTTACTAGGTCTTCTGTATTAGACATGTTTACAAAAATACACATGTGAACTATGATCATTACTATCCATACGCACCTTATTCGTTGATGACGAACACCTTCGGGCACCGACAGTAGGATAGTTTTCGTTCCACAACACATTAATTTTCTTGAGAGACTCTGGGGCATGACTACTATCCAAAAGGTCAATTTTATAAGCTTGGTCGAGACATTTCATATTTTGGCCTTTTCACCTTTGGTTAACTCGTACATTTTATAAGTTTGGCTGAGATATTTCAGTATTTGGCCGACATCTTTCCCTTTTTGGTTGACAAATTTTCCGACTTTTCATAAACTTGAATGGTGTATTTCATTACTTGGACAATATTTTTTTCCATTTGGTTGACACATTTTCCTATTTGGCCAAGATTTTTTTCTTTTGTTTCGATTGATTATTTTTATAAGTGTGGTTGAGATATTTCTTATTTTGTCTTTTCATACTTGGTTAACTCCTACTTTTTATACATTTGACTGAAATATTTCTGTATTTGTCATAACTTCTTCTAAGACTTTGTTCATGTCTGGTAATGTAAGCTCTGTTCCATCAAGAAAAAAGACAACGTCATGAACACAACCCACTAAAGAAAATCAACAAAACAAAAATCTTGGTTTCAATATTTAATCACCAAAATATGTGTGTTATTCATCAAAATAGTTTAGCGATATAAGAAAGCATCAATGACATACATATTCATCAATACAGTGTAGTGATATATCGTAAGAAAAATCAATGACATACATATTCATCAAAACAGTTTAGTGATATATCGTAAGAAAAACATCAATGACATACATGGTTAGTGAAAAACCAAAAGGTTCTGATTTAGTTATCTTCATTCTTCCGGGCTCTGCTATAGCTTGGTTGACTAAAACAACACTGTTGTTGTCGAAGTCATCACACATGAGATATCTGATTACTTCTTTTTTGTGATTGTATCACACCAAAACCACCCGGTAGCGGTGGTCGACACTTTTTTCTAATACTACCACTTGATTGGGTAGCATAATCGAGAGGTCCTTGCAGTACGCCTTAAGGGCTGCCAAGCTGTCTCTATCATTTGGTTGGATATCCTCTGCTACTATGAGTGGACGTGTTGCCAGGGTGTCTAAGGGTGTCGTCCTTTCTCGTGGTGTCTGGTATGTAAGTACCGTTGTAAGTTCGAATTGTATAGATTGTCACGTAACTGACACGTATACTCATTGTGAATGGTCCCATTGTGGCGGGTAAGGTTATCATTGAAGGCACAGTGGTGGCAGTCTGGTACTTGACTTACACTACGAGGATGGTGTAAATATACATGTGGTGGGGTCGTCTCTGGTGTTGTAGTGTTTGGTGTATTCATACGTGGCTGATGACGTATTCGTTTGTGTTTTTGTAGGCCATCGTTCGTAATATACACCTTATCACATAACTGACAGGGGTATTTCTGGTGCTTCTCAGTGTGAATGGTCCGAATGTGACGATTAAGGGTATACTTATCACAATAGGTTTTGTCGCACACTGAACACATGAAAGTAGATCTGGTGGTCATATTGATAAACTGGTCATAAGTCACACTTTCACTTTTTTTTCTTTCTTACAACCGCAAAAAATGTTCTGGTGTATACAATATATGTTTCACTGTTTTATCAGGTATACTTATCACAATAGGTTTTGTCGCACACTGAACACATGAAAGTAGATCTGGTGGTCATATTGATAAACTGGTCATAAGTCACACTTTCACTTTTTTTTCTTTCTTACAACCGCAAAAAATGTTCTGGTGTATACAATATATGTTTCACTGTTTTATCAGCTGCCGACGACACGAATAAGGCTCACACCAAACTGTTTCACCGCTGTAGCTAGCCAAGTCAGCACGTGAACAATATCTGCCGACGACACGAACAATGCACACAACAGCCTGGTTCGAAAATAACTCTGTAGCTACCCAAGTCAGCACGTGAACTGGTGTAGAGCGAGTGAGGAGACGCCGTCTATTTTATACACTGGTTCTGCACACGACCCTATATAGCTGACGTGGCAGTTTTTGGAGACAGGGTATTCTCACTCCCGCCTGCTTCCCCACAAACCGATGACTCATGCTACCACTTAATGACTTTTGCATATGGCGCTGGTGACGTAGGGACTTCTCGGACATCCGCGTTCGTTACCAAAAATGGTATATGGTTTGTGTACTTTAGTCTTGTGGGGCCAGGAAGAGGCTATGGGTGTGTATTTGTTTATGGGTGTGTGTGTCTGTACTTGTTGTGATGACAGTAGTAATGGTACGAGTGTGTCTGTATTTGTGATGTCTCTGCACATGTGTATATCTGTTGATGTGACAGTAGTAATGGTATGGGTTGTCTGTGTATGGTTGTCTTTGTGTTTGTATGTGTGTTTGTGTGACCCTCTTTATGTGTTTGATTATGGGTGTGTACTTGTGTATAGCTGTTGTTGTGACAGTAGTAATGGTATGGTTTGTCTGTACTTCTGTGTCTGTATGTGTGTACGTGTGTTTGTTTGGTTGTCTTTGTGTTTGTCTTTGAGTGTTCTTGTGTATGGGTGAGTGTGTCTGTGTGTACTTGTGTATAGTTGTGATGACAGTAGTAATGGTATGGTTTGTCTGTACTTCTGTGTCTGTATGTGTGTACGTGTGTGTGTTTGGTTGTCTTTGTGTTTATCTTTGAGTGTTCTTGTGTATGGGTGAGTGTGTCTGTGTGTACTTGTGTATAGTTGTGATGACAGTAGTAATGGTCTGGTTTGTCTGTACATCTGTATGTGTGTACGTGTGTGTGTTTGGTTGTCTTTGTGTTTGTCTTTGAGTGTTCTTGTGTATGGGTGAGTGTGTCTGTGTGTACTTGTGTATAGCTGTGATGACAGTAGTAATGGTATGGTTTGTCTGTACTTCGGTATCTGTATGTGTGTATGTTTGGTTGTCTTTGTATTTGTGTGTATCAAGTGTGTACATGTGTGTACGTGGCTGTCTTTGTGGTTGTATGACCCTCTTTGTGTG
Organism: Cepaea nemoralis; assembly: GCA_014155875.1. Lineage (NCBI taxonomy): Eukaryota > Metazoa > Mollusca > Gastropoda > Stylommatophora > Helicidae > Cepaea > Cepaea nemoralis. The sequence continues at coordinate 132,572 of JACEFZ010000234.1, forward strand.
ATTTTTACACACCCCACCAAAAAAGAGACTTGTATCTCTAACAAAGCACCAGCTAATATTCTTGTCGCTAATATTGGTAGTACTATTATCACTACTAGTGATTCCTCTTCACTTTACCCACCACCATTGCACTATACGTACTTTCCCCTACCATTTAAGTGGTCACTCGACCACTTGACCACTGCTTGACCATGTCAGCGAGCACTTTAACCACTACCATAATCTTAGGCAAATCGTCCTCTACAATTTAAGTGGTCACTCGACCACTTGACCACTACTTAACCATTGCTTGACCACTACTTGACCACTAATTTACCACCCTTTAAGCTTCACCATATCGTTACAATCACTTTTCCCTAAAATTTCCTTACTTGACTACTTGACCCTTACTTGACCATTGCTTGACCACTGGTTGACCACTAATTTACCACTCTTTACTCACCACCATATCATTACAACCACTTTTCCCTAAAATTTCCTTACTTGACTACTTGACCATTACTTGACCACTTGTTGACCAGTGTGTAACTGCGAACATAACACCTCTTATCAATAACCATTACATTTATGACCACCCCTATATCGCCCTCGACCACTCCTAGTTAACCACTAATACCTGGAACCCACCCCTTACAACCAAATGACACCCATTGCAACTTTATAAGATTTCATACAGGACCAGGCATCTTTTTACAATAACCAGCTCCCTCTGAACCCCTTTGGGTCGTAAACGCAGCTGTTTTTAAATGTAGTTTGATGTTGTATACCAATAAAAAAAAACACTTGAAAATTTTACTTTTTTTTTTAATTTGTCTCTCTGTTCCATTGTGTCAGACTCCTACAACCCTCTTTACTGTTGTTCAGTAACCATCTACACCTCTACCCATGCTTCGTCGAGTATAAAGACGACCCATCACACCCCGCCCTTGGCAGTTTATACATCACGCCCTCACCACGCATAGTTGTATAACAGATCATATACCCTATGTTTTGTAACCAAATTATATACATCGCTTCAACCACCCCTTCAGGCCTCATCCGTGCTCACACTACCTTAATTACTTTCACAGAAACAAACTCCCTTCCCACCAACCAAAAATTCATAGACACGAACACTTTTACGCCCCTCTTTCTATCAGTACCTTAATTACTTTCACAGAAACAACCCACAGATTTTCATAGACCCCGTTCCAGACAAATTCCCACCACACAAAAAAATAGACCCGGACCAGGCAGCCATAATTACTTTACAGAAACTTACCCGCCAAAAAAATTTCACTCGGGATTTTCTCCCAAAAACATTTTTTACCCAACTCGCCCAAAAAACCTTCAAAATCTATAGGCAGACATCTTGGATGCTGAATTACGTGGACGTGCGCCCAACTGCACTACTAAGGTCTGATGTCCCAAGTACAGGGATACTGACTGATGTTCCAAGTACAGGAATACTGTCTGATGACCCAGGTACTATCAGATATCTTACTTCATGCATTCAGACACTGTAACCTAGCAATGGCCCCTGCCGCTTGTATTTCCCCATGACCCAGGCTAAGGTAGTTCAGTGAGCAGTACACCTCCCTGTTACATGAAGTTCCCCATGGCCCAGGCTGAGATAGTTCAGTGAGCAGTACACCTCCCTGTTACATGAAGTTCCCCATGGACCAGGCTGAGGTAGTTCAATGACCAGTACATCTCCCTGTTACATGTAGTTCCCCATGGCCCAGGCTGAGATAGTTCAGTGACCAGTACACCTCCCTGTTACACGCAGTCAGTGTATGGTTCTACACCCACAGTTGTAAACACCCAATTGGTGTTGACGTCAGTATCACACATGTCGCTTTTACTACCAAACACATCTCCTGGTAGCCATGTTAGTCAATGTTACCCTTCAGGTCCGATTAGGAATTGAACCCATGGCCACGAGAGCGACAGACTACAACCATTGTCTACGGCTACCCCCATTGTTTAGAGAGTCACAAAATAGTGTAGTGTTACACCGCGCAAATGTACAGACTGTAGCCCTTATCTACCTCAGCTCCCAGCGTGGAGAAAGACACATAATAACTAATGTTAAACAACGCAAATGTACAGACTGTATATTCACTGTCGTTTCCTGAGGTTTGGCTCTCATAAAACACACCTCGTCGGTGCCATGTGGCGCCCTGGCACGACTACATCATGTGGCACCCTGGCACGACTACACTATGTTGCACGCTGCACGGCTACACCATGTGGCGCCTTGGGACGACTGCTTCATGTGGCGTCCTGGCACTACTAGCCAATTGTCTTAGAGTATATTAAATACACTTATTGTTCTAGGATATAACGGGGCATGCTACATCCAACATCCATGTCATTAGCATACAGTCCCCGGTGTGCTTGTCTGTGTAGACATTGTTTTCACGTTCATAAACCAAATGTTCATCTTCTTTCCAAATGTTTCTACTTTCAATCACCAGAGAATCACCAACTATATACAATACCACAGCTAACATAACTATAGACACCACACCAGCTCACAACTATAGACAACATCCCATCATACAGCTATAGACAACACGCCGGCTCACAACTATAGACAACAACCCAGCTCACACACAATATAGACAACACCCCAGCTCACAACTATAGACACCATCCCAGCTCCCACCTATAGGCAACACCCAGCTAACAACCATAGACACCATCCCAGCTCACAACTATCGACAATATCACAACTCACAACTATAGACAACACCCCAGCTCACACACAACTATAGGCAACACCCCAGCTCACAACTATAGACAACATCCCAGCTCACAACTATAGACAACATCCCAGCTCACAACTATAGACAACTCTCCAGCTCACAACTATAGACAGCACCCCAGCTCACAACTATAGACAACTCTCCAGCTCACAACTATAGACAACACCCCAGCTCACAACTATAGACAAATCCCCAGCTCACAACTATAGACAACATCCCAGCTCACAAATATAGACAACATCCCAGCTCACAACTATAGACAACTCTCCAGCTCACAACTATAGACAACATCCCAGCTCACAATTATAGACAACTCTCCAGCTCACAACTATAGACAAAACCCTAGCTCACAATTATAGACAACTCCCCAGCTCACAACTATAGACAACTCTCCAGCTCACAACTATAGACAACACCCCAGCTCACAACTATAGACAAAACCCCAGCTCACAACTATAGACAACATCCCAGCTCACAACTATAGACAACTCTCCAGCTCACAACTATAGACAACTCTCCAGCTCACAACTATAGACAACATCCCAGCTCACAACTATAGACAACTCTCCAGCTCACAACTATAGACAACTCTCCAGCTCACAACTATAGACAACATCCCAGCTCACAACTATAGACAACTCCCCAGCTCACAACTATAGACAATTCTCCAGCTCACAACTATAGACAACATCCCAGCTCACAACTATAGACAACTCTCCAGCTCACAACTATAGACAGCACCCCAGCTCACAACTATAGATAACTCTCCAGCTCACAACTATAGACAACATCCCAGCTCACAACTATAGACAACATCCCAGCTCACAACTATAGACAACTCTCCAGCTCACAACTATAGACAACTCTCCAGCTCACAACTATAGACAACTCCCCAGCTCACAACTATAGACAACTCTCCAGCTCACAACTATAGACAACACCCCAGCTCACACCTATAGACAAAACCCCAGCTCTCAACTATAGACAACATCCCAGCTCACACTTATAGACAACTCTCCAGCTCACAACTATAGACAACTCTCCAGCTCACAACTATAGACAACACCCCAGCTCACAACTATAGACAACTCTCCAGCTCACAACTATAGACAACACCCCAGCTCACAACTATAGACAAAACCCCAGCTCACAACTATAGACAACATCCCAGCTCACAACTATAGACAACTCTCCAGCTCACAACTATAGACAACTCTCCAGCTCACAACTATAGACAACATCCCAGCTCACAACTATAGACAACTCCCCAGCTCACAACTATAGACAACTCTCCAGCTCACAACTATAGACAACTCCCCAGCTCACAACTATAGACAACTCTCCAGCTCACAACTATAGACAACATCCCAGCTCACAACTATAGACAACTCTCCAGCTCACAACTATAGACAACATCCCAGCTCACAACTATAGACAACTCTCCAGCACACAACTATAGACAACTCTCCAGCTCACAACTATAGACAACATCCCAGCTCACAACTATAGACAACTCCCCAGCTCACAACTATAGACACCTCTCCAGCTCACAACTATAGACAACATCCCAGCTCACAACTATAGACAACTACCCAGCTCACAACTATAGACAACATCCCAGCTCACAACTATAGACAACTCTCCAGCTCACAACTATAGACAACATCCCAGCTCACAACTATAGACAACTCTCCAGCTCACACCTATAGACAACTCTCCAGCTCACAACTATAGACAACATCCCAGCTCACACCTATAGACAACTCCCCAGCTCACAACTATAGACAACACCCCAGCTCACACCTATAGACAACTCTCCAGCTCACAACTATAGACAACACCCCAGCTCACAACTATAGACAACATCCCAGCTCACAACTATAGACAATTCCCCAGCTCACAACTATAGACAACATCCCAGCTCACAACTATAGACAACTCCCCAGCTCACAACTATAGACAACATCCCAGCTCACAACTATAGACAACATCCCAGCTCACAACTATAGACAACATCCCAGCTCACAACTATAGACAACTCTCCAGCTCACAACTATAGACAACATCCCAGCTCACAACTATAGACAACTCTCCAGCTCACAACTATAGACAACATCCCAGCTCACAACTATAGACAACTCTCCAGCTCACAACAATAAACAACATCCCAGCTCACAAATATAGACAACTCTCCAGCTCACAACTATAGACAGCACCCCAGCTCACAACTATAGACAACACCCCAGCTCACAATTATAGACAACATCCCAGCTCACAACTATAGACAACTCTCCAGCTCACAACTATAGACTGCACCCCAGCTCACAACTATAGACAACTCTCCAGCTCACAACTATAGACAACTCTCCAGCTCACAACTATAGACAACTCTCCAGCTCACAACTATAGACAACACCCCAGCTCACAACTATAGACAAAACCCCAGCTCACAACTATAGACAACATCCCAGCTCACAACTATAGACAACATCCCAGCTCGCAACTATAGACAACTCTCCAGCTCACAACTATAGACAGCACCCCAGCTCACAACTATAGACAACACCCCAGCTCACAACTATAGACAACATCCCAGCTCACAACTATAGACAACTCTCCAGCTCACAACTAGTGACTACCATCCAGTTCACAACTATAGACAACACCTCAGCTCACAACTATAGACAACACCCCAGCTCACAACTATAGACAACACCCCAGCTCACAACTATAGACAACTCTCCAGCTCACATCTAGTGACTACCATCCAGTTCACAACTATAGACAACACCTCAGCTCACAACTATAGACAACACCCCAGCTCACAACTATAGACAACACCCCAGCTCACAACTATAGACAGCACCCCAGCTCACAACTGTAGACAACACCCCAGCTCACAACTGTAGAAAATACAACAGCTCACAACTATAGACAACTCCCCAGCTCACAACTAGTGACTACCCTCCAGCTCACAACTATAGACAACCCTCCAGCTCACAACTATAGACAACCCTCCAGCTCACAACTATAGACAACCCTCCAGCTCACAACTAGTGACTACCCTCCAGCTCACAACTATAGACAACATCCCAGCTCACAACTATAGACAACTCCCCAGCTCACAACTGTAGACAACCCTCCAGCTCATAACCAGTGACTACCCTCCAGCTCACAACTATAGACAACTCCCCAGCTCACAACTGACAACTGTAAACAACACACCAGCTCACATTTATAGACAACCCTCCAGCTCACAACTAGTGACTGCCCTCCAGCTCACAACTATAGACAACATCCCAGCTCACAACCTGTAGACAACACTACAACTCACGATTATAGACAACTCCCCAACTCACAACTATAGACACCACCCCAACTCACATTCAACTATAGGCAACATCCCAGCTCACAACTATAGACACCACTCCAGCTCACAACTATAGACACCACTCCAGCTCACAACTATAGACACCACTCCAGCTCACAACTATAGACAACATCCCAGCTCACAACTATAGACAACTCCCCAGCTCACAACTGTAGACAACCCTCCAGCTCATAACCAGTGACTACCCTCCAGTTCACAACTATAGACAACTCCCCAGCTCACAACTGACAACTGTAAACAACACACCAGCTCACAACTATAGACAACCCTCCAGCTCACAACTAGTGACTGCCCTCCAGCTCACAACTATAGACAACATCCCAGCTCACAACTGTAGACAACACTCCAACTCACGATTATAGACAACTCCCCAACTCACAACTATAGACACCACCCCAACTCACATACAACTATAGGCAACATCCCAGCTCACAACTATAGACACCACTCCAGCTCACAACTATAGACAACACCCCAGCTCACACATAACTATAGACAACCCCTAGCTCATAACTATAGACACCACCCCAACTCAGATACAACAATAGACAACATCCCAGCTCACAACTATAGACAACACCCCAGCTCTCAACTATAGACAACAGCCCAGCTCACTACTATAGACCACACCCCAGCTCACAACTATAGACAACATTCCAGCTCACGATTATAGACAACAGCCCAGCTCGCAACTATAGACAACAACCTGACCTAGACAAACAGCAACATTCATCGTGGGTTACCTGTTCTGCTGACGCTGCCTTCTAGAGCTCGAGCAATGGCTAGAATTACTACCACGATCAAGTCTGTTGACTCTCCCGCCGTTGTTGGAAGAATCAAAATGAAATTTTAGTATTGAAAGGTCACCTTAACAGGAAACTATCCCTCATCTTGATTTATTTGTTGGTATGGTCGTGTCTAGCATGTGCCGCATGGTTTCGTGGTTACACACCTGCGTCACATGCCAGTGATCCGGGTTTGATCCGGGTTTAACCACCTAACAAACTAACCAACTTAATACATAACTATCTATCTAATTAAGTAACTAATTAACGAACTAATCAATTAACTACATAACTAGCTACCAAATTAAGTAACTAATTAATATGATCTCGGGTCCAGTCAAGGATATGCACTATTGACGAGCTCAAACGAGAGCGAAACTCGAGTCAAGTGTTTCCATATTGACGTGAAAAAGACCTTAGGTTCGAACCGGAAAACGATCAGCCAGTAATGGGTTGTGCTCAATGTTTAAATATCCCTCATCTGTCCTGAGAGTGTGTCTAGGGAATCTATCTCTCGTCTGGCTGGGAGTATGTCTGGGAAAACCAGCAACTGATGTTCAGGATGAGTATTTCAGTGAGCAGCTAGAGGTCATTACAGAAATGACGCTATCAGAATGTTCATGTGTGAACTAAATGCCAAGATAGGATAGGATAACACAGGCTATAAAGAGATGTTAAGGACAGATGGGCCCAGGGTAATGACAGACAATGAAGAATTGTTCACAACTTTTTGAGCAGTAAACAAATATGACATTGTTGGAATTGTTTTTCCACATAAAATATTACACAAAGTAATGTGAGTATCACCAGACCACAACACAGAAAACCAAATCGATAATGTCGGTACCAATAAGAAAACGTAGGCCACCTCTGCAGGCCGTAAACGTTGTTAGAGGTGCAGATGTACGTAGATTCAGGTCATCATCTGCTGGTTTATGACATTACATTCAAACTCAAGCGATAATAACATTCTATAAACATGGACATCAATACAATATATAAAACCTTGTAAGTGGAGAAACCAGTGAACAATTTACTGTGCAATATCTGGCAACAGTTCGTGGATAGGGTAAAAAACTGCTGGCAGCAGGTTTAAGGCGAACGGGACGAATCAAGTATAAACGACCTTGGTAGGAGAGAGAGAAAACATTAAGCGTTGATAACACTGAGACGTGAACATAGAAGAATAAAGACATTAAATAAGTAGATAAGTAAATAAGTAGATTTGCATCATGCCAAAGGTAGGACTATTAAAGTCAGAGCCCAGAAAAATACACAAAAGATAACATGACGTTAGGGGGCGGATAACGGCGGATCAAACACAATAATTAAAAGGCCAAGCAGGAGGGGCAATAGAGGCAGCAGTGAAAGGAAACATCATAAACATTTACCGCACGACAAGGAAAGTATAATCAACCAAGCAGAGTTATAAAACAAACATAAATAGTAATGAGAAAATTCTCACCTACATTAAATATCAAGCGAACAGAATACTTCGAGGAACTTTTGAATAGACCAGTCCAATTCCTATTCCAATTCCAATTTTCAAAACAAATATTCCAAATTCGGCCTCGTTCAACCTGCCTCTTCAGCTGTGGTTATTGTTGGGGCCGTGGTTTTTGTGGGTTCATTCACCCTAATTCTTGTCTTGTGAGTTCTATCTCGGACTGATTATGTAGGGTTTGTGTCTGTGACGTCAGCAGGGGGGGGGGGGGGGGGGTTAGGTCGGCGGCTATCCTTTGTGCATGTTTCCTCTTGTGGTTTTCTTTTTTGGTGCAGGCTCCTGGCTTGACTGTTTGCAGTCCTTAAAATGACTTTTTATTTGGTATTTTTGCCTACATTTCTGTGTAGTACCTGTAGAAGCTTTTCGTTGTTATTTACTCCCTTGCGCTCTTTTAACTTTCGCGTTTAAGTTCTTGTTGTCTTTCGATTGCTTCCTCTGTGGGATGATCTCTCCGTCCTCTATATAGTACTCTATGCCGGTATCATAGTCATAGTATATTTCAGGGTGTTCTGTCGGTTTCCCCCTGTTTCTTTACCTTCTTTCCTTTTCCTTCCTGTCTCCTTATGTATTCCTCGTGCCTGAGTCCCTCTTGCCTTGCCCGTTTCTTTTCTGCTTCTATGCACTCCTCCAATTCCTCCAAGGTAGGTTCCTATGTAAGCCGCTTCATGGCGTCGAAAGGTTCCTCGACTTGTCTTTCTTCGGCTGTCTGGCGGGATGTTGGTTTCCCTTTGGGTGTTTCGGGCGTCGTGGTTCGGTTGCTGGTTGTATCTTGCGGTTCCAGCTCGGTTGTTTTGTTGGGTTTCTTGCGGCTTCTCTGTGGTCTCTTGCATGGCGTCGGTTGGTTTGTTTTGAGTTGATTTCATTTCAGCTTTTAGCCGCTCTCTCTCCGCTTTTATGGTGCGTATCATTTCTTCGTTTTCCTGCTCAAACGCGGCCATCTGTTCCACTTCTTACTTGATGTTTTGCTGGATCTCCTTTATTTCAGCCAGTAGATTCTCGTTGTCGCTGGTCGGATTCGGCGTCAGCAGTGCCTTGACTTATTTCTTTAACTCGTCGATCTGGTTTTGTAGTTGGGCTCTTTCATCTTGCGAGATGCCCGTGGCTGTCCCGCACCGCCGCATTGCTTCCTTATATGGTGTCTTGGTGTTGATGGCGATCTTTAACACGTCTCAGTGTCTTTGCAGGTACGGACAGCCCAGGTATCTTGCTCCATGATTTCCCAGGCAGTTGGCGCACTTTTTGTTGTTGTTGGGTGCTCGGAAGTCCGTGTCCAGCTTGGCCAGCGACACTCCTTGAAGGCTTGGTGATCGGCGCAGTACCGGCATATTTCCGTTTTACTGCAACATGCTGCTATGCTGTGGCCGGCCTTATGGCATCTGGAACATTGATTGACTGACTCTTGGGATGAATCTCTCTGGCTGCTGCGTTCTCTTGTTGATTGATACTGTGGTCGGCATCTCGCTGCCCTCTGTCGTCACCACCGCAAAGGTTGTAGGAATCTTGGAGTATGTGAGGAGCCGCTCCGCCTTCAAGAATCGGATGTCTAGATTTTCTTCTCGAAGCTGCTTCATGATTTCTTCGTCTGATAGATCCACTTGGATACGCTTGACAGCCCACTTGCTTGTCGGTAAGTCGGTATTCCGACTCTGGTGTCTTTCTCCTCTCTCTGCTTCTCCCTAGGTTTGGCTCTTGTCTGTGGGCTGTGGTGGGCTGTCGATCTTCTCCCTCGTGGTAGCTTCAGTAGTAGCTGTAGTTTCAGGTTCTTTGATGCATCTAGCAGGCATGTTCTCCACGTTCATCGTCTTCACGGTCTTGTCGGCTCCCACGCTGCACATCTTGGATACCGCGTGTTTCTTGTTGTTGGACTTGCGACGTGACATTTTCTCCCGTATCAGGCTTCTTGACTGGTTGATGCGACTTGTCTCGTTAGCGCTCGCAGTTGCGAATGACGCACAAGAATAGGCCAGTCGGAAAAGTCTCTCTATTTATCTAAACTGCAGAAATTGAGGTGTATTTCAACTCGTAATTTAAGAAACTACCAAACATCTGAATGATTCTTTGTTGATGGTCCAGATGATATCCCTGAAGAAGCTGTTGCAGCCAAATTAAATGTCTCAACTAAATTACTGGATTAATTTTTTAGCAGTTTGGGGTGCTGAAGAAATATCAGCAGATTGAAGTGAGGGACATCAGATGAAGTTACCACACTGGTGTCCACATGATAGGTTAGCAGATCAGTAGGAAAGACACTCATTTTACATCCTACTCTGGTAGAATAGCATAATGGACACACTCGTGTCTACATATCTCTTAATTAGGTCTTCGGGATGTGGATGAGAGCATATAAAACGGCGAACGTTTATCGCAATAGTTAAGAATGGACCACTTTTCAAACATAGGGCACAAGGCGAGTGATCAGTTCTCCTGCACCAACCATCTTGCTACACTATTGGTAACTACTTCCCAGGCTAATAGACAAGCAAGAAATATACACTGGTGGTATATTATTGGTTAGTAGAACAACAAGAGAATGGTTGCTGTCTCTGGAGCGGTCTCGGCTGGCAAAGATTAGTTTCATCTTCGTGCCAGGGCATGCGGGAGTACAAGGAAATGAGCGGGCTGACAAGCTCGCCGGTAAAGCTACTGTGGAGGGCGGACACGCCATGGACGAGGCTGACATTCTCAATGCTCTACGAGAAGTAAGACTTTTGCGAGAACCAAGTGATGGCTGTGAATCTACAACCATGGCCAGACTGTGAGAACAGCAAATTAAAAGAGGGGTGGCCAAACAAGAACACTACGCAGGAAGTCAAAGAATATTGATAAACTAACACAGAACTGGTGTCGTTAGCCGCTACACGCTGCGGGATTTGCTGAGGAGGGGATCCGAGCACTTATGCACTGAATGGTTCTATGTGCAATGAGGATGATCTGTCGACTAACTACCTAACTAACTAACTAACTAACTAACTAACTAACTAACTAACTAACTAAACTAATTAAACTAACTAAACTAACTAACTAAACTAACTAAACTAACTAAACTAACTAACTAAACTAACTAAACTAACTAAACTAACTAAACTAACTAACTAAACTAACTAAACTAAATAACTAAACTAACTAACTAAACTAACTAAACTAACTAACTAACTAACTAACTAACTAAACTAACTAAATTAACTAACTAAACTAACTAACTAAACTAACTAAACTAACTAAACTAACTAACTAACTAACTAACTAAACTAACTAAACTAACTAAACTAACTAACTAAACTAACTAACTAACTAACCTAACTAACTAACTAACTAACTAAACTAACTAACTAAACTAACTAACTAACTAAACTAACTAACTAACTAACTAAACTAACTAACTAACTAACTAACTAACAACAAGGTCAACACACTCGTTTCTATATCCTAGACTAGCAGAACAACAAGGTCAACACACTCATGTTTATATCCTAGACTAGGACACAACAAGATCAACACATTCATCTCTATATCCTAGACTAGGACACAACAAGGTCTACAAACTCATGTCTATATCCTAGACTAGAAGAACAAAAAGATCAACACTTTCATGTCTATATCCTAGACTAGCAGAACAACAAGGTCAACACACTCATGTCTATATCCTAGACCAGGACACAACAAGGTCAACACACTCATTTCTATATCCTAGAGTAGCACAAAACAAGGTCAACACACTCATGTCTATATCCTAGACTAGCAGAACACCAAGGTCAACACACTCATGTCTATATCCTAGACCAGGACACAACAAGGTCATCACACTCATGTCTATATCCTAGACTAGAACAAAACAAGGTCAACACACTCATGTCTATATCCTAGACTAGCAGAACAACAAGGTCAACACACTCATGTCTATATCCTAGACTAGGACATAACAAGGTCAACACACTCATGTCTATATCCTAGACTAGGACACAACAAGGTCAACACACTCATGTCTATATCCTAGACTAGCAGACCAACAAGGTCAACACACTCATGTCTATATCCTAGACTAGTAGAACAACAAAGTCAACACATTCATGTCTATATCCTAGACTAGCAGAACAATAAGGTCAACACACTCATGTCTATATCCTAGACTAGCAGAACAACAAGGTCAACACACTCATGTCTATATCCTAGACTAGGACACAACAAGGTCAACACACTCATGTCTATATCCTAGACTAGCAGAACAATAAGGTCAACACACTCATGTCTATATCCTAGACTAGGACACAACAAGGTCAACACACTCATGTCTATATCCTAGACTAGGACACAACAAGGTCTACAAACTCATGTCTATATCCTAGACTAGAAGAACAAAAAGATCAACACTCTCATGTCTATATCCTAGACTAGCAGAACAACAAGGTCAACACACTCATGTCTATATCCTAGACCAGGACACAACAAGGTCAACACACTCATGTCTATATCCTAGAGTAGCACAACACAAAGTCAACACACTCATGTCTATATCCTAGACTAGCAGAACACCAAGGTCAACACACTCATGTCTATATCCTAGACCAGGACACAACAAGGTCATCACACTCATGTCTATATCTTAGACTAGCACAAAACAAGGTCAACACACTCATGTCTATATCCTAGACTAGCAGAACAACAAGGTCAACACACTCATGTCTATATCCTAGACTAGGACATAACAAGGTCAACACACTCATGTCTATATCCTAGACTAGGACACAACAAGGTCAACACACTCATGTCTATATCCTAGACTAGCAGACCAACAAGGTCAACACACTCATGTCTATATCCTAGACTAGTAGAACAACAAAGTCAACACACTCATGTCTATATCCTACACTAGTAGAACAACAAGATCAACACTCTCATGTCTATATCCTAGACTAGTAGAAGAACAAGATCAAAACTCTCATGTCTATATCATAGACTAGTAGAACAACAATGTCAACACACTCATGTCTATATCCTAGACTAGTAGAACAACAAGATCAACACTCTCATGTCTATATCCTAGACTAGTAGAACAACAAGGTCAACACTCTCATGTCTGTATCCTAGACTAGTAGAACAACAAGATCAACACACTCATGTCTATATCCTAGACTAGTAGAACAACAAGGTCAACACACTCATGTCTATATCCTAGACTAGGACATAACGTCAACACACTCATGTCTATATCCTAGACTAGGACACAACAAGGTCAACACTCTCATGTCTATATCCTAGACTAAGACACAACAAGGTCAACACACTCATGTCTATATCCTAGACTAGAAGAACAAAAAGGTCAACACACTCATGTCTATATCCTATACTTGGACACAACAAGGTCAACACACTCATGTCTATATCCTAGACTAGGACACAACAAGGTCAACACACTCATGTCTATATCCTAGACTAAGACACTAAAAGGTCAACACTCTCATGTCTATATCCTAGACTAGAAAAATAAAAAGGTCAACACACTCATGTCTATATCCTAGACTTGAAGAACAAAAAGGTCAACACACTCATGTCTATATCCTAGAGTAGCACACTACAATGTCAACACTCGCATGTCTATATCCTAGACTAGCAAAACAACAAGGTTAACACTCGCATGTCTATATCCTAGACTAGCAGAACAACAAGGTCAACACTCGTATGTTTATATTCTAGACTAGTAGACCAACAAGGTCAACACTTTCATGTCTATATCTTAGACTAGTAGAACAAGATCAACACTCTCATGTCTATATCCTAGACTAGTAGAACAACAAGGTCAACACTTTCATGTCTATATCCTAGACTAGTAGAACAACAAGATCAACACTCTCATGTCTATATCCTAGACTAGTAGAACAACAAGGTCAACACTCTCATGTCTATATCCTTGACTAGTAGAACAACAAAGACAACACTCTCATGTCTATATCGTAGACTAGCAGAACAACAAGGTCAACACTCTCATGTCTATATCCTAGACTAGTAGAACAACAAAGTCAACACTCTCATTTCTATATTCTAGACTAGCAGAACAACAAGGTCAACACTCTCATGTCTATATCCTAGACTAGTAGAACAACAAGATCAACATTCTCATATCTATATCCTAGTAGACTAGTAGAACAACAAGATCAACACTCTCATGTCTATATCCTAGACTAGTAGAACACTAAAGTCAACACACTCATGTCTATATCATAGACTAGCAGAACAACAAGGTCAACACACTCATGTCTATATCCTAGACCAGGACACAACAAGGTCAACACACTCATGTCTATATCCTAGAGTAGCACAAAACAAGGTCAACACACTCATGTCTATATCCTAGACTAGCAGAACACCAAGGTCAACACACTCATGTCTATATCCTAGACCAGGACACAACAAGGTCATCACACTCATGTCTATATCCTAGACTAGAACAAAACAAGGTCAACACACTCATGTCTATATCCTAGACTAGCAGAACAACAAGGTCAACACACTCATGTCTATATCCTAGACTAGGACATAACAAGGTCAACACACTCATGTCTATATCCTAGACTAGGACACAACAAGGTCAACACACTCATGTCTATATCCTAGACTAGCAGACCAACAAGGTCAACACACTCATGTCTATATCCTAGACTAGTAGAACAACAAAGTCAACACATTCATGTCTATATCCTAGACTAGCAGAACAATAAGGTCAACACACCCATGTCTATATCCTAGACTAGCAGAACAACAAGGTCAACACACTCATGTCTATATCCTAGACTAGGACACAACAAGGTCAACACACTCATGTCTATATCCTAGACTAGCAGAACAACAAGGTCAACACACTCATGTCTATATCCTAGACTAGGACACAAAACAAGGTCAACACACTCATGTCTATATCCTAGACTAGGACACAACAAGGTCTACAAACTCATGTCTATATCCTAGACTAGAAGAACAAAAAGATCAACACTCTCATGTCTATATCCTAGAGTAGCACACTACAATGTCAACACTCGCATGTCTATATCCTAGACTAGCAAAACAACAAGGTTAACACTCGCATGTCTATATCCTAGACTAGCAGAACAACAAGGTCAACACTCGTATGTTTATATTCTAGACTAGTAGACCAACAAGGTCAACACTTTCATGTCTATATCTTAGACTAGTAGAACAAGATCAACACTCTCATGTCTATATCCTAGACTAGTAGAACAACAAGGTCAACACTTTCATGTCTATATCCTAGACTAGTAGAACAACAAGATCAACACTCTCATGTCTATATCCTAGACTAGTAGAACAAC
Organism: Cepaea nemoralis; assembly: GCA_014155875.1. Taxonomy (NCBI): domain Eukaryota; kingdom Metazoa; phylum Mollusca; class Gastropoda; order Stylommatophora; family Helicidae; genus Cepaea; species Cepaea nemoralis. Next base: position 148,324 of record JACEFZ010000234.1, read on the forward strand.
AAGGTCAACACTCTCATGTCTATATCCTTGACTAGTAGAACAACAAAGACAACACTCTCATGTCTATATCGTAGACTAGCAGAACAACAAGGTCAACACTCTCATGTCTATATCCTAGACTAGTAGAACAACAAAGTCAACACTCTCATTTCTATATTCTAGACTAGCAGAACAACAAGGTCAACACTCTCATGTCTATATCCTAGACTAGTAGAACAACAAGATCAACATTCTCATATCTATATCCTAGTAGACTAGTAGAACAACAAGATCAACACTCTCATGTCTATATCCTAGAATAGTAGAACAACAAAGTCAACACTCTCATGTCTATATCCTAGACTAGCAGAACAACAAGGTCAACACTCTCATGTCTATATCCTAGACTAGTAGAACAACTAGATCAACACTCTCATGTCTATATCCTAGACTAGTAGAACAACAAGATCAAAACTCTCATGTCTATATCCTAGACTAGTAGAACACCAAAGTCAACACACTCATGTCTATATCCTAGACTAGCAGAACAACAAGGTCAACACACTCATGTCTATATCCTAGACCAGGACACAACAAGGTCAACACACTCATGTCTATATCCTAGAGTAGCACAAAACAAGGTCAACACACTCATGTCTATATCCTAGACTAGCAGAACACCAAGGTCAACACACTCATGTCTATATCCTAGACCAGGACACAACAAGGCCATCACACTCATGTCTATATCCTAGACTAGAACAAAACAAGGTCAAAACACTCATGTCTATATCCTAGACTAGCAGAACAACAAGGTCAACACACTCATGTCTATATCCTAGACTAGGACACAACAAGGTCAACACACTCATGTCTATATCCTAGACTAGCAGACCAACAAGGTCAACACACTCATGTCTATATCCTAGACTAGTAGAACAACAAAGTCAACACATTCATGTCTATATCCTAGACTAGCAGAACAATAAGGTCAACACACTCATGTCTATATCCTAGACTAGCAGAACAACAAGGTCAACACACTCATGTCTATATCCTAGACTAGGACACAACAAGGTCAACACACTCATGTCTATATCCTAGACTAGCAGAACAACAAGGTCAACACACTCATGTCTATATCCTAGACTAGGACACAACAAGGTCAACACACTCATGTCTATATCCTAGACTAGGACACAACAAGGTCTACAAACTCATGTCTATATCCTAGACTAGAAGAACAAAAAGATCAACACTCTCATGTCTATATCCTAGACTAGCAGAACAACAAGGTCAACACACTCATGTCTATATCCTAGACCAGGACACAACAAGGTCAACACACTCATGTCTATATCCTAGAGTAGCACAACACAAAGTCAACACACTCATGTCTATATCCTAGACTAGCAGAACACCAAGGTCAACACACTCATGTCTATATCCTAGACCAGGACACAACAAGGTCATCACACTCATGTCTATATCTTAGACTAGCACAAAACAAGGTCAACACACTCATGTCTATATCCTAGACTAGCAGAACAACAAGGTCAACACACTCATGTCTATATCCTAGACTAGGACATAACAAGGTCAACACACTCATGTCTATATCCTAGACTATGACACAACAAGGTCAACACACTCATGTCTATATTCTAGACTAGCAGACCAACAAAGTCAACACACTCATGTCTATATCCTAGACTAGTAGAACAACAAAGTCAACACACTCATGTCTGTATCCTACACTAGTAGAACAACAAGATCAACACTCTCATGTCTATATCCTAGACTAGTAGAACAACAAGATCAAAACTCTCATGTCTATATCATAGACTAGTAGAACAACAATGTCAACACACTCATGTCTATATCCTAGACTAGTAGAACAACAAGATCAACACTCTCATGTCTATATCCTAGACTAGTAGAACAACAAGGTCAACACTCTCATGTCTGTATCCTAGACTAGTAGAACAACAAGATCAACACACTCATGTCTATATCCTAGACTAGTAGAACAACAAGGTCAACACACTCATGTCTATATCCTAGACTGGGACATAACGTCAACACACTCATGTCTATATCCTAGACTAGGACACAACAAGGTCAACACTCTCATGTCTATATCCTAGACTAAGACACAACAAGGTCAACACACTCATGTCTATATCCTAGACTAGAAGAACAAAAAGGTCAACACACTCATGTCTATATCCTATACTTGGACACAACAAGGTCAACACACTCATGTCTATATCCTAGACTAGGACACAACAGGGTCAACACACTCATGTCTATATCCTAGACTAAGACACTAAAAGGTCAACACTCTCATGTCTATATCCTAGACTAGAAAAATAAAATGGTCAACACACTCATGTCTATATCCTAGACTTGAAGAACAAAAAGGTCAACACACTCATGTCTATATCCTAGAGTAGCACACTACAATGTCAACACTCGCATGTCTATATCCTAGACTAGCAGAACAACAAGGTCAACACTCGTATGTTTATATTCTAGACTAGTAGACCAACAAGGTCAACACTTTCATGTCTATATCCTAGACTAGTAGAACAAGATCAACACTCTCATGTCTATATCCTAGACTAGTAGAACAACAAGGTCAACACTTTCATGTCTATATCCTAGACTAGTAGAACAACAAGATCAACACTCTCATGTCTATATCCTAGACTAGTAGAACAACAAGGTCAACACTCTCATGTCTATATCCTTGACTAGTAGAACAACAAAGACAACACTCTCATGTCTATATCGTAGACTAGCAGAACAACAAGATCAACACTCTCATGTCTATATCCTAGACTAGTAGAACAACAAAGTCAACACTCTCATGTCTATATCCTAGACTAGCAGAACAACAAGGTCAACACTCTCATGTCTATATCCTAGACTAGTAGAACAACAAGATCAACATTCTCATATCTATATCCTAGTCTAGAAGAACAACAACGTCAACACTCTCATGTCTATATCCTAGACTAGTAGAACAACAAGATCAACACTCTCATGTCTATATCCTAGAATAGTAGAACAACAAAGTCAACACTCTCATGTCTATATCCTAGACTAGCAGAACAACAAGGTCAACACTCTCATGTCTATATCCTAGACTAGTAGAACAACTAGATCAACACTCTCATGTCTATATCCTAGACTAGTAGAACAACAAGATCAACCCTCTCATGTCTATATCATAGACTAGTAGAACAACAAAGTCAACACACTCATGTCTATATCCTAGACTAGTAGAACAACAAGATCAAAACTCTCATGTCTATATCCTAGACTAGTAGAACAACAAGATCAACCCTCTCATGTCTATATCATAGACTAGTAGAACAACAAAGTCAACACACTCATGTCTATATCCTAGACTAGTAGAACAACAATATCAACACTCTCATGTCTATATCCTAGACTAGTAGAACAACAAGGTCAACACTCTCATGTCTGTATCCTAGACTAGTAGAACAACAAGATCAACACACTCATGTCTATATCCTAGACTAGTAGAACAACAAAGTCAACACACTCATGTCTATATCCTAGACTAGTAGAACAACAAGATCAACACTCTCATGTTTATATCCTAGACTAGTAGAACAACAAGGTCAACACTCTCATGTCTGTATCCTAGACTAATAGAACAACAAGATCAACACTCTCATGTCTATATCCTAGACTAGTAGAACAACAAGATCAACACTCTCATGTCTATATCCTAGACTAGTAGAACAACAAGATCAACACTCTCATGTCTATATCCTAGACTAGTAGAACAACAAGGTCAACACTCTCATGTCTATATCCTAGACTAGTAGAACAACAAGATAAACACTCTCATGTCTATATCCTAGACTAGTAGAACAACAAGATCAACACTCTCATGTCTATATCCTAGACTAGTAGAACAACAAGATCAACACTCTCATGTCTATATCCTAGACTAGTAGAACAACAGCGTCAACACTCTCATGTCTATATACTAGACTAGTAGAACAACAAAGTCAACACTCTCATGTCTATATCCTAGACTAGTAAAACAACAAAGTCAACACTCTCATGTCTATATCCTGGACTAGTAAAACAACAAGATCAACACTCTCATGTCTATATCCTAGACTAGTAGAACAACAAAGTCAACACTCTCATTTCTATATCCTAGACTAGTAGAACAACAAGATCAACACTCTCATGTCTATATCCTAGACTAGTAGAACAACAAGATCAACACTATCATGTTTATATCCTAGACTAGTAGAACAACAGCGTCAACACTCTCATGTCTATATCCTAGACTAGTAGAACAACAAGATCAACACTCTCATGTCTATATCCTAGACTAGTAGAACAACAAGGTCAACACTCTCATGTCTATATCCTAGACTAGTAGAACAACAAGATCAACACTCTCATGTCTATATCCTAGACTAGTAGAACAACAAAGTCAACACTCTCATTTCTATATCCTAGACTAGTAGAACAACAAGATCAACACTCTCATGTCTATATCCTAGACTAGTAGAACAACAAGATCAACACTATCATGTTTATATCCTAGACTAGTAGAACACAAGATCAACACTCTCATGTCTATATCCTAGACTAGTAGAACAACAAAGTCAACACTCTCATGTCTATATCCTAGACTAGTAAAACAACAAGATCAACACTCTCATGTCTATATCCTAGACTAGTAGAACAACAAAGTCAACACTCTCATGTCTATATCCTAGACTAGTAAAACAACAAGATCAACACTCTCATGTCTATATCCTAGACTAGTAGAACAACAAAGTCAACACTCTCATGTCTATATCCTAGACTAGTAAAACAACAAGATCAACACTCTCATGTCTATATCCTAGACTAGTAGAACAACAAGATCAACACTATCATGTTTATATCCTAGACTAGTAGAACACAAGATCAACACACTCATGTCTATATCCTAGACTAGTAGAACAACAAGATCAACACTCTCATGTCTATATCCTAGACTAGTAGAACAAGATCAACACTCTCATGTCTATATCCTAGGGAAGGCAAAGATACAGCTACTTACCTTCAAGATCTTGGCCTTGCAGACGAAGTATCTGCAGAAGCTGGAGTTCTATGTCGATGTTTCCTACCTCCTTGGACAGTGCATCTAATGGAACAAAGCATCTTGGAGTAAATAGGCGGAATTTTTTTTTTTTTTTGCATATCCCTTACAGGACGTTGCAGTCAACATCAGCATGTTTTAGCTGCTGTTAATGTACTAGCAAGATTACTCTCAGTAGTTTGCCATTGCTTTCGTAGCGACCGACTCACATACCCCTAAGTTACCAACGCGGCGAGAACCGCTACCGATTCTCGCGCAGGTTACGTTACTAGCGAGAATATACGGGATTACGGAGAAAGACGTTAACCTCTTGGCCAGGGAGACAGACAGTCTAGTATATCTAAAATTAATCAGGCAGACAATCTAGCATATCTGAGAATTTGCACATATATATTACAGTGCTCGTCAGAGTTCATGGGTGGACAATCTAGAACACGTGAGAGTTGCCACGTGAATATTATGTTACATCTAACAGCTCTACGTGGCTACACCTGTTGATCTGAGAGCACTTTTAAGACGTCTAATTTATCTGAGCTAATATATCTGAGCGTTAACATTAGGACAGTCTTACTTAACTGAGACCTAACATTCGGATAGTCTCATTTAATTGAGAGTTAACATTCGGACAGTCTTACTTAACTGAGAGTTAACATTCGGACAGTCTTACTTAACTGAGAGTTAACATTTGTACCGTCTGTTTTATCTGAGCACTAACATTTGGACCGTTTAATGTATCTGAGAGTTGCTCGTCTGGGATGATGATTATTATATGTTCCAATAATGACGGTAGAAGATTAAGTTTTTTTAATGTCTGATAATCTCTTTCCTTCTGACTGAACCATGAAGATGCCCGTTTGAATAGAACCAAAAGGACTCCCTAAGGCCACTCAGTTAACTTGGCTTAATGACTATTTAAGAAAAGTTAAATTTATGTTGGCGGTGTATAGCAATATAGACTCTCCTGAGTAGATGGCGGTATGTCTATTTGTAGTATTTCGTTGTACCTGTTATTTTCATTTTCTCATTTGTATACAATAAATACCTAGCTTACACATGAACATCTGTCAATAAATGCATGTCCTGGATACAACACACGTAAGAGGCAATTTGAAAGGGCAGAAGGAAAATAGAAGATACAACACATGTAAGAGGGAAGTTGAGAGGGGAGAAGGAAAATAGAAGATACAACACATATAAGAGGGAGTTTGAGGGGAAAGAAGGAAAAAAAGAAGATAAATCACATGTAAGAGCATGTTGAGAGGAAAAAAGGAAAATAGAAGATACAACACATATAAGTGGGAAGTTGAGGAGGAAAAGGGGAAATTAGAAGATAAAACACATGTAAGATGGAAGATGAGAGGAAGGAAGAAAAGTAGATTATAAAACACATGTAAGAGGGAAGTTGAGAGGAAAGAAGGAAAATAGATTATAAAATACATGTAAGAGAGAAGTTGAGAGGACAGAAAGAAAATAGAAGATACAACACATGTAAGAGAAGAGAGAAGTTGAGAGGAAGGAAAATAGATTATAAACACGTTTAAGAGACTGGGGATGCAAGCTGAAAGGTAAGAAGAAACAACAGAAGATAAGACACATGTACACTGGAAGAAACGAGAGACGCACAATGAAACGAAAAAAATAAACAAAAGGAGATGAAACTAATGTCAGTGACAGCAGATACAAGTTGACAGAAGGCAACAAACAAGACAAGACACAGAGCAGACACACACTGACCGTCTAGGATGTTGGCGGGCTGTAGCCCAAGCTCCACCTGTGTGTCGTTGACCAGACTGACCACGTCATCTCTGGACACTACAAACAGTCAACGGAATGGTCAGAATAACAGAAGTCGATTTGTTACCGGCGTTACTGCAGTAGGTGTCTGGGAAGGTTTGAAAGATAACACGGACAAGAAGGATGGAGAAGAAGAAGAAGAAGAAGAAGAAGAAGAAGAAGAAGAAGAAGAAGAAGAAGAAGAAGAAGAAGAAGAAGAAGAAGAAGAAGAAGAAGAAGAAGAAGAAGAAGAAGAAGAAGAAGAAGAAGAAGAAGGAGGAAGAGGAGGAGGAGGAGGAAGAAGAAGAAGAAGAAGAAGAAGAAGAAGAAGAAGAAGAAGAAGAAGAAGAAGAAGAAGAAGAAGAAGAAGAAGAAGAAGAAGAAGAAGAAGAAGAAGAAGAAGAAGTAGAAGAAGAAGAAGAAGAAGAAGAAGAAGAAGAAGAAGAAGAAGAAGAAGAAGAAGAAGAAGAAGAAGAAGAAGAAGAAGAAGAAGAAGAAGAAGAAGAAGAAGAAGAAGAAGAAGAAAAAGAGCAGGAACAGAAGGAAGAAAAGGAGGAGGAGGAGGCTGACAAGGTGGTGATGGACTATTGTTAGTATTGTTCGGTTGTGGGACAGTGGGGAAGACTAGAAACGATCTGTATCGAGACTCGTGAGGTTGAGAAAGAAAGGAATATGTACAGCTGGTCTCAACAAGATAACAACACACGTGGTGGTGAATAGAACGAGAACATTGTCTTCACAAATACAACATCATTGTGAGTGGAACCAGACTGAAGCAAACGAAAGTATATAAGTTTCTGGGTACTTTCATACGCGTGAGTTAAAGAGGTTGTATATACAATCATTCTTTTATAGTCCATGCCATGTGGCGTTGGTGATCATGTCCATCCAAAGACCCCTGTCTCTTCGCGGCAAATCATTTAAGATACTGATGTTCCTCTATGCCATGAAAGAGAAAGCTGGAGAAAGTTGTATCAACGACAACGTTGGAGGAGCAGAGAGGCAGAGAGAGAGACCAAGAGAGAAGACACTAGACAGTTAGACATCAGTTTATGGAGGAACGGCTTTATCAGATAGAAATGCCAATTCACGAGTCAAACATTTGTGGACAGACATGATCATCAACCCCACACGGCGTGGACTATGAGAATAATAACTAGAGCTGGTAAGCTCGTGATCACAGAAGAATAGCTCTGTGTGTGTGTGCGTGTGCATGCAAATGTGCGTGTGTGCGTGCGCGTGTGCATGTGTATGGTTGTGTGTGGTTGTCTAGATGAGAAAACACGTATAAGACCCCTAGCAAACTGTCGACACGTTCGTCAGCTTATTGTTTAGGAAACGACTCCATTTTGATCTCACTGAATCCCTAACCTTTACAGTTCATCTCCCTACAGAATCGCCTGGTTTATTATCATGTCACATGGGTGTGGGATGTCACTTATCGATGGTGCACGGACACCTCTGTCTCCCCCTGTCCATTCCCGACATCCTCTGTCCCACGTGACCATCACTCTATGTTAGGCTGTCTTACTGGGTGGCACCATGACTTATTCCTTTTCTCGTACATCTTAACAACTTTACAGACATGTATAATCCTAAGTTTAGCCTGTGCCCTCCAAGACCTGCCTCTTTTCATCCTGTGTCACGTGTTGCCATCCAAGAACTATTTCTCAACCCGTGTCCCCTGGTGCCATCCAAGAACTGTATCTCCCCAGACTGTGTCCCCTGGTTCCATCCAAGAAATGTATCTCAACCTGTCTCCCCTGGTGCCATCCAATTACTGCATCTCCTCAACCTGTGTCCCCTGTTCCCACCCAGGAACTGTATCTCCTCAAACTGTGTCCCCTGGTGCCATCCAGGAACTGTATCTCCTCAACCTGTCTCCCCTGGTGCCATCCAAGAACTGTATCTCACAAACCTGTGTCTCAAAGTGCCATCGAATACCTCATATAGAGAGTGGTCCCACTCCATTGCGATCCAAACATACAATTTTGTCTGGAGCATATTTTGTCTGCTATCATATATAGACGACAGGGCAGGTACATATTGCATGTATATAACGAGCGTGTTCCTGGTGCATCCCAACATAACTCGCATGGCCTTAATTTGCATGAATTACAGCTTCTGCAGCTGTCTGTGCGTCCAGCACCCCCAAACTACATTCAGGCACTGAAAGACAATCCCAAACTACACTCAGGCACTGAAAGACAATACCAGACAAGACTCAGTCACTGAAAGAACAGACAGTTAGTCCAGCAACTCCAGACCACACTCAGGCACTGAATGAACTGACAGTCCAGCAACCCCAGACATAACTCAGTCACTGAAAGTCAACCCCAGACCACACTCAGTCACTGAAAGACAACCCCAGACCACGCTCAGTCACTGAAAGACAACCCCAGACCACACTCAGTCACTGAAAGTCAACCCCAGACCACACTCAGGCACTGAAAGACATCCCCAAACCACACTCAGGCACTGAAAGACAACTCCAGACCACACTCAGGCACTGAAAGACAACCACAGACCATTTGCAGGCACTGAAAAACAACCCCAGAACACACTCAGATACTGAAAGACAACGCCAGACGACACTCAGGCACTGAAAGACAACCCCAGACCACACTCAAACACTGAAAGACAACCCCAGACCACACTCAGGCACTGAAAGACAACCCCAAACCACACTCAGGCACTGAAAGACAACTCCAGACCACACTCAGGCACTGAAAGACAACCACAGACCATTTGCAGGCACTGAAAAACAACCCCAGAACACACTCAGATACTGAAAGACAACGCCAGACGACACTCAGTCACTGAACGACAATCCCAGACCACACTCAGCACTGAAAGACAATCCCAGACTACACTCAGGCACTAAAAGACAACCCCAGACCACACTCAGGCACTGAAAGACAACCCCAGACCAGACTCAGTCACTGAAAGAACTGACAGTCCAGCAGCCCCAGACCAGACTCAGTCAATGAAAGACAATCCAAGACCAGACTTAGTCACTGAAAGACAACCCCAGACCACACTCAGTCACTGAAAGACAACCCCAGAAAACACTCAATCACTGAAAGAACTGACTTTGCGTTCAGCAACGCCAGACCACACTCATTCACTGAAAGAATAGATGTGCGACCAACAACCCTAGACAACACTCACTGAAAAAAATTGACTGTAAGTCCAGCAACCATACACAACACTCAGTCACTGAAAAAAAAAAACTGACTGTGCGACCAGCAACCCTAGACAACACTCACTGACCAAAATTAACGGTGTGTCCAACAACTCCAGACCACACTCAATCAATGAAAGAATCCAGCGACCCAAGACCAAACTCAGTCACTGACAGAACTGACTGTATGTTCAGCAACCCCAGACATCACTCAGGCACTGGGGAAAAAAAACCTGACTCTCCGTTCATCAACCCCAGACAACACTCAGGCACTGAGAGACAACCCCAGACCACACTCAGGCACTGAAAGACAACCCCAGACCACACTCAGGCACTGAAGGACAACACAACCCCAGACCACACTCAGACACTGAAAGACAACCCCAGACCACACCCAGGCACTGAAAGACAACTCCAGACCACACTCAGGCACTGAAAGACAACCACAGACCATTCGCAGGCACAGAAAGACAACCCCAGAACACACTCAGATACTGAAAGACAACGCCAGACGACACTCAGTCACTGAACGACAACCCCAGACCACACTCAGGCACTGAAAGACAATCCCAGACCACACTCAGCACTGAAAGACAATCCCAGACTACACTCAGGCACTAAAAGACAACCCCAGACCACACTCAGGCACTGAAAGACAACCCCAGACCAGACTCAGTCACTGAAAGAACTGACAGTCCAGCAGCCCCAGACCAGACTCAGTCACTGAACGACAACCCCAGACCACACTCAGGCACTGAAAGACAATCCAAGACCAGACTTAGTCACTGAAAGACAACCCCAGACCACACTCAGTCACTGAAAGACAACCCCAGACCACACTCAGTTACTGAAAGAACTGACTTTGCGTTCAGCAACGCCAGACCACACTCATTCACTGAAAGAATAGATGTGCGACCAGCAACCCTAGACAACACTCACTGAAAAAAAATTGACTGTGAGTCCAGCAACCCTACACAACACTCAGTCACTGAAAAAAAAAAAACTGACTGTGCGACCAGCAACCCTAGACAACACTCACTGACTAAAATTAACGGTGTGTCCAACAACTCCAGACCACACTCAATCAATGAAAGAATCCAGCGACCCAAGACCAAACTCAGTCACTGACAGAACTGACTGTATGTTCAGCAACCCCAGACAACACTTAGGCACTGGAAAAAAAAACCTGACTCTCCGTTCATCAACCCCAGACAACACTCAGGCACTGAGAGACAACCCCAGACCACACTCAGGCACTGAAAGACAACCCCAGACCACACTCAGGCACTGAATGACAACACAACCCCAGACCACACTCAGACACTGAAAGACAACCCCAGACCACACTCAGGCACTGAAAGACAATTCCAGACCACACTCAGGCACTGAAAGACAACCCGAGACCACACTCAGGCACTGAAATACAACCCCAGACCACACTCAGGCACTGAAAGACAATCCCAGACCACACTCAGGCAATGAAAGACAACCCCAGACCACACTCAGGCACTGAAAGACAACCCCAGACCACACTCAGGCACTGAAAGACAACCCCAGACCACACTTAGGCACTGACAGACAACCCCAGACCACAATCAGGCACTGAAAGACAACCCCAGACTACCCGCAGGACACTGAAATACAACCCCAGACCACACTCAGGCACTGAAAGACATCCCCAGACCACACTCTGGCCCTGAAAGACAATCCCAGACCACACTCAGGCACTGAAAGACAATCCCAGACCACACTCACGCACTGAAAGACAACCCCAGACCACACTAAGGCACTGAAAGACAACCCAGACCACACTCAGGCACTGAAAGACAACCCCAGACCACACTCAGGCACTGAAAGACAATCCCAGACCACACGCAGGCACTGAAAGAACTGAATGTGCGTCCAGCGACCCCAGACCACACTCAGGCACTGAAAGACAATCCCAGACCACACACAGGCACTGAAAGACAACCTCATACCACACTCAGGCACTGAAAGACAACCCCAGACCACCCGTAGACACTGAAAGACAACCCCAGACCACACTCAGGCACTGAAAGACAATCATAGACCACACTAAGGCACTGATGGCCAATCCCAGACCACACTCAGGCACTGAAAGACAATCCGAGACCACACTCAGGCACTAAAAGACAATCCCAGACCACACTCAGGCACTGAAAGACAACCTCAGACCACACTCAGGCACTGAAAGACAATCCCAGACCACACTCAGGCACAGGGAGACAATCCCAGACCACACTCAAGCACTGAAAGACAACCCCAGACCACACTCGGGCACTGTAAGACAACCCCAGACCTCACTCAGGCACTAAAAGACAATCCCAGACCACACTAGGCACTGAAAGACAATCCCAGACCACACGCAGGCACTGAAAAAACTGACTGGGCGTCCAGCAACACCAGACCACACTCAGGCACTGAAAGACAATCCCAGACCACACTAGGCACTGAAAGACAACCCCAGACCACACTCAGTCACTGAAAAAACTGACAGTCCAGCATCCCCAGACCAGACTCAGTCAATGAAAGACAATCCAAGACCTGACTTAGTCACTGAAAGACAACCCCAGACCAGAATCAGTCACTGAAAGACAACCCCAGACCACACTCAGTCACTGAAAGACAACCCCAGACCACACTCAGTAACAGAAAGAACTGACTTTGCGTTCAGCAATGCCAGACCTCTCTCATTCACTGAAAGAATAGATGTGCGACCAGCAACCCTAGACAACACTCACTGACCAAAATTAACGGTGTGACCAACAACTCCAGACCACACTTAATCAATGAAAGAATCCAGCGACCGAAGACCAAACTCAGTCACTGACAGAACTGACTGTATGTTCAGCAACCCCAGACCACACTCAGGCACTGGAAAAAAAACCTGACTCTCCGTTCATCAACCCCAAACAACACTCAGGCACTGAAAGACAACCCCAGACCACACTCAGGCACTGAAAGACAACCCCAGACCACACTCAGACACTGAAAGACAACCCCAGACCACACTCAGGCACTGAAGGACAACACAACCCCAGACCACACTCAGGCACTGAAAGACAATCACAGACCACACTCAGGCGCTAAAAGACAACCTCAGAGCACACGCTGGCACTGAAAGACAACCGCAGACCACACTCAGGCACTGAAAGACAACCCCAGACCACACTCAGGCATGGAAAGACAACCACAGAAAACACCTAGTCACTTATATAACTGACTCATATATATGACGACAATATGTTACCGTCTGTGGCGAAGGAGTCATGAACACGTTTCGCAATCCCGGATGCATGGATGTAGAAGCAGAATGCTTATGTTGATGTTTAGCAATGGTATGAGCGTCGGTCGTTCAGAAAGGCATGGCAAACTACTGAAGGTAAACTTGCCTGGTAGGTCACAAACAGGTACAAACAGGTTGGGATTGATTGTGACGTCCTGTAAAGCACATGCAACCAACTGTTTACAGGGTGCATGCAAACCTCTGATCCATGTCCGCCGCTGCCATCACCTTCAGTGCATCGAGACCCACTCTTGACCTGTAGTCACCACCTACCCACGTGGTTTGAAAGACTATTATGGATGGGAAGTCCAGCACAGGGCATGCCGCTGGGGGATGATGATGATGTATCAGACAGTTATAAGGCTAATCATATGTGACTGACACGGTCAACCTTGCCAAGTGTAACAGTTACAATCATGACTTCCGGCCTAACTAACTAGCTAACTAGCTAACTAACTAACTAACTAACTAACTAACTAACTAACTGACTAACTAATTAACTATCTAGCTAACTAGCTAACCAGGTAACTAACTAACTAGCTAACAAGCTATTTAACTAACTAACTAACCAACCAACTAACTAATTAACTTTTTACTTAACTAACCAACTAACTACATAACTAACTAAATAACTAACTACATAACTAACTAACTAGCTAGTTAGCTAGATAGCTAACTATGTAACTATCTAACTAACTAACTAATTATCCAGTCAACCAACCAACCAACCAACCAATCAACTAACTAACTAACTAATTAACCAACCAACCAACCAACCAGCCAATCAATCAACTAACCATCCAACCAACCAACCAACCAACTAACTAACTAACTAACTAACTAACTAGCTGCATAGCTAGCTAACAAATTAACAAACTAACTAACTAACAAACTGACTGACTAACTAACTAACAATCCAGCTATCTAATTAACTATCTAACTAACTATCTAGCTGGCTAGCTAACCAGCTAACTAACTAACTAACTATCTAACTAACTAACTAATTAACCAACCAACAAACTAACTAATTAACTTTCTACTTAACTAACCAACTAACTACATAACTAACTAACTAACTAACCAATTACATAATTAACTAGGAAACTAAATAACTAACTAACTAACTAATCAACTAACAACCTAACCAACTAAATACATAACTAGCTACCTAATTAAGTAACTACATTGGCACCTTTCCGTCTTGACAGACGATAGTTTGGTACATTATGCTTCAAAAAGGCTTAATAACTACGATCCATGGCGGTGGCGAGTGTGGCTGGTAAGGCCAATTCTTGCTGCAAATGTTTGCCCACAGTAGGTGCATGTGAAAACATGGTAATTTCCACCATTTTGCACCATCTTACGTCTCTCACGCTCTGTGTGTGCTTTATCTGCAATCATTTTCTCCTTTGTCTTTATTCCATTTCTGATAGTTGTCCTCCATGCAACACGTTCAGCGGCGACGTGCTCCCAATGTGCATTATCAATGCCTGTATCAATCATGTCCCGATTACACATATCTTTGTGTCGTAGTAGAGGCCGACCCTGAGATCTCCTACCCGTCTGTAATTCACCAAAAAAAGATGTCCTTTGGTATTCTACCATCATCCATCCTCCTAACGTGTCCTATCCATCTAAGTCTACGAAGACTGAGCATGGAATACACCGTCACACAACCTGATCTTTCCAATACTTCAGTATTTGTGATTTTGTCTTGCCACTTAATACCAAGTATTCTTCGCAGACACCGCATATGAAACCTGTTTAAACGTTTCTCTTGGCGTGAGTAAGTTGTCCAGGTTTCACTGCCATAAAGAAGAGTACTAAGGACACAGGCTTGGTAGACGAGGACTTTTGTTTTTGCAGTAAGCTTCCTGTTCTCCCAGACTCTTTTTGCTAACATGTTCATTGTTGTTGCTGCCTTACCAATCCTGATGTTGGTTTCCTGATCGAGGGATAATTTGCTATTTACCTCTGATCCTAGATATGTAAAATGGTCTACTATCTCCAGTTCGGCGTCGTCAATAAAGATTGATGGTACACCATGTGCACCTTGTGACATAATCTGTGTCTTCTTTTTGTTAATTGTTAAACCAAATTCAGAACAAGCATTGGAGAATGCAGATAGTAGATGTTGTAATTCTTCCTCAGAGTTGGTCGTAATCGCAGCATCATCCGCAAAAAGCAACTCTCTGATTAGTACCCTGCTAATTTTGGTCTTGGCCTTCAGTCTCTGAGCATTATAGAGGCCACCATCTGAGCGTGAGTGAATGTATATACCGTCATCCTGATCACGAAAGGCATATTTCAGTAGAAGTGAAAAGTATATCCCAAAGAGGGTGGGGGCTAGTACACAACCTTGCTTAACTCCACTCTTGATTTCAAACTCTTCGAAATTAAGTAATTCTAATTAAGTAACTCTTCTAATTAAGTAACTAATTATGTAACAAACCAACTAACTACATAACTAACTACCTAATTAAGTAACTAATAAACTAACTAACCAACTAACTACATAACTAACTTACTAACCAACTAACTACTTAACTAATTAACTATCTAACTACCTAAACAACTAACCAACTAACTACATAAATAGCCACCTATAAGTAACTAATTAACTAACTAACCAACTAACTACATAACTAACTAGGTAACTAACTAACCAACTAACTACATAACTAACTACCTAATTAAGTAACTAATGAACTAACTAACGAAGTAACTACATAACTAACTAATTAAGTAACTAACTAACTAACTAACTAACTATCTAGCTAACTAACTAGCTAACTAACTAGCTAGCTAACTAACTAACTGACTGACTAACTAACTGTCTGTTTCACTAACTAACTAATTAACTAACTACTCAACACACCAACTAACTATATCACTAACTAACTAGTTACCAATTACTATCACACAAACGATGAGTCATACGCACCATTAGCTTGTCGATTGTCCAGAATCGCTGTAGCCACCAACTGGATGGCTCGTGCAGCCGCCGTCAGATTGTCACCGCTGATGCCTGGAATGTACAACCATGGGACGTCTGGATATTGACCTCGATGTTCAGCAAACACACACACACACACACACACACACACACACACACACCAACACACATACACACACACACCAACACACACGCGCGCGCGCGCGCGATGAAACGTCATTAAGTAATAGGAATTATATTGTAAACACATCGATCAGAGTAAGGACACCGGACAATCGTATTTCATGACACAAACTGGCTCTTGAGCAATACCCCATGTAGGGTCGTAACGATGGTGCAGTCTGAGCATGTGCAATAGCGATTACAACGTGACTTCCCTCACCACCGATCTGCACTTTATAAGAACGATGAGGCAATATTCGTGTTTTTATGGTGATAGGGTGCACAATCTTTTGAAATACTGATAAGAATGATGGTTCAGTGTGGAGACAATGGATTGAGTCAGGTGAGATGGTGTGAATGAGTGGAAAGATTTCTAATTTCAAGATGCAAGAGGGAAAGTCATGATGATCATCTTTTAGGATATGAAGGGCCCTATATTGGTGCATATACAGGAAAGTCGTGAATCTGTGACTAGTGCTCGATACGCTGACACGCTATTGAACAAATTGAAACCCGCAATACGATCGAAACGTGGGGGAATTCTCTCGAAAGGAGTAAGGCTGCTGCACGACAATGCTCACCCTCATACGACTGGGCATACAGTGAATTCACTGAGCGTTCGGGAATCTGAGGTCTTGAAAAATCCAGCATACAGTCCTGCCTTGGCGCCATTGGAATTTTAATTGTTTGGACATTTCAAAGAATATTTTCAGATGACAACACGGTAATTAGGAGAGGGGTGTAAAAGTAGTTTAAGGCCACACCCAAAAACTTTTCCCTAAAAGGCATCGACAAGATAATGGACAGGTGGACCAAGTGTGTTGCCATTCAGGTGGACTATGTTAAGAAATAATAAACACGCAAAGACAGGCTCTCATTATTGTAAAGAAAATACGTTATTCGTAAAAGTCATGTTTCTTAATGACTTCTCATTAGTTTGATACGAATAAGATAGCTCTCTTAAGAAACAAGGAAAGACCAACGCGTAACACTCTGAGTGAACTAAGGCAAGCTAGGAAGGATGTGCAAAAGGCTGCCAGGCAGTGTGCAAATGATTATTGGATCAAGTTATGTGAGTCCATTCAAATCGCAAGTGATAAGGGAAACATAAGAAGCATGTATGAAGGAATAAAGAAAGCCTGTGGTCCAGTGATCAAAGGAAGTGCACCATTGAAAACCTTGACTGGAGAAATCATCACTGACAAGAAACAGCAGATGGACAGATGGGTAGAGCACTATTTGGAGCTTTACTCGAGTGAGACCAAACTAGCGGATGATGCCCTCAACGCCATAGAGGCTCTACCAACTCTTGACCACCTGGACACACTTCCCACCATAACAGAAGTTAAGTGTGCTATAAATGAACTTGCATCTGGCAAGGCTCCAGGTAAGGATGGGATTCCAATAGAGGTTATAAGGAGTGGGCAAGACACACTCACTCTACAGATCCACCAGCTAATAGAGCTATGCTGGCGAGAATGACAAGTCCCACAGGATTTCAAAGATTCAAGCATCATAACACTGTACAAGAACAAGGGCGATCGGAGTGACTGCAATAACTATAGGGGTATCTCACTTCTGTGTATTGTTGGAAAAGTATTTGCCAGAATTGTTCTGTGCAGACTTCAAGTCCTAGGAGATCATGTCTACCCCGAATCACAATGTGGCTTTCGACAGAACCGGTCTACCATTCACATGATATTCTCATTGCGACAAATGCAAGAAAAATGCCGTGAACAGAATCAACCACTGTTTATTGCCTTCATCGACCTCACAAAGGCATTTGATTTGGTCAGTCGTGAGGGTCTATTCAAGGCACTAAAGAAGATTGGCTGCCCACCAACTCTTCTGTCCATTGTGGAATCGTTCCACACAGGCATGAAGGGTATAATCAAGTTTGATGGTGCAACTTCTGAAGAATTTGAAATCAAGAGTGGAGTTAAGCAAGGTTGTGTACTAGCTCCCACCCTCTTTGGAATATACTTTTCACTTATACTGAAATATGCCTTTCGTGATCAGGATGGTGGTATATACATTCACTCACGCTCAGATGGCGGCCTTTACAATGCTCAAAGATTGATGGCCAAGACCAAAATTAGGAGGGTAATGATCAGAGAGTTGCTTTTTGCAGATGATGCTGCAGTTACAACCCACTCTGAGGAAGAATTGCAATGTCTACTATCTGCATTCTCCAATGCTTGTTCTGAATTTGGTTTAACAATTAGCAAAAAGAAGACACAGATTATGTCACAAGGTGCACATGGGGTACCATCAATCTTTATTGACGACGCCGAACTAGAGATGGTAGACCATTTTACATATCTAGGATCAGTGGTAAATAGCAAATTATCCCTAGATCAGGAAATCAACATCCGGATTGGTAAGGCAGCAACAACAATGAACAGGTTAACAAAAAGAGTCTGGGAGAACAGGAAGCTTACTGCAAAAACAAAAGTCCTTGTCTATCAAGCCTGTGTCCTTAGTACTCTTCTTTATGGCAGTGAAACCTGGACAACTTACTCACACCAAGAGAAACATTTAAACAGCTTTCATATGCGGTGTCTGCAAAGAATTTATTGGTATTAAGTGGCAAGACAAAATCAGAAATACTGAAGTATTGGAAAGAACAGGTTGTGTGACAGTTTATTCCATGCTCAGTCTTCGTAGACTTAGATGGATAGGACATCTTAGGAGGATGGATGATGGTAGAATACCAAAGGACATCTTTTTTGGTGAATTACAGATGGGTAAGAGATCTCAGGGTCGGCCTCTACTACGATACAAAGATGTGTGTAAGCGGGACATGATTGATACAGGCATTGATAATGCACATTGGGAGCAAGTCGCCGCTGAACGTGTTGCATGGAGGGCAAACATCAGAAATGGAATAAAGACAAAGGAGAAAATTATTGCAGATAAGTCACACACCGAGCGTTTGAGACGTAAGATGGTGCATGATGGTGGAAATGACCACGTGTTCACATGCACCCACTGTGAACGGACATTTACAGCGCAAATTGGCCTTATCAGTCACATTCGCTACCGCCATAGGTAAAAGTTATTATGCCTTTTTAAAGCACAAACTACGTCTGTCAAGACGGCAAGGTGCCAATGATATATATATATATATATATATATATATATATATATATATATATATATATATATATATATATATATATATATATATATATATATATATATATATATATATATTCAATGTCGTATTTAATGCTGTTATGTGTTTTTGTCATTGCTCCTCTGATTTTATAGTATGCAGAAGTAATCTTTTGACAGTGACTCTTTAGGAGATGGTGTGTCTGTGCTGTTTGAATTTACGCCATTTTCTGTTTTCATTCTAAATTTGCCTCTGATGTTTATCTTCTTCTGCGTTCATCCGGATTTTTTTTTTCCGGATGTGACTGCGTTGTGCCTGTTTACAGCAGAGCTGCGTTCTTGCGCCGTTAAGCCGACACGTCCGACTTCTGCGGGCATTTGTTGACCGGGTTAACCTTCCCGGGGCTCTGATGTTTATTTGTTTGTTAGAATGCTTTTTATTTTCATGTAGATGATGAGCAATAGCAATAGTAGTCATATTATTATCATCTTCATTAGCAGCAGTAGTAGTATTATAGTTGTAGTCGCAGTGGCTGCAGTAGTAGTAATTGTGGTTGTAGTAGCAGTAGTAGTAATTGTGGTTGT
Organism: Cepaea nemoralis; assembly: GCA_014155875.1. Classification (NCBI taxonomy): domain Eukaryota; kingdom Metazoa; phylum Mollusca; class Gastropoda; order Stylommatophora; family Helicidae; genus Cepaea; species Cepaea nemoralis. The sequence goes on from JACEFZ010000234.1 coordinate 168,533, forward strand.
AGTAGCAGTAGTAGTAGTATTATAGTACAGGAAGGCTCCGGTTAACGTCGGGGTTACGTTCTTGGAAAACGCGACTTTAAGTGAAACAACGTATAGCGAAACACTATTTCCCATAGGATTACACGAAATGCAGTGTATTACATAATGTTTATTTTGATGGTTGTTGATATTTATTGGTTAAATAGATGTGGGTTGGAGGGCGATAGGTAAAGTTATTGGACGTAGATGCATTAAACCACGACTCGCTCCAAAATTATCATCAGCACTACTAGTACTGCTCTCACCCACTTTCTTTGATAGATCTTCATAGAGAGACTTTGCTTTCTCTTGGATAACCATTTTGCTCACAGGCATATTCCGTTGGTTTTGGTCTTCAATCCAGACGGCCAACAGTGCTTCCATGTTTTCCATAAGAGTACTTCTGGTACGAGTGATTTTGGAAGCTCTCAAAGGGGTTACATTATTAGCAATCTCTTTGATTTTCTCAGCACCTGCACGAATTATCCTTACCGTGGTTAGAAGTAAACCATGGACTTTACTGATATCAAAAGCCCGATCGCCAGCCTCAAAATGACATAACACATCTAGCTTCACCTCAGGAGTAACACATTTCCTGGTTCTCTTACAACCAGACAACCTATCAGCACTTACAGTGCGCTTTGAACTCATAATTGTGGGTGATTACACGATAAAATCCTGGAAAAACGCACTGCACAAAATGTAAAATGGCGACGTTAACATAGTTTAGCAACACAGGTGACGACGTTACAGCGGAACGTAGCGTCGTAAAGTGAAGTTATGCATCAGTATGGCAACGACGTCATAGCGCAACGACGTAAACCGAAGCGACGTATAGCGGGACCTTCCAGTAGTAGTCGTAGTTGCTGCAGTAGTAGTAGTAGTAGTAGTGGTGAAAGTGGTGGTAGTTGCAGTAGTAGTGGTGGTGGACGTGGTGGCAGTAGTAGTAGAAGTAGTAGTAGTAGTGGTAGTAGTAGTAGTAGTAGAAGTAGTAGTAGTAGTAGTAGTAGTAGTAGTAGTAGTAGTAGTAGTAGTAGTAGTAGTAGTAGTAGTAGTAGTAGTAGTAGTAGTAGTAGTAGTAGTAGTAGTAGTAGTAGTAGTAGTAGTAGTAAGAAAAGATGAAGACGATGAGGAGGAGGGGGAGAAGAAGGAGTAGAAGAAAGGGCAGAAGCAAGGGGAGAAGAAGAAGAAGAAGAAGAAGAAGAAGAAGAAGAAGAAGAAGAAGAAGAAGAAGAAGAAGAAGAAGAAGAAGAAGAAGAAGAAGAAGAAGAAGAAGAAGAAGAAGAAGAAGAAGAAGAAGAAGAAGAAGAAGAAGAAGAAGAAGAAGAAGAAGAAGAAGAAGAAGAAGAAGAAGAAGAAGAAGAAGAAGAAGAAGAAGAAGAAGAAGAAGAAGAAGAAGAAGAGGAAGAAGAAGAAGAAGAAGAAGAAGAAGAAGAGAAGAAGAAGAAGAAGAAGAAGAAGAAGAAGAAGAAGAAGAAGAAGAGAAGAAGAAGAAGAAGAAGAAGAAGAAGAAGAAGAAGAAGAAGAAGAAGAAGAAGAAGAAGAAGAAGAAGAAGAAGAAGAAGAAGAAGAAGAAGAAGAAGAAGAAGAGAAGAAGAAGAAGAAGAAGAAGAAGAAGAAGAAGAAGAAGAAGAAGAAGAAGAAGAAGAAGAAGAAGAAGAAGAAGAAGAAGAAGAAGAAGAAGAAGAAGAAGAAGAAGAAGAAGAAGAAGAAGAAGAAGAAGAAGAAGAAGAAGAAGATACAACAGCAACTGTAAGTAATTCTCAATCATCTCTCTAGAAGTAGCCAACCTCTGGTAGCGTCTTCCAACGTCTGATTGATCAGCTGGTACAGTTTGTCTGTAGTTGGACTAGGACCTGGCTCGGCAGCTTCTTCCCTTTTGGACACAACACTAACACCACCACCACGCCACCCTCCTCCACGGAAGACCGGGGAATAAAACTGGAAGAGAAATAAATGCAGTACATGAGGAGATATACTGACATCAATAAGACAGATGACAACATGGGCCGTCTAGTGTCGTTGAGAGTGCTGCACATTTCCAGTGCCACCTCGAATCTTCCTGCAATGCAACATGTTGTGTCTGTATTGAACATCCGTGCCTCAACGTTCATACCACCAACCTGTGTCAATGTCATGGTACTAGACAAGATCTGGGTCAGAATGTTTGACAGAAAGACTAAACAAGGAATCGGTCATATCCAGACGGTCACAAACGCTCCGTATCTGAACAGTATCAGTTGAAGTGTGTGTTCGATATGACCGCCAGAACAGGATTCATCTATTCATTTCAAATGAATACAACTCTCCCGTTTGCACATGATGAGAAGCAGGTGGCGGGAAGTCTTCCAATCAAACATCCTGTATTCGCCTGATGACAGGAAATCTTCCAATCGAACATCCTGTATTCACCCGATGATAAAAAATCTTCCAATCAAACATCATGTATTCACCCGATGACATGAATTCTTCCAATCAAACACCCTGCCATTCACCTAATGATGGGAAATCTTCCAATCAAACTTCCCGCATTCACCCGATGTTAGGAAATCTTCCAATCAAACATCCCGCATTCACCCGATGACATAAAATCTTCCAATCAAACATTTACCCGATGATAGGAAATCTTCCAGTCAAACTTCCGGCATTCGCCAGATGATTTGAAATTTTCCAATCAAACATCCCGCATTCACACGATGATAGAAAATCTTCCAATCAAACATCCTGGATTCACCATATGACAGAAAATCTTAGAATCAAACATCCTGTATTCACCCGGTGACACGAAATCTTTCAATCAAATATTCTGTATCCACCCGATGACAGGAAGTCTTTACAGCAAACATCCCAGCTCTACCGGCTTGTTAATGCTGTATACAATTTTTTTTTCTATATCCCTTATAGGACGTTGCAGTCAACATCAGCATTTTTCAGCTGCTGGTGATGTACTAGGCAAGATTACACTCAGTAGTTTGCCATTGCTTTCTGAGCGACCGGCTCACATACCCCGTCAGTTACCAACGCGGCGAGAACCGCTACCGATTCTCCCGCAGGTTACGTTACTCACGAGAATATACGGGATTACGGAGAAAGACGTTAACCCATAGGCCAGGGAGACATACACATAGAAACAGTAAATAAACTTAAACCAAATAAGATATTTGCATGTTCTTTTACAGGACATTGGTGTCAATCCCAGCATTTATTGGCTGTGTGATTTACTGGGCGATGTTCATGTTCAGTGGTTTGCCTTTGCTTCATGAACATAACATCGAAATCATGTTCATGTTTAGTGGTTTGCCATTGTTTTATGAACATAAATCAATATCTACGCACAGCCATCTGATCCCATAAATTCTGGTTTTGATTTCTTAGGTGTGTGTGTATGTTGGTGAGTGTGTGTGTTGGTAGTGTGTGTATGTGTGTGTGCGTGCGTGCGTGTGTGTGTGTCCCCATTCGTCCGAGATGTGAACCTATTAAATCAAACTCCAAATATACACATCTCAGAAATGTGGAGTGACTACAAGGTGTAATGTGCTGACACTTAGCTAGTCATATCCTAGAGCCGCAGTGGGACTAGGTCAGGGAGTATGTAGGTCAGATAATGAAAACTGAAGATAATTGAAAATTGTTTGACTGATTGTTTTATCTATTGCTTTATTTATTGCTTTAATAATTGCTTTAGTAAATGCTTTTAATTATTGCTGTAATGATTGCTTTAGTAATTGCTTTAATAATCGTTTTATTTATTGCTGTAATAGTTGCTGTAATGATTGTTATAATTATTATTGTTATTATTGTTTTTAAAAATTATTTTAATGATCATTTCATGATTGCTATAATTATTGCTATAATTATTGCTTTAATGATTGTATTAGTGACTGTTTTAATTATTGTGTTAATGAAAGCTTTAATGATTGCTTTAGTGATTATTTAACGCCACGCCATCAATGACGTGAGAGCTGTGGGACCAGCGTTCTATGTTCGCTACGGGAGGGAAGCACTCGCCACCTATTCCTCCCTGCATGCATGCCTTTAACAATTTGCGACCTTTAACACTGCAGGTTCCTGTTATGGTTCTTGCTTATGTTTATTTTGTTTGTTAGAGATGATTTAGTCACGTTGAAGTTCGAAAGAAAACAAAGCTTCTTAAAATGTAACACCCGACCGTTACGACCTGAGGCAGTTGTCCACTTGTAGCCTCAGAGAAAGGACGCAGGAGGCGTCAGCATTGTGGGGCAGTCAGTGTCCCGTGAAATGACCTGTATATGCAGACATTTCTAGCAGGTATTGCGGCCAACGTCATACTGACCATATTAACCGTCATCAAGTGTCCGTTTGTCAAGGACGTGTGGACCTTAAATCACGCTTGACCTGTGTCCACTGACACTTCACCTGTGTCCTTTGACGGTGACATGGGAACTGACATTTGACGTGTGTCCACTGACGACTGACCTGTGACCACAGATGGAGACAGAACGAGATAAGTAACAATTTAAGCCAGCAGACACGAGGACACAATGACGAGGACAAAACGAGAGAAAACTTACCCCAGCAGATAGGAGGACACAATTACCGGGACAGAACGAGATGAGTAAAAACTTACCCAAGCAGACAGGAGGACACAATGATGGGGACAGAACGAGATGAGTAAAAACTTACCCTAGTAGACATGAGGACACAGTGACGAGGAAAGAACGAGATGGGTAGAAACTTACCCCAGCAGACAGGAGGACACAATGACAAGGACAGAACGAGACAAAACTTATCCCAGCAGAGAGGAGGACACAATTACCGGGACAGAATGAAATGAGTAAACACTTACCCAAGCAGACAGGAGGAAACAATTACTGGGACAGAACGAGACATAACTTACCCCACACAAAACTTACCCCAGCAGACAGGAGGACACAATTACCGGGACAGAATGAAATGAGTAAACACTTATCCCAGCAAACAGGAGGAAACAATTACCGGGACAGAACGAGACATAACTTACCCCAGTAGATAGGAGGACACAATGACGTGAACATAACGAGAAGAGAAAAACTTACCCCAGTAGAAATGAGGACACAATGACGGGGACATAAATAGATGAGTAAATACTTACCCCAGCAGACAGGAGGACACAATTACCGGGACAGAACGAGCTGAACAAGAACCTCAGCAGACAGGAGGATACAATTACTGGGACAGAACGAGATGAATAAAACTTACCCTAGCAGACAGGAGGACATAATGACGAGGACAGAACGAGATTAGTAAATACTTATCCTAGCAGACAGGACACAATTACCGGTACAGATAGAGATGAGTAACAACTTACCCCAGCAGAGAGGACACATTTACCGGTAGAGAACGAGATAAGTAAAAACTTTCCCCAGCAGACAGGAGGATATAATGACGTGTACAGAACGAGATGAGTAAAAACTTACCTCAGCAGACAGGACACAATTACCGGAACAGAAGGCGATGAGTAAAAACGTACACCAGCAGGCAGGAGGGCACAATGACGGGAACAGAATGAGATGAGTAAAAACTTACCCCAGCAGACAGGAGGACACATTGACGAGGACATAACGAGACAAACCTTACCCCAGCAGACAGGAGGACACAATGACAGGCTGAGAACGAGATGAGTAAAAACCTACCTCAGCAGATAAAAATGTTTTGCATATCCTTTACAGGACATCGCTGTCAACATCAGCATCTTTCAGCTGTATGTTGATTTCTTGGCAAGATTACGCTCAGTAGTTTGCCATTGCTTTCTGAGCGGCCAGCTCAGTTATCCCGCAAGTCACCAGCGGGGGTCGAACCGCTCCCAGCTCTCGCCCTGCTACGAGACTCTGCGTGATAAACGGGATTACGGAGAAAGTGTTGTAATCCCTCGGCCAGAGAGACCGGCACCTCAGCAGATAGGAGGACACAATTACCGGGACAGAACGAGATGAGTAAAAACTTACCCCGGCATACAGGACACAATGACGAGAACATAACGAGACACAACTTAATGACGAGTAAATAAGGAGACACAAATTCACCCCAGCAGCCACGGCCAGGATACATGAGAAAACAGCGAGTGCCTTCATGATTATAAATTATAGAGCAGCACTTGTGATTGGGCACTCGTGGATTTCTAGATACATTTATATCAAACAATGTGTTATCTCCATTATGTTGTTTGTTTACTGTACATGATTAGTTCCCAGACGAAGGACATGGAGGTGGTTTAGTGTGATAAATAGTTGGCCACCTAAGAGGTCATCGTGCAGAGAGAGAGACTCACGGGTGTAAACATAACAATGCGCTACAGACACCTCGAATAATAACTATGATACACAACAGCCGGGCTGGGATGGTGAGTAAATATGGGACTGCATGAGGTGTTTGGTTTCGTTTAACAGGATGCACCAGACCTATCAGCTGCTGACACAAATTGAAATGTGTCTTGTTACTCGTGTGCATACGTGAACAGGCCAGATAGACAGCGGAACTTATTCTTGCGGACACAGAGAGAGACTTTGTAACTTGTAGACAGGACAAATTTCCAAAGAAGCAAGTTTCGACAGAACAGATTCAGAAAATTTAGAACTCTTTACTCCAGATGAAAGAACTGACCCACAGGGAATAAATGAACTTCTATTTGCAGACGATCAGTGCCTGTTTTACAGCGATGAGGGCAGACTACAAAATCATATTACTAATCTGAATTCAACCTGCAGCAGATACAATATGAGTATAGATACAGCCCAAACCGAAGTAATGCAAGTTAGCAGATCGCCAGGCCCACTAAGTATACAGATAAATAACACACCTATGAAAAAAGTTAAAGAATTCAAATACCTTGGAAGTATGATCACAGAAGATGGCAGATTGGACAGAGAAATTGAAATCAGATGTCAAAAAGCTATTGCACTTACATATCAACTATCACCATTACTGAAAAACCCAAACATACCCATGTCCGTAAAACGACAGATAATAAACCGCATATTTACACCAACCCTATGCTACCAATCTCAAACCTGGACTTTATCCAAATTACACCTTCGCAAAATCAACACCTGCGAAATTACATGCCTGAGGAGAGCTGCCAACTTAACAATCCGAGACCGAGTTAGAAATGCTACTATCTGGGACTGTGGGATCAACACCTTGTGCCACATTTATTGAAAGACAGAAGATCAAGTGGTTTGGCCATGTCGTTAGAATGCAACATCAGCAACTACCATCACTGGCCTTACATCAAAGATCATCTGCGACGAGAACACGAGAACGTCCAAGAAGAAAATGGATTGACGACATCAGAGACATTGTACAACCACACGGAATGACACTATCCAGTGCCGCCCACCGGGCGCTGGAATGCAAATTATTCCTCCCCACGACGCTTGACGGCAGAAGTGGAAGATGATGATGATGATGATGATGATGATGATGATGATGATGATGATGATGATGATGATGATGATGATGATGATGAGACAGGACAATGGCTCATAGGCAAAAACATCCGTGTATAGATATTTGGGAGACTCACGAGACTTACAGTAGAAGAAATGTAAGAAAAACTAAAGGTGGAGGAAGACTATGAGGGGGAGGAACTGAAGCTAAAGAAAGAAGAGGAGAAGAAGGAAGAGGAGAAGGAGGAAAAGAGAAGGAGGCAGCAGAAGAGGCGATGGAAGAGGAAGAGGATGCGGACAGGAAGGAGGAGAAGGAGGAGGAGGAACAATAAGAGGAGGAGGAGGAAGAAGAAGAAGAAGAAGAAGAAGAAGAAGAAGAAGAAGAAGACACTTCTTCTACTTCTTCTTCTATGAACAAGAAATAAGACTAAAAACAAGAAAGGAAACTGACAACAAGAAAGAAGACTGAATATTAAGAATAAGAAAGAAGACTAAGAACAAGAAATAAGATAGATGGCTAAGAATAAGAAGGACAATAGAATTCTAAGAACTAGAAAGAAGACCAAGAATTAGAAAGAAGACCAAGAATAAGAACAAGAAAGAAGACTAACAATAAGAAAAAAGTCTACGAAAAAGAAAACAGACTAAGAACAACAAAGAAGGCTAAGAACAAGAAGGATGACTAAGAATAAGAAAAAAGGCTAAGAACAAGAACAAGAAAGAAGACTAAGAACACAAAAAAGGCTAAGAACAAGAAAGACGGCTAAGAATTATGTAGAAGATTAAGAACAGGTAAGAAGACTAAGAACAAGAAAGACGACTAAGAATAAGAACGAGAATGAAGAATAAGAACAAGAAAGAAGACTAAGAACAAAAAGAAGAATAAGAACAAGAAAGAAGACTAACAACAAGAAAGAAGACTAACAACAAGAAATAACACTAAGTATAAAAACATGAAAGAAGACTAAGAACAAGAAGGAAGACTAAGAACAAAAACAAGAAAGAAGACTAAGAACAAGAAAGAAGACTAAGAACAAGAACAAGAAAGAAGACTAAGAATAAGAACAAGAAATAACACTAAGTATAAAAACATGAAAGAAGACTAAGAACAAGAAGGAAGACTAAGAACAAGAACAAGAAAGAAGACTAAGAATAAGAACAAGAAATAACACTAAGTATAAAAACATGAAAGAAGACTAAGAACATGAAAGAAGACTAAGAACAAGAACAAGAAAGAAGACTAAGAATAAGAACAAGAAATAACACTAAGTATAAAAACATGAAAGAAGACTAAGAACATGAAAGAAGACTAAGAACAAGAAGGAAGACTAAGAACAATAACAAGAAAGAAGACTAAGAACAAGAAAGAAGACTAAGAACAAGAAAGAAGACTAAGAACAAGAAAGAAGACTAAGAACAAGAAATTAGACTAAGAACAAGAAAGAAGACTAAGAACAAGAAAGAAGACGAAGAACAAGAAAGAAGACCAAGAACAAGAAATTAGACTAAGAACAAGAAAGAAGACGAAAAACAAGGAAAAAGACTAAGAACAAGAAAGAAGACTAAGAACAAGAAAGAAGTCTAAGAACAAAAAAGAAGACTAAGAACAAGAAATTAGACTAAGAGCAAGAAAGAAGACTAAGAACAAGAAAGAAGACGAAGAACAAGAAAGAAGACTAAGAACAAGAAAGAAGACTAAAAACAAGAAAGAAGACTAAGAACAAGAAAGAAGACTAAGAACAAGAAAGAAGACGAAGAACAAGAAAGAAGACTAAGAACTAGAAATCAGACTAAGAACAGGAAATAAGATTTAGAATAAGAACAAGAAAGAAGGCTAAGAACAAGAAAGAAGTCTAAGAACAAGAAAGAAGACTAAGAATAAAAAGAAGCAAGAAGAAAAAGAATAAGAACAAGAAAGAAGACTAAGAATAAGAACATGAAAGAAGACAAAGAACAAGAAAGAAAACTAAGAACAAGAACAAAAAAGAAGACTAAGAACAAGAAAGAAGATTAGGAACAAGTACAATAAAGACGACTAAGAAGAAGAACAAGAAAAAAGGCTAAGAATAAGAAAGAAGAATCAGTTCAGTTATCAGTTGGGGTATCTTCATTGCACTCCGGACATGTCCATAGGTGCTCAGATCCTCCCCCCCCCCCCCAGCATATGTATCAGCGTCCGGTGGCTAATAGTGCCAGTTCTGTGTTGGTTGACTAGGCGCTTTGTTTTCCCGATGTACCTCTCGCGTCTGGCTGTGCCGATTCTTACTCCCAGGTCTTTCATCCTGGACAGCGATGTGGAATCACTGACGTCAAAGTCCTCTGTTCTCGCCATATCTTTGAGGACGTTAATAACATCGGCATGATCCATGGGCTGGCCATCTACAGGGGGTGCAGAGCCAGCCAGTTTGTCAGCTCGTTCATTTCCCTCGACTCCCGCATGTCCCGGGACGAAGATTAAGGTGACTTTACGGACAACAGACTTCCGCAGCGATTCAGTCCATTGTCTACGTACAGATCCAGCTTCGACCTTCTGAATCATGCTAATTGAATCACTTAGTACACACACGTTGGTATAAGAAAGAAGACTAAGAAAGAAGACTAAGAATAAAAACAAGCAAGAAGAATAAGAATAGGAACAACAATGAAGACTAAGAAGAAGAAAGAAGACTAGGAACAATAAAGACGACTAAGAACAAGAAAGAAGAGTAAGAACAAGAGCAAGAAAGAAGAGTAAGAACAAGACAGAAGACTAAGAACAAGAAAGAAGACTATGAACACGAACAAGAAAGAAGACGATGAACAAGAACAAACAAGAAGATTAAGAACAAGAAGAAGAAAGAAGACTAAGAACAAAAGAGAAGACTAAGAACAAGAACAAGAAAAAGGCTAAGAACAAGAAAGAAGTCTAAGAACAAGTAAGAAGACATTGAATAAGTAAGAAGGCTAAGAACAAGAAAGAAGAGTAAGAACAAGAAAGAAGACTAAGAACAAAAACAAGAAAGAAGTATAAGATTCTAAGAACAAGAATGAAAGCTAAAATCAAGTATAAAGACTAAGAACAAGAAAGAAGACTAAGAACAAGTCAAAAGGCTAAGAACAAGAAAGAAGACTAAGAACAAGAACAAGAAAGAAGGCTACGAATTAGAAAGAAGACGAAGAAGAAGAACAAGACAGGAGACAGAAGACTGAGCACAAGAATGAAGACAGACAACTGAATAAGAACGTATTTCCAGATAGCCGGAAGTGGAGCAGGTGATCTTCAGCGTGAAGAAAGTAAAAACGTGAGTTGTTGTTGGCCGGACCAGAGGCAGCCTTGATTCTGGCAGGCTGGTTGTCTTCTGTGCAATCTTCACACTTCTCACGTTTGTGATCTTATACAGTCGATCTTATGAGCAACTGTAGTCATCGTAGGATAGAATAAGTATGTTGTAGAGCAACACGTAAGTCTGTAACAGTGACCTCGTGTAGTCCTACCAGTGTCTAATGTCTGTCTCAAGTTCTAGTAAAATGAAAAATCAAAATCTGATAGATAATTATTAGCAATTTTGGTCAATATTTAAAAATTGGGTTTTTACTTATGAAATCATACCAGTTAGATAGAGCTTGACGAGACGAATCCAACGGTATCTCAACGAAGACTGTACGCTGATTCTAAGCGGAGTTATGAATTATATGGTGACGTAATTTAATACCAGGAAGTCCAATGAAGAATTAACTGATAAGTCAGGATTTATCGCGGCCCTAAGATTGGAAACTTGAGAAATTCTGCCTTCCATTACTGTGGCTTGTTTATTTGTAAACGGACAACGTTGTGCCATATATCATTGCGTCCGGGGCGGCGAGGCCTAACTTGACGTATTATTTTTTTTTTTTTATAGGATGTGCCCTGACCTAATTAACAATTTAAAATGGCCGCCAACTGTTTATTATTTGCCTTCTATTAACGTGGCTTGTTTATTTTTAAACGGACAACATTGTGCCATATATCATTGCGTCCGGGGCGGCGAGGCCTAACTTGACGTATTATTTTTTTTTTTTTAAGGATGTGCCCTGACCTAATTAACAATTTAAAATGGCCGCCAACTGTTTATTATTTGCCTTCTATTAACGTGGCTTGTTTATTTTTAAACGGACAACATTGTGCCATATATCATTGCGTCCGGGGTGGTGAGGCCTAACTTGACGAATGTTTTATTTTTTTTATAGGATGTGCCATGACCTAATTAACAATATAGTCACTGGAGGGTCTTCTCCGTGATTATTTATTGTATTTTGTGTAGGCATTTGTTGTTCGTTATTCTTTTATGTAAGCTTCATTACTCTGTGTAATTTTATACTTTTTATATTTTCAGATTTCTGCAGTATGTACCTGACGAGATGCAGCGAAATATGCCAGGCAATAAATCATGCAATCTATTGTTTGTGTCTTCGTTAGTCAAATATATAGAAACTCACCACAGGAAGGTGTGCATCTGAATTGTTTTATCAAATTGACGCAGGCTGTGGCAAAGGTGTGACAGGCAGAATCTTGAATGTCCCAGGAAATGGTTTAAGAAAGAGTGTCACAAGTGATGGCCATTCTTTGGTTAATTGCTGTTTATGTTTCACAACTAATTTTTTTTAATTTATGTAAATTATTAGTAAGAGTACTTTCCTGTATTAGCTTGCCTGGTTCGTTGACATGAACGAGACTCCTCACTTCTCTCAGGTGTATAACGCAGGTGTATAATATAATTTAGTATTAGGATCCAGAACACCAAAGACCGAGATTTGTGGAAAGCCATGAACGCCTACGCCAGCCGGCACTTTATGATGATTATTATTAATATTTGCCTATACAGAGAATATTTTAAAATGGGGTTTCTACTTATGATTTGGTAACAGGAAAGTAAAGGTAATATTCCTCTTTCGATAGAATGTCGAAAGGAATGAGAGGATCAACTTCATTGCACCAGGTTTGCTCAGTCTCTTTCCCCACAGCGGCCTGGTGAAAGCATCGTACAAAGCACAAGAGTCTCAGAGTTTCTGACAAAGATGCAATTGACTTATAAGACTTTTTGTTATCATGTGCTGTGACCTAATTGCTAGTTAAATATAGCTGCACATTTATTATATTAATTAAATGTCATGTGAAATGTTCGTCGTTAGTGAAAGAACAATTCATGAAAATGTATCATATTGTCTTAATGTAATAACTGCAAGGTGTGGAATGCGCCTGACCCTGCAGCCAGCAGGGTTAGGATCGGCTAGCCTCTCCCAGGAGGGGTGAAGAGCGAAAATTAGTAGCCTGCCGATGACCCGCAGACTACACAAGTCAACCCCTACCTCCACGTGGTGCAGACCGGGCAACCATGACCGTGAGGTCATGGGCTAACGGGGCTATGGCTCGCCATAGGGGATGGACTCCCTGTGGTCAGATTTGTGTCCTAAACCTGTGACTGGCCTAGCAAGCCGGCAGGGGATCTTCATACTGCTCGTAGAAAAACTAAGAAGTATAAACGGACTGACTAAAGTGGGGGTTAAAGCAGCACTAGATTTTATTAGAAAGCAGCAAGTCAAATGGTTTGGCCATGCAAGTAGGTTACCAGTCAACAGCATGCCACAACAAGCAATGATGTACAGACCAGATGGAAACAGAGGAAGAGGCCGACCACGTAAACGTTGGACGGAGGGAATAGCAGAATCCATGGGAATATCGATATATGAAGCCCATAATCAGGCACTCTCACGAAGTTTATACTTCACCTCGACACCGCAAGGTACAAGAGGAACATGATAAGATGAGATGAGTACTAACTGCATTGCGACAGCTTTCATTTGTTGAATAAATATTATAAACATTAATGTAAGTAACTAAGTTTGTGACTGCTGCACAAATTAAGCAGCAGTTAATTAATTATTAAGATATTAAATAATAAAAAAATTAAAATATTAAATATTAAAATAATTAACTGTTCACTAAAAATTGATTTCTACCTTCTGCTCTACAATTACAGCACACTGTTCTGTATCTAATAATTAATTAATAGTCAGCAATTAAAAATTAAATACTAACTTATTTAAAACATATAACTTATTTTACAGTACTGTATTTAAAATTAAATAATTAAGTGCTGCAAGAAAAAAAGTACTCCTTACTTAACACCTTACAAGTTTACAGACGGGTCTGAAAACTGGCTTTGAAAATTATTTTCAGACATGTAAAATGCTGAAATATTAATTATTATGCAAGTACACAGATACATTACTGCTACACATGACATTTGTATTCTGTTTAATGTTAGTACTTAAATTTTTTTTTTTTTCGCTTTTCCATCCTGTTTCAGGATATTGCGGTCAACACCAGCATCTTTCATTTGTATGTTGATTCCTAGGCTAGATTACGCTCATCAGCACGCCACGACTTTCTGAGCGACCGGCTCCATACTCTCATAAGTCACTTTTGCGATTCGAACCACTGCTAATTCTTGTCGCGTCACGTGACGAGAGTATTCGGGGTTAGCGGAGAAAGCTGCTAACCCCTCAGCCATGGAGCCAGCCGTACTTAAATTACCAGTTCTAATTGTAAATAAATACAGGTCCGCTATAGTTTATTGTATCGGCGCCGCAATCGGAGTATGACGGCCGGCCGTGGCCATGACACTAAATATTTTGTCCTGAACGTCTGCAAACACCTGGAATGCTGAAACTCTTCATATTTATGTAAAATTGAACGGGAAATTCAAATATGGAAGAAAATATGCTGGGAATGTTCAATTACATGAGTTATAAAACAAATTACCTTACTAATCGTGAAAAGAACCAAATATAATCAAAATAAATCGTTTTTTTTTATATAATAACTTGGCGGTTAGCTAGCAAAACCACTTCTAAATATATGAGAATAACTTCTCCTTTCATTGTACCATTCCGATTTCCTTTTTTATGTTCTTTTAGCAGTCCATGTCAAACCGGAAGTGATCGTTCGAGGACGCAGGAAAAAGTTCGCAAAATTACACACAAAAAAGTGAAGAGCTAAAAAAAAGGGCGATAATTCTGAAATTGCTATAATTATTAGTAGCATGAACCATCAGATTTTTAAATTTGAGTATTTTCTAATGGGACCACAACCAAAAGATAGGCCTTGAGAAACCGAATCTAATGGTACCAAGATGATGCATGTATGTCAATTAGAAGCGAAGATATGCAACTTTGAGTGTCGTGGTCATTAACGCAGAAATTGACACAAAAGATCTCATCCGGGCATCTTTTTTTCGTGTCCGAACCAAGGTCACAGCAGAAGTTATCAAAATGTATGTTCTTACTAGTGTAGCTTGTTTATTTTTAAACGAACATCCTAGCAACCATACACGAACACCCTAGCAACCATACATCATTGCGATCGGTGTAGCAAATCCTAACTGCTCATGTCATCTATTTTTACATATGATGTAACGTTATCTAATTAGCATATAAAAATGGCAGCTAATTAGTAGTTATATTAATTAATTACCACGAGCATTCTTTATATTAGCTTTAAACCCTGGCAAGTTGTATCTTGTATTCTGCGGAATTGTGCAACGCACGATATGTGTTATATCCTGTTTAGATAGTATGCAATGTTACCTAATTAGCATATAAAAATGGCCGCTAATTAGTGGTTATATTAATTAATTACCACGAGCATTCTTTATATTAGCTTTATACGCTGGCAAGTTGTATCTTGTATTCTGCGGAATTGTGCAATGCACGATATGTGTTATATCCTGTTTAGATAGTATGCAATGTTACCTAATTAGCATATAAAAATGGCCGCTAATTAGTGGTTATATTAATTAATTACCACGAGCATTCTTTATATTAGCTTTATACGCTGGCAAGTTGTATCTTGTATTCTGCGGAATTGTGCAATGCACGATATGTGTTATATCCTGTTTAGATAGTATGCAATGTTACCTAATTAGCATATAAAAATGGCCGCTAATTAGTGGTTATATTAATTAATTACCACGAGCATTCTTTATATTAGCTTTATATGCTGGCAAGTTGTATCTTGTATTCTGCGGAATTGTGCAATGCACGATATGTGTTATATCCTGTTTAGATAGTATGCAATGTTACCTAATTAACATATAAAAATGGCCGCTAATTAGTAGTTATATTAATTAATTACCACGAGCATTCTTTATATTAGCTTTAAACCCTGGCAAGTAGTATCTTGTATTATGCGGAATGATGCTACGCACACAATGGGTTACATCCTGTTTAAATAGTGTGCAACGTTATCTAATTAGCATATAAAAATGGCCACCATTAGCTATTATATTAATTTCTGTGTTTACGATCACGACACTCAAAGTTGCATATCTTCGCTTCTAATTGACATACATGCATCATCTTGGTACCATTAGAGTCGGTTTCTCAAGGCCCATCTTTTGGTGGTGGTCCTATTAGTAAATACTCAAATTTAAAATCTGATGGTTCATGCTATATTAGATTTTTAACAAATAAAAAATTTTTTTTTGCAGATTGGCCGTAGACACCTAGGTAGACCAAGAAGGCGGTGGAGAGATAATATATATACAGACCTACAAGCACTTGGAATCAACGACTGGCAAGAAGAAGTCAACCAGAGAGATGAATGGAGACGGATTGTATCTGCAGCAAAGAACCTCAATGGCTTGGAACGCTGAAGAAGAAGAAGAGAAGAAGAAGATTGGCCACGATATGAAAAAGACTTGCAGAAAGAAATACAGAAAGACAGCATGATCGACCACAGTTGTACTCACCATTTCTTGCTGCACCTCTTGTACTCACTGTACTGTGTACTCTTTTGTGCCAGCTCTATTGAGCAAATTGAAATTCCTGAAATATAAGCATAAGTTAGCAATTGCTGCATAACGAAACTAATATTTGATAAATTATTATTTCTAACTTCTAACGGTGGCATGGAGGAATATCAAAAAAACCAAAGACCGCCAGCCGGCATTTTCAATGGCAAAACACATGTCCGCTTACACATCATTTTTGTACCACCTGGTCATCGATTGAAGCTATGAAACTCACCATATCAATGTAAAATTGCATGCAGAATCCGAAAATCCACATAAAAACATGGTATTATTAATTATTCAAGCTTAATATAAATTATATGTCCGATACGTGAGTGTGGTGAGGCGCCGCCATGTATTGTCAATGGCAAAACTCATGTCCGCTTACACATCATTTTTGTACCACCTGGTCATCGATTGAAGCTATGAAACTCACCATATCAATGTAAAATTGCATGCAGAATCCGAAAATCCACATAAAAACATGGTATTATTAATTATTCAAGCTTAAAATAAATTATATGTCCGATACGTGAGTGTGGTGAGGCGCCGCCATGTATTTTCAATGGCAAAACACATGTCCGCTTACACATCATTTTTGTACCACCTGGTCATCGATTGAAGCTATGAAACTCACCATATCAATGTAAAATTGCATGCAGAATCCGAAAATCCACATAAAAACATGGTATTATTAATTATTCAAGCTTAAAATAAATTATATGTCCGATACGTGAGTGTGGTGAGGCGCCGCCATGTATTTTCAATGGCAAAACACATGTCCGCTTACACATCGTTTTTATACCACCTGGTCATCGATTGAAGCGATGAAACTCACCATATCAATGTAAAATTGCATGCAGAATCCGAAAATCCACATAAAAACATGGTATTATTAATTATTAACCTCTTTAGAAAATAAAATTACTTACACTTTGGCAAATATCCAAGTTATGTCAATGACACAGTTGATCTAAAACGCTGGCTATTTGCAGAATGATAGAATGGCCATTTTCCCGGAAGCGGAGATGGCAATTCGTTATTGTCACGAGTTATTTAAATATATCCAATGAGATATACAAAGGGTATGTTAATAGTCTATGATGTGTCGACACGACGAAACCCTTCTGCGCACGCGCGGAAAACGGTTTGCGGTTAAAGTATGGTCTAGGGAAACGATGGGACTTGCTATTATTAGTATTAGGGTGAACCATCAGATTTTTAAATTTGAGTATTTTCTAATGGGACCACCACCAAAAGATAGGCCTCGAGAAACCGAATCTAATGGTACCAAGATGATGCATGTATGTCAATTAGAAGCGAAGATATGCAACTTTGAGTGTCGAGATCATTAACGCAGAAATTGACACAAAAGATCTCTTCTGCACATCTTTTTGTCGTGTCCGAACCAATCTTATCTGATAATTATTATTATTATTATTATTATTATCATAATAAATTAAATAAATAATCTGACGATATCTCTTGAGTCAGGAAGAAGGGGGATGGAGGCTGCTGTACTGTATAATGTACCTGATCATATGTGAGACCTATATGGGACTTACGTAGGCTGTGTCAAGTGCATGTGATTTACATCCACTTAGGATGATTCCGATGATTGGCACCCGCATGCAGGGGATGATACACTCAGTGTGCGTTGTTTCTGACATTAATTCTGGAGCAATGAATGAAGTTATGAACCATTCATTGGAGGGAGACTTTATTCATAGCTCGACTATGAATAAAGCTCAGTTTTATTCATAGTTGACTATGAATGTCACAGCATCCGTTCACTAGTCAGTTTTAGTTTGAGCCAGTAAGAAGGTGGGTACTTTTGCTTTCTTTCACCCCAAACAAACTTTGCCAGCTATATTTAGAGTCACCAGCTATATTTAGCGCCGACGGTGATCTTCTCTGTGTTCGGGTGGAGTGTGTGTCAGTGCGTTTCAATTCCCCACACCACAGTGTTGTTTCTTTGGGTTGTGGCAACCGTTTCTGTCTCCCTTCGATCCTCATTTGCATCAGTCCTGCAATCACTTTCCGGTTAGGGTTAGGGGTAGGGTACACACACTAACCCTAATCCTAACCCTACCCCCTAATCCTAACCCTACCCCCTAACCCTGACCGGAAAGTGAAAGAATAGCGCACCACCGCCACCGCATAGAATTGCGCACCGAGCTACGGCGCAACACACGGAAACCCCCTGATAGGGAGAGTTTATACCGAGCTGGCTCTGAATAGACAGAGTAGTTTATACCGAGCTGGCTCTGAATAAACGGAGTAGTTTATACCGAACTGTGTCTGAATAGACAGAGTAGTTTATACGGAGCTGGCTCTGAATAAACGGAGTAGTTTATACATGAGCTGAAGTATGATAGCTGTTTAAATATCAAGAATAATTTTCCAGATTGGTATCCCCAATAAAAATAATTGTGTCCCCATGCGAGTTAAAGAATTGTTAACTTGCGTTTCTGTACTCTTACTGTTTACAGGCTTCCGTCTTTGTTTACATTACCGACCTACTATTTCCTGCTATTGATGTCCTCATCATAGTTGCCATTCTAGATATTTTATATCCAGATCTAGAGGTTTTTGCCAGCATCTGGATACCGTTTTCTGACGTTTGGATGCTGGATGCAATTCTAGATACTTTTCATTTGGAGTCGGATATTTTGAATACTTTCTAGATTTTACTTTTCTTTCGGTGTCATTTACCCATTTTATGTTCAGTCTGGACGCGCGTAAATTATGGTAACTGCCATTATTTAAACTTTGAACTGACTTGGGTCAACGCTCAACAATCTGGCAACCCCCCTCCCTCCCCCCATCCCCTCCAGTAATGAGTAAAATGGCGCATAAGGGCACTGAAGAAACTTTTGGTCAGTAAACATTTAAACTTAAAGAATTTGGCTGCAATTGGAACCGATAATGCATCGGTAATGGTCGGTATCAACCATGGCGTGTATGCAAAATTGAAGGAAGATATCCCATCTTTAATCCTCATGAAATGTGTATGTCATTTCTTGCAGCTAGCATTATCACATGCCTCATCAGTCAGAATGTTTACCAAGGAATTAGGAATTCCTTATTGCTAGATACTTTCCAACGAAATCTAGATATTTATGGATGTTGTTTGGGCCGTTTCTAGATACTTTTGGTCACAAAAAAAGTGGCAACCCTGGCCTCATAATTCCGGTCCAAGCTGACAGTAATTTGCGTCGCCTCAGAAAGACATGATTAGGCAATTCAAACACCTGGCTTCCGACTTACTGGCCTGATGAATTAACAAATAAACAAGGAAATGCTACGCACATAAAGTGCAGGCAAAACCTGGTATATGTGAAGCAGGTTGAAAAGAGAGAGGAGATAGATAGATAACGAAGCTAGTGTGAGAGACAGAGATATGAGAAAGATGTGTTGAAAGACATAAAAAAGTGATAACTTTTATATAATATAAATAAGATAATATAAGTGACAAACATCTGTTCATAATCATAGTTCCTAAATTTTTTTTATTAAAAAGTCTCTTGCACCCAATTAATTGCTGAAAAATGAAAAAAAAAAAGAAAAGTGTCCAGCAGGGAATCGAACCAACAGCTCCCACTTATCAGGCAGAGATACTTACCACTGTGCTACTGAGGATATGATCTTGAATCAACAAAAGTATATAACATAGCCACGCTCATGTCCCGATGACGTCACATACGTTAAGTCATGTGACTAGGAAAATCACAATACCAGGACCACCCGGGGTTTCCGGGACCGGGAAAAATCACGTGATAGTTCAGCTCTGAATAAACGGAGTAGTTTATACCGAGCTGTGTCTGAATAGACACTTCCCCCCCCCCCCCCCCCCCCCCCCAAGTGTTCGGCGCAACACAGGGAACCCCTGGATGTGACATCATACCCTGGGATTCCCTTTTGTTTGGGGTGAAAGAAAGCAAAAGTACCAGAAGGTGGTTAATTTAAATAGGAACGTCAATATTTTGTTTGGCAAATAAAAAGTCATGTTAAACAAAGACATCTAATGGATCCATAGACTCCGACACTCGCTCATTCCATCACTGCCGGGGGGATGTGTCGTCGTCCCCCCCCCCCCCCCCCCCCCCCCCCCCCCCCCCCCCCCCCGGCTTCGGGCGGAAGAGCGCAATTGGGAGGGTACTAGCCTTATCCTGGTGCGAGGAAATGCAACCCAAAGACAAAATAAGTCATGGCAGGGCAGACCAGGCCCTAAGCCTTGGTTGGCAGCTGGTCTAGGATCGAAGCTCCGACAGGCGGACAGTTAGAGCATTGCTTTGCTGATCCGGCAGCTTCTGCAGCTTGTCTTGTTCCAGATTATAGGTGTCAACTTTCCTCTGGAGTGAACTAGGCAGGCCGAGAGAGGGATCATACTGCATGGGCAACACATGGTTTCTTTATTTTAGCCCAGGCTTTGTGCTATGGAGAGGCAATAACTCCATACCTGGTCTTACTTGACAAATATTGACGATGTGAGAAAAACGGCTGTGATTGATGCTGAACTCAATCGTCTTAACATTGATATTGCTGGCCTGCAGGAGACTCGCCTCGCTGAGGAAGGGTCACTCAGGGAAAACAATTACACCTTTTTTTTGGAAGGGAAGAGGGCAGGCAGAAAAAAGGCAACATGGTGTGGGCTTTGCAGTGAAGAATTCGCTACTGGGAATGATTGATATCCCAGCTGGAGGTAATGAAAGATTATTATCACTGCGCTTGGCAACCTCTTGTGGATTTGCCACCATTCTCACTGCATATGCACCGACACTCGCTTCCTCTGATGATGTGAAGGATACGTTCTATGAGCAGCTAGACTATGCGATCAAGGCAGTTCCAAAATCCGACTACATTTATATGCTCGGTGATTTCAATGCTCGTGTGGGCAAGGACTCGAGTTCATGGCCAGTGTGCCTTGGAAAATACAACATCGGTCGCATGAATGATAATGGGCAAAGGCTGCTGGCGCATTGCACTTGAAATGACCTATGTATTACAAACTCCTTTTTTAAAACAAAAGAGATACATAAGGTCACATGGAAACATCCAAGATCCAGCCATTGGCATCAGCTGGACTTCATTATCACACGGAGACAACATCTGAACCATACATCATTAACTCGAAGTTACCACAGTGCTGACTGTGGTACAGATCATTCTTTGGTTGTTGCAAGGATTAGACTGAGACCAAAGATAATCTACACAGCTAAACACAAGTCTAGCCCCAGGATTAATATTACTAACACTCACGATCCTGGAAAGTGCTTCGAATTTTAACAGCAACTTGAAGTCGCTTTCAATGATACATCAGAAAATTGTATAGTAAATGATAAATGGAGTAAACTTAAGGAAACTATCTATAAAACAGCGGTAGGGGTTTACGGCACTGTGGATCATAAGAGGCAGGACTGGTTTGCGGCAAACAGCCAGATACTGCAGCCCTTGATTGATAAAAAGAAGATAGCTCTCTTAAGAAACAAGGAAAGACCAACGCGCAACACTCTGAGTGAGCTGAAGCAAGTGAGGAAGGATGTACAAAAGGCTGCCAGGCAGTGTGCGAATGACTATTGGATCAAGTTATGTGAGTCCATTCAAATTGCAAGTGATAAGGGAAACATCAGAAGCATGTATGAAGGGATAAAGAAAGCCTGTGGTCCAATGATCAAAAGAAGTGCACCGCTGAAAACCTTGACTGGAGAAATCATCACTGATAAGAAACAGCAGATGGATAGATGGGTCGAGCACTATTTAGAGCTTTACTCAAGTGAGACCAAGCTAGCGGATGATGCCCTCAACGCCATAGAGGCCCTGCCAACTCTTGACCACCTGGACACACTTCCCACTATAACAGAAGTTAAGTGTGCTATAAATGAGCTTGCATCTGGCAAGGCTCCAGATAAGGATGGGATTCCAATAGAGGTGATCAGGAGTGGGCAAGACACACTTGCTCTACAGATCCACCAGCTAATAGAGCTATGCTGGCGAGAAGGACAAGTCCCACAGGATTTCAAAGATTCAAACATCATAACGCTGTACAAGAACAAGGGAGATCGGAGCGACTGTAACAACTATAGGGGTATCTCACTTCTGTGTATTGTTGGGAAAGTATTTGCCAGAATTGTCCTGCGCAGACTTCAAGTCCTGGGAGATCAAGTCTACCCCGAATCACAGTGCGGCTTCCATCAGAACCGGTCTACCATTGATATGATATTCTCATTGCGACAGATGCAAGAAAAATGCCGGGAACAAAATCAGCCACTGTTTATTGCCTTCATCGACCTCACAAAGGCATTCGATTTGGTCAGTCGTGAGGGTCTGTTCAAAGCACTAAAGAAGATTGGCTGCCCACCAACTCTTCTGTCCATTGTGGAATCGTTCCACACAGGCATGAAGGGTATAATCAAGTTTGATGGCTCAACTTCAGAAGAGTTTGAAATCAAGAGTGGAGTTAAGCAAGGTTGTGTACTAGCCCCCACCCTCTTTGGGATATACTTTTCACTTCTACTGAAATATGCCTTTCGTGATCAGGATGACGGTATATACATTCACTCACGCTCAGATGGTGGCCTCTATAATGCTCAGAGATTGAAGGCCAAGACCAAAATTAGCAGGGTACTAATCAGAGAGTTGCTTTTTGCGGATGATGCTGCAATTACGACCCACTCTGAGGAAGAATTACAACATCTACTATCTGCATTCTCCAATGCTTGTTCTGAATTTGGTTTAACAATTAACAAAAAGAAGACACAGATTATGTCACAAGGTGCACATGGTGTACCATCAATCTTTATTGACGATGCCGAACTGGAGATAGTAGACCATTTTACATATCTAGGATCAGAGGTAAATAGCAAATTATCCCTCGATCAGGAAATCAACATCAGGATTGGCAAGGCAGCTACAACAATGAACATGTTAGCAAAAAGAGTCTGGGAGAACAGGAAGCTTACTGCCAAAACAAAAGTCCTCGTCTACCAAGCCTGTGTCCTTAGTACTCTTCTTTATGGCAGTGAAACCTGGACAACTTACTCACGCCAAGAGAAACGTTTAAACAGCTTTCATATGCGGTGTCTGCGAAGAATACTTGGTATTAAGTGGCAAGACAAAATCACAAATACTGAAGTATTGGAAAGATCAGGTTGTGTGACGGTGTATTCCATGCTCAGTCTTCGTAGACTTAGATGGATAGGACACGTTTAGGAGGATGGATGATGGTAGAATACCAAAGGACATCTTTTTTGGTGAATTACAGACGGGTAGGAGATCTCAGGGTCGGCCTCTACTACGATACAAAGATGTGTGTAAGCGGGACATGATTGATACAGGCATTGATAATGCACATTGGGAGCACGTCGCCGCTGAACGTGTTGCATGGAGGGCAACTATCAGAAATGGAATAAAGACAAAGGAGAAAATGATTGCAGATAAAGCACACACAGAGCGTGAGAGACGTAAGATGGTGCAAAATGGTGGAAATGACCATGTTTTCACATGCACCTACTGTGGGCAAATATTTGCAGCAAGAATTGGCCTTACCAGCCACACTCGCCACCGCCATGGATCGTAGTTATTAAGCCTTTTTGAAGCACAATGAACCAAACTATCGTCTGTTAATATATATATATATATATATATATATATATATATATATATATATATATATATATATATATATATACACACATATATATGGGAAGTACAATAGCTGAGTGGCTAGGCGCTCGACTGGTTCTGGGACCAATCCACATGGGGGTAGATTTGAATGTTCAGAATTGAGCTCACCTCCGAGGTTGACCCGACCTAATATGGACACCAAGAAATGTCTGGGGCAGTAAAGGTGACCGGCGATGAGTTCTGATTGGTCTGTCAAATATGGCATTAGCACCATATACCCTACGTGTCTTCAGGCGTATAATAGGGTCCATATATGTATACATACACATGCCCATATATACATGTACACATACACATGCCCATATATACACATACACATGCCCATATATACATGTACACATGCCCATATATACATGTATACATACACATGCCCATATATACATGTAGACATACGCATGCCCATATATACATGTACACATACACATGCCTATATATACATGTACACATAAGCATGCCCATACATACATGTACACATACACATGCCCATATATACACATGCCCATATATACATGTACACTTACACAAGCCTATATATACATGTACACATACACATACCCATATATACATGTACACATGCCCATATATACATGTACACATACACATGCCTATATATACATGTATACATGTACACATGCCCATATATACATGTACACATACACAAGCCTATATATACATGTACACATGCCCATATATACATGTACACATACACATGCCTATATATACATGTACACATGCCCATATATACATGTACACATGCCCATATATACATGTACACATGCCCATATATACATGTACACGTGCCCATATATACATGTACACATGCCCATATATACATGTATGCATACACATGCCCATATATACATGTACACATGCCCATATATACATGTACACATGCCCATATATACATGTACACATACACATGCCCATATATACATGTACACATACACATGCCCATATATGGTCTTGTCAGAACATGCAATAAAATGAAATTACTGTATCATGTAGCAGCTGTTGGATTAGAACTCAGAAATGGGTGGTTTAACCTCGGACAGTCTCAGTATAGTAGAAATAGAACTTAGAAATGGGTGGTTTAACCTCGGACAGTCTCAGTATAGTAGAAATAGAACTTAGAAATGGGTGGTTTAACCTCGGACAGTCTCAGTATAGTAGAAATAGTACTGAGAAATGGGTGGTTTAACCTCTGACAGTCTCAGTATAGTAGAAATAGTACTGAGAAACCTTGGACAGTCTCAGTATAGTAGAAATAGTACTGAGAAATGGGTGGTTTAACCTCGGACAGTCTCAGTATAGTAGAAATAGTACTGAGAAACGGGTGGCTTAACCTCGGACAGTCTCAGTATAGTAGAAATAGTACTGAGAAATGGGTGGTTTAGCCTCGGACAGTCTCAGTATAGTAGAAATAGAACTGAGAAACAGGTGGTTTAACCTCGGACAGTCTCAGTATAGTAGAAATAGAACTGAGAAACAGGTGGTTTAGCCTCGGACAGTCTCAGTATAGTAGAAATAGAACTGAGAAATGGGTGGTTTAACCTCAGACAGTCTCAGTATAGTAGAAATAGAACTGAGAAATGGGTGTTTTAACCTTGGACAGTCTCAGTATAGTAGAAATAGAACTGAGAAATGTGTGGTTTAACCTTGGACAGTCTCAGTATAATAGAAATAGAACTGAGAAGTGGGTGGTTTAACTTCGAACAGTCTCAGTATAGTAGAAATAGAACTGAGAAACAGGTGGTTTAACCTCAGACAGTCTCAGTATAGTAGAAATAGAACTGAGAAATGGGTGGTTTAACCTCGGACAGTCTCAGTATAGTAGAAATAGAACTGAGAAACGGGTGGTTTAACCTTGGACAGTCTAAGTATAGTAGACAATCATTGGGTTATCAGAATAACATTATGTAGGTCAGTATCTTAAACATTTCGTGTGCTGATGCCGAGGTAAGGGGTTCAACCCCTACACCTGACAGTTGGACTAAAATGTTGACCTATCGTCGTTGATTTCGGGACATAAATTACGAGTACCTCTGAAGTCGGAGTTGGTTTGTCTGATGGCAAGGGACACTGTTAATAGAGAAAGCTAATCCACACGCAAAATTCAGTCCTGCACCACTAGAAGTTGTGTGTATGGACTACACTTGAGTTCAAAGCTGGCAAAAAAACAACAACATTATTTTAGTGGATAGACAGCAGATGTATCAAAACAACACCCATGGTTTAACGCCAAGTTTGCGTTGATGAGGCATTTTCAGAGAGCCCCTCCTCAACCTCATAGAGCAGTTAAATGATGGAAGTCTGTTAGTGTTTCATCCATGTGTGCATATGGGATAGTGTAGTTTATCTAGTGACCGTGTAAAGAAACTGTTTTATGCATGATATTTCAGTGAAACTTGACATAAGTTGAAGCTGTATAGTTCACAGTTCTAGACATCCCAAAGAAGAACATTAATAGAACATTGATCACAGTGATGTTAACAGTGGTAGACAAATCCAGGGTGCCCATTCGCCATTGCTTCTAGACAATTTTACCTGGTGCCTCAATTCTCAATAATTTTTAAATCTCCTTTTTGCAAAAACAACAAAATAAAAATGTCTCCTAACAAAAAGGAACTGGCTCTAGAATTATGTTTTTTTTTTAAAATGATCTCTCCCCCCCCCCCCCCCCCCCCCCCCCCCCCCCCGGCCCTAATCAGGTCTGTACATCCTAGGCCCTAGTCAGTTTTGTACACCCTAGTCAGGTCTGTATACTCTAGTCAGGTCTGTACACCCTAGTCAGGTCTGTACATCCTAGTCAGGTCTATATACTCTAGTCAGGTCTGTACACCCTAGTCAGGTCTGTACATCCTAGTCAGGTCTGTATACTCTAGTCAGGTCTGTACACCCTAGTCAGGTCTGTACACCCTAGTCAGGTCTATATACTCTAGTCAGGTCTGTACACCCTAGTCAGGTCTGTATACTCTAGTCAGGTCTGTACACCCTAGTCAGGTCTGTACATCCTAGTCAGGTCTGTACACCCTAGTCAGGTCTGTACACCCTAGTCAGGTCTGTACACCCTAGTCAGGTCTGTACACCCTAGTCAGCTCTGTACACCTTAGTCAGGTCTGTATACTCTAGTCAGGTCTGTACACCCTAGTCAGGTCTGTACACCCTAGTCAGGTCTGTACACCCTAGTCAGGTCTGTACACCCTAGTCAGGTCTGTATACTCTAGTCAGCTCTGTACACCCTAGTCAGCTCTGTACACCCTAGTCAGGTCTGTACACCCTAGTCAGCTCTGTACACCCTAGTCAGCTCTGTACACCCTAGTCAGCTCTGTACACCCTAGTCAGCTCTGTACACCCTAGTCAGGTCTGTACACCCTAGTCAGCTCTGTACACCCTAGTCAGGTCTGCACACCATAGGGTCCTAGTCAGGTCTGTACACCCTAGTCAGGTCTGTACACCCTAGTCAGGTCTGTACACCCTAGTCAGGTCTGTACACCCTAGTCAGGTCTGTACACCCTAGTCAGGTCTGTACACCCTAGTCAGGTCTGCACACCATAGGGTCCTAGTCAGGTCTGTACACCCTAGTCAGGTCTGTACACCCTAGTCAGGTCTGTACACCCTAGTCAGGTCTGTACACCCTAGTCAGGTATGTACACTCTAGTCAGGTCTGTACACCCTAGTCAGGTCTGTACACCCTAGTCAGGTCTGTACACCCTAGTCAGGTCTGTACACCCTAGTCAGGTCTGTACACCCTAGTCAGGTCTGTACACCCTAGTCAGGTCTGTACACCCTAGTCAGGTCTGTACACCCTAGTCAGGTCTGTACACCCTAGTCAGGTCTGTACACCCTAGTCAGGTCTGTACACCCTAGTCAGGTCTGTACACCCTAGTCAGGTCTGTACACCCTAGTCAGGTCTGTACACCCTAGTCAGGTCTGTACACCCTAGTCAGGTCTGTACACCCTAGTCAGGTCTGTACACTCTAGTCAGGTCTGTACACTCTAGTCAGGTCTGTACACCCTAGTCAGGTCTGTACACCCTAGTCAGGTCTGTACACCCTAGTCAGGTCTGTATACCCTAGTCAGGTCTGTACACCCTAGTCAGGTCTGTACACCCTAGTCAGGTCTGTATACTCTAGTCAGGTCTGTACACCCTAGTCAGGTCTGTACACCCTAGTCAGGTCTGTACACCCTAGTCAGGTCTGTACACCCTAGTCAGGTCTGTATACCCTAGTCAGGTCTGTACACCCTAGTCAGGTCTGTACACCCTAGTCAGGTCTGTACACCCTAGTCAGGTATGTATACTCTAGTCAGGTCTGTACACCCTAGTCAGCTCTGTACACCCTAGTCAGCTCTGTACACCCTAGTCAGCTCTGTACACCCTAGTCAGCTCTGTACACCCTAGTCAGGTCTGTACACCCTAGTCAGCTCTGTACACCCTAGTCAGGTCTGCACACCATAGGGTCCTAGTCAGGTCTGTACACCCTAGTCAGGTCTGTACACCCTAGTCAGGTCTGTACACCCTAGTCAGGTCTGTACACCCTAGTCAGGTCTGTACACCCTAGTCAGGTCTGTACACCCTAGTCAGGTCTGCACTCCCTAGTCAGGTCTGTACACCCTAGGGTCCTAGTCAGGTCTGTACACCCTAGGGCTCTAGTCAGGTCTGTACACCCTAGTCAGGTCTGTACACCCTAGGGCTCTAGTCAGGTCTGCACACTTATTTGTATCTATTGTATCTGTAAAAGATCTTAGAATACCTTATTGTATCATTATAATCTACTGTGCTGCATGATATGTCATGACAGTGTGACAGAATCACTACTGTGGAGTGCCCCATTGGAAGAACTAGTATAGCCCAGTCACTCAGGTGGTGAGGACAAAACACTGATAATCAGTAGGACACAATTGGAGCTAGCATATACAAGACAATAGGACATACATGGAGGGAAGCAATTCATAGCTTGACAATAGGACACGCATGGAGGGAAGCAATTCATAGCATGACAAGACAGTAGGACACATGGAGGGAAGCAATTCATAGCTTGACAAGACAGTAGGACACACATGGAGGGAAGCAATTCATAGCATGACAAGACAGTAGAACACACATCAAGGGAAGCAATTCAAAGCATGACAAGACAATAGGACACACATGGAGGGAAGCAATTCATAGCTTCACAATAGGACACGCATGGAGGGAAGCAATTCATAGCATGACAATTGGACATGCATGGAGGGAAGCAATTCATAGCATGACAAGACAATAGGACACATGGGGGGGGGGGGGGGGGGGAAATCATAGCATGTCAAGACAATAGGACACATTTGGAGGGAAGCAATTCAAAGCGTGACAAGACAATAGGACACACATGGAGGGAAGCAATTCATAGCATGACAAGACAATAGGACACACATGGAGGGAAGCAATTCAAAGCGTGACAAGACAATAGGATACATGGGGAGGGGGGAGCAGTTCATAGCATGACAAGACGGCAACATTTCTGGAACACACATGGTCAAGTTATGTTCCCTTGCAGAATGTTGATCTTATCACAGCCTCCTGAGAAGACTCATCATTCACCAGTTCCTATGTCTTGTGCATCTTCACATCCAGGCTGTCTTCAATGGAATAGTAATAGCAGAAAATACATACAGACCCACACACACACTAACACACACATATATGCACACCCACATACACACCAAGGAAATGAAAGATGAGTAAATTGAACTTCAAGAAGCCAATATGAAGGTATAGGAGGCATTGCCATGAGATTGTTGCAGGTCTATGCTCCACAGGAGATAAAGTGTACCAGAATAAGACAAGCCATGTTGATCTGTAACAGATGGTCAAGTGTAGATGATTGTATGTCTTTGCTCTGGCATGTGTCTCCAGCAGTGTTCAGCTATATACAAGGAATGCTATGTTGATCTGTAATAGATGGTCAAGTGTAGATGACTATATGTCTTTGCAGTGTTCAGCTCCATACTAGGAAAGCTACCAGGCATGTCTTCGGAGCGCATCACCCCTGAGGCTGCGGTCAAGCAGTTTGAGAGCAGCTTCCAGGAACTGAAAGAGAGGTGCCAGGTAGGCTTCAGATGCTTGTGTATATGTTGTTGTGTGCTCAGCACTGGCACCGGGGCTCGTATTGTCATCTTCAGTCCCTGGGTGGGTTAGAGGTGTAACAAGACAAGGTGGGTTCACCATCACCTGCTGTTATCTCAGGATTCTGTATACTCTACTTCTGTCCCACCTTTTATCTGGGGGTAGTCCCACATGAGACATTGGACAAAGACTTATGAGATACTATCTCTAATCCTAAGTGACACAACAATGACTTTAACACTTCTTCAAGAAGAACAAAAGAATATTTTAGTGATAGAACTAGTGTCTATACAATCAGGACAGAAGATGACAAGTGAGAGCAGTCTTTGTGGATCTTCTCATCATGAACACTGCTGGACAGCAAGGTCAGTAACGTCAGGGTGATTCAATATACCCTGGTCTCAGTCTGGGTAAGAGGTCACCTGATTGATGTAAGACTCCTCACATGGGTACTTGACGGTCATCAATACCGTTGCGCTTCTTCACTGGCTCAGCTTGAGTAGCAGTGTCTGGTCAGTTTCTTCTGGATGGAGGATACTATGAGTTGATGATATCATCTGAGATTCTGCTTATCTGATTTCATTCAAAGCAATCTTCTCTGTCTGTCTGTCTGTCTGTCTGTCTGTCTGTCTGTCTGTCTGTCTGTCTGTCTCTCTCTCTCTCTCTCTCTCTCTCTTTCTCTCTCTCTCTCTCTCTCTCTCTCTCTCTCTCTCTCTCTCTCTCTCTCTCTCTCTCTCTCTCTCTCTCTCTCTGGATTATGGACACCTGATGATGGTATGAGTCTAACGGAAAATCCTTCAACACTATTATGAATGTGCCTTGGGTCTAGGTATAGATCTGCTCGAGGGTTAAAAGGAGCAGCATAATTTACACCCAACTTCTCCAAAGTAGAAATGTGAAGTGTTTGTTTCCCTTCAGACTGAGATTCAGATGTCTGAACAACACAGGAACTCCTGACAAAGCCTCGAGAAGTTTTGTATTTATAAGACAAATATTCACCTCCCTCTTGTTTCACTCACAGAATTTTTGGTGTGAGTTCTCATTGTCTGCCTGAAGATCCACAGATTTTTCCTGGTTCACCTGGAAACAGAGATTGTAACATTTTCCTGACCACAAAAGTCACAGAAAAGAAGGTATGACTTACATGTCACAAGAATTGTACACAACATGAACATGGCAGGTCGCTGCCGGTGGAGTCCTGGGGATCATGAATTGTGGGGTTTTGATGCCCGACCGCCTGAGACCTGCTGGATGTTTGTGACAGGAGGTAGCTAATGAAATGATTGTGAGGCTGTTACAGTGAGGGGAGAGGAATGTTGGTTGTTGATTATTGGAGCTGATTGTTGTAAGGCACACACTCATGTAGCTTCTTGGATCCTGAACTGTGAGACAAGACTTTCTATGAAAGTCTTTCTATGAGACAAGACTTTCCTTTCTACCAGTCTTTTTCTCCCTGTATAATTTCTTTCATATTTCAACTCTTCTCTGCCTCTCCTTTTCTACTCTTGTATTTTTTTTCCTGTTTCTACACTTCTATTTCTGCCTCTAATTTTGAAGTCATTTGTTTCTTGTTTGTCTATTGTAAAAGTTAAATACTTCTCCCTCGATTAAATTATCATGTTTTTCTTCCCCAGCCCATATTTTCTGCAGACCCATCACAGGTAAATAAGTTGTTGTTGGTGTATTGTGAGTGTATTGGCAAATGTATGTTTTGTGTAAATATTAACAGTTACCATTCCTAATTCTCAGCTTTCTGTGCCTCTGATTGTGCTTGTTGTCAGAAGAATATATCTTCTCTTCATCATGTTAACCCTGCTGTATCCCATCTCTGCTTGTTCACATTTGCAGAACTTTTTTGTTCACAGTTTTGGACATGTGAAGGAAGTATTTCATTCAGTGTGAAATGTTGCATGATGGTCTAATTTGTTGAATGCATATTATTTTATGAGGTTATGAATGAGTAAATAAAGTACAAATGTTATAATAGTACATAAATGTTATAATAATAATACACAAATGTCATAACATTACACATACATCATAACACATGTGTCATAAGAATAACTACATGTCATAATAACACACATATGTCATAACAACACATACATATCATAATATAGCCTCATCATAATATGTACCCATCAAAATACCACTTGTCAATAATCACACTTATTTGTCATAATAACACGTATACACACCAGTATAGCACAAACAAATGGTGGGGTAGGGCGATCCCTTATCAAAGGAGAAGTAAGGTTCCTTCTTCTTTCTGCTGGCCTACTGGACACCCTTGAGCAAGGTGGAGTACCTGTTTAGCCTGCCTGATCAGGGTTACGTGAAACCATGAGAGCAGGTGTTGGGTGGAGCTGGCGAGCAGCCGACACATAGTTGTAGGTTATGGTCTCCAGTTTCACGATGGCAGGCAGAGGATCCCTTTATGGAAACAATGGCTATGGTCACCAACCAGTATGGTTACTGCTATGAAGGAAAACAGTGGCAGATTACCCACTGATGTCTAGCACATCATGTCTGAACACAACAGTTGATTCAGTGTGAACCACTTCACTGGGAGTTGAAAAGCTGCCTCCTCCGGGAGGGAACAGCGTGTGCTACAGACACCATCCAGCTACTGTAGTCACAGTGAGAAAGTTGCAGGAGAGGCAGGGGGAGACCAAGAGAGAAGAGGCTGGACAGTTTGATATGATATCATGGAGGAACATCAGTGTCAGAAATGATGGTAGTACATGAGACAGAAGGCTGTGGACAGACATGATCACCAACACCACACGACATGGACTATAAGAAGATTGGCAGTACATGAGACAGAAGGCTATGGATATACATGATCACCAATGCCATACAACATGGACTATAAGAAGAATAGCACAAACATTTCAGCATAACACACACATATATGCCATAATAACACATACATGTCAAAGTAACACTAATAGTCAAGTGTTGTTGTTGTTTGTCCATCAAGAATGATGATGACCATTCATTTCATCCAGTGGGGTTGAGGGTGTGGAGCCGTGGGTTCTAAGATGGCT
The DNA here is from genome assembly GCA_014155875.1 of Cepaea nemoralis. NCBI lineage: Eukaryota > Metazoa > Mollusca > Gastropoda > Stylommatophora > Helicidae > Cepaea > Cepaea nemoralis. Next base: position 201,600 of record JACEFZ010000234.1, read on the forward strand.
GATAAGGCCTATTTTGGCTCGAAATGTTCTTTGACAATGTGGGCAAAGAATGCTTGACGTCTCTGGAGGAGGATTTCCTGCAGTGGTTTTTCTGTCCTGCCTTTTCTTCACAGCTCTTGCAGTCCTGGTTGCCTCACATATGACTGCACCTTTGCGCAATGATGCACGCCACGAATTTCGGTCTCTGGCTGCAGCCTCCCAGGTGTCATGATGAATTCCAAAAGCATTCAGTGAAATTTTCAGAGTGTCTTTAAAACGTTTCCTCTGGCCACCTTGGGAGCGTTTACCACAACGCAGTTCGCTGTAGAAAATTCGTTTAGGGAGCCTGTGATCTGGCATGCGAGTCAAGTGACCAGCCCAGCGAATCTGATTCTTCATCAGTAGAGTGTGGATACTGGGCATGGATGCTCTTTCTAGGACTTCAGTGTCTGGAATCTTGTCTTGCCATTTAATCTTCAGTAGCTTCCTTAGGCAGACTGTGTGGAAGTGGTTTAATTTCCTAGCGTGTCGCTGATAAACAGTCCAGGTTTCACAAGCATATAGCAGTGTGGATAATACAACTGCTTTGTAGACTTTTAGCTTTGTTTGCAGGCTTATTCCAGTTCTGTCCCATACATTCTTGTACAGTCTGCCAAAGGCTGCACTGGCCTTGGAGATTCTTGCATTCACTTCGTCATCGATTGTGGCAGCTTGTGACACGGTGCTGCCAAGATAGGTGAATTTGTCCACAACACTTAGTCTATGATCATTCACTTTGATATTCGGCACAGTGTGATTATTCCCTGGAGCTGGCTGGTACATAACTACAGTCTTCTCCAAGTTGATATTGAGCCCAAAGTTGGCACAGGCATGTGAGAAAGCTGAAACATTATGTTGCATGTCCGCCTCTGAGTTGGCGTATAGAGCGCAATCATCAGCAAACAGGAGCTCTCTGACGGTGCCGCTGTTAATTTTGGTTTTAGCTTTCAGCCTTTTGAGATTGAATAACTTTCCATCCATACGGTAGTTGATGTCTATTCCAATGTCGTCGTTCTCGAAGGCATTCATCAACATGGCTGAAAACATGAGGCTGAACAGTGTTGGTGCCAGGACACATCCTTGCTTCACTCCATTGGTGACAGGAAAGGGTTCAGACAGTTCACCATTTTCCTGTACTCTTGCCTGCATGCCGTCATGAAATAGCCGCACTATTTGGACAAACTTTCGTGGACAGCCATATTTTGCCATAATCTTCCACAGTCCTTCTCTGCTGACTGTATCAAAAGCCTTGGTAAGGTCAATGAAAGTGGAGAACATTTCGCAGTTCTGTTCCTGACATTTCTCTTGCAGCTGCCTTGCAGCGAAAATCATGTCAACAGTTCCACGTTCTTTTCTGAAGCCACATTGACTCTCAGGAAGAAGACCTTGATCGAGATGGGCTGTGAGGCGATTGAGAAGAATTCTGGCGAGTATCTTCCCTGCAATTGAAAGCAAGGAGATGCCTCGGTGGTTGTCACAGGATTGGCGGTTTCCTTTACGTTTGTAAAGGTGGACTATTGACGCGTCCTTAAAATCTTGTGGCATGGTCTCGTTCATCCATATGTTTGTGAAGACTTGGTGAAGCTGCTCTGTTAGGACCGGCCCACCTGCCTTGTATATCTCTGCTGGGATGGAGTCAGGACCAGGTGCCTTGCCGCTGGAGAGTTGCTGGATGGCTTTGTTTATTTCCACTATGGTTGGCAGGTCATCAAGTGTCTCATTGGTGGGAACTTGAGGAAGGCAGTTGATGGTTTCATCATCGAAGAAGGAAGTTGCATTTAAGATTTTGCTGAAATGCTCTGCCCAGCGTTGGAGGATTTCTTTCTTATCGGTGACCAATGTTCCCCCGTCTGCACTGAGGAGGGGAACTATGCCTGGTGATGAAGGACCATAGACCGCTTTCAGTGAGTCGTAGAAGTTTTTCATATCATGTCTGTCAGCAAAGCCCTGAATTTCATCAGCTTTGCTGCTCAGCCAGGAGTCCCGCATGTGCCGAAGTTTCTGCTGCACTACTCTCTGAATGTTCTTGAAAGCATCTTTTTTTGATGTTGACTTTGGGTCATTCAAATGTGCCTTGAGGAGAAGATGTTTCTCGGCCAGCAATTGGTTGATGTTTTCGGAATTTTCATCAAACCAGTCTTTATGCTTTCGGGGGGCTGGACCCAGGATTTCCATAGCAGTGTTGTAAATTGTGTCCTTTAGGGCTCTCCATTCTGTTTCTGTATCCTGTTTAGCTTCAGCATTGGGCTTGAGGCGGTCTTCCAGCATATTTTCAAACGACCGCTGCATTTTCTTGCTGCTTAGGCGGGTGACATTTAGCTTTGTTTGCATTTTCGCCCCTTGAGGACGCCGTGGTGGCCTGATGTGGATGTTCATTTTCGAGACAATGAGACGATGGTCTGTCCAACATTCGGCACCACACATGGATTTTGTCACTCGAATGTCTTGTCTGTCACTCCTCCTGACGATGACATAGTCAATGAGGTGCCAGTGTTTCGAGCGAGGGTGCATCCACGATGTCCTATTTCTCATGGGGAGACGGAAAATTGTGTTCGTAATCAGGAGATCATGTTCGGCACATGCCTGAAGGAGGCGGAGTCCATTGCTGTTATAATTTCTGACTCCATGCTTTCCAATAATGCCACTCCAAGAGGTGGTGTCCGTGCCTACTCTGGCATTGAAATTCCCAAGGAGTATAAGTTTGTCTCCTTTGGGAACAGATGTTAATACATTGTGCAGGTCCTCATAGAACTTGTTCTTGACATCATCTTCGTTGGTCATAGTTGGTGCGTAGACACTCACAATGGTTGCGTGCTTCCTTCCATTCAGCAGAGGCAACTTCATGGTCATGAGCCTGTCGTTTATAGCCTTTGGAAATCCAGCTAATTTGCCGACCAGGGCCGACTTAATGGCAAATCCCACACCAGATTGGCGTCTTTCCTCGCTTTTCCTTCCACTCCAGAAAAATGTGTAGCCGGCACCAATTTCACAGATTTGGCCTTCTTCTGCAAGTCGTGTCTCGCTCAAGGCTGCAATGTCGATGTTGTACCTGCCCAGCTCTCTCCCAATCAGTGCTGTTCGTCTCTCTGGACCCGACGCGCCGTCTCTGTCAAGTAGGGTGCGTACATTCCAAGTTCCAATTGTTAAGGGAATATGGTTTACTCTTTTAGCTTTGCTTGTTTTATCTTTCTTTGTATGTCGACCGCAGTTAGGGTACCCACCAACCGCGGCTAGCTGGTTAGGTAGTGATGAAGCAGACAATGTTTAGGGCACCTTTTCTAGCCCCTTCCTCATGCTATGGAGGTGAGCAGTGTGTTCCTATAGAGGGCTGCTCAGTCGCTCAGGGGGCTGCCGAATCCCACTGCTGCTCCGGTCAGTAGAAGATGACCATATGGCCTGAGCCGCCTGTGTGCAGGTCTGCGACTACGGCTGCCAGCGTACCCACGCCTGCCGCTTTGCCGCTCGCCCATCGCCACAGGGCTTGAAGGTGATATGTGACGTTGGATGAAGAATGACTTGCGCGATGACTTGGATTAAAGTGAGGAAGAGTTGCGCAATTCGTCGACCTCACTCTCTCGCCTGAGTCCATCTGAGTCCAGTGGCAAGACAAGTCGAGACGATTGGAGACGAATACAGGTGCAGTGGATGACCAGGGCGCTCTACGTGCCTTGCCGTGCTCATTACGTTCCACAATGCTTTGCAGGTAAACGCCGTCTTGCCCGTTGAATCAGGAATGATTTCTTCCGTGCAGTCTGCCGAATCCTGTCTTCACATGCTGGGTAGGCATACCCTAGTTTACCTCTTGGTTTGACACCAAATCGGATACCCATGCCTGGTTTAGCCAGCCTCTCACAGCTGTTGCCCGGGGGGTGGCCGCTGTCGCATGCTGACAGCTACTAGGAGCCACAGGCACGAGCTGGGTGTCAGACTTGGACCAGTGGGGGATGGGTCCTGAAAGGACATGAGAGCCATCCTTACCAAAGGTGCTACCAATGCCTGACACCCTGTACCCCCCAATAGTCAAGTACAGGAGGAATGGATGACCAAGTGGCTAGAATGCCGGATTCTCCTTTGGGAGACCTGGGTTTGAATCCTCAGTAAGGTGTGGAGTTTTTTCTGTAGGGGGCAAAAAGAAAACTCTAACCTGCACAGTTCGCGGCAACTGCCCTAGCCAGGCGGCCTTAATCCCTCAGGCTCAAGACCCCCCTGAGATACACCACAAGGTACTGTACTGGCAGTAAATTACAGTTGACTGCCAAGTACAGAAATGTGAGAATTTGGATGTATGGATAACTTCAAATGGAAGAAATTGCTTATTGGAGTAAATTCTCAAGCCAGTTAGTTTTCATGTATCTGGATGCATGGATAACTTCAAATGGAAGAAATTGCTTATTGGAGTACATTTTCAGGCCAGTTAGTTTTCATGAATCTGGATACTTGGATATCTTCAAATGGAAGAAATTGCTTATTGGAGTAAATTCTCAAGCCAGTTAGTTTTCATGTTACACATAATCTGATACTTAATTGATGGATTTGTTGTTTTGTCTGTTTGATTGTGTGTAAGAAAATTATTGATATTCTAACTGCCTTGACAGACACACACGGATAATTCATTACGGAGGTTTCTACGTGGGTATGGCACAGTGGATGCAGCTTTCACTGCTGTTATCAAATATAACAAGTGGAGGAAGGATTTCAATGTGGATAACTTGTCTGCTGAAGATCCAGACATCATGTCCGAGCTGGCCAAAGGGACAGTTCATATACTGCGGAATAGGGACAAGAAGAACAGGTATCATCCTTTATCAAAATTTCACTTGATGTTTGTTCATGATTTGTTGAAGTTGTATGTTTATGATTTGTTGATTTTGTTTGTTCATGACTTGTTGCTGTTGTATGTTCATGACTTGTCTTGTTGTGTTTTCTTTGTTTAATATCAGACTCTGGTATGTGGCTGCCATGTCAGCCTGTGGTTTCACCGACATACTTTAGGTGGCCAGATAACTGAGGCTTTGACTTGTATTTCCATGCTCAGCCTTTGTCACTGTCACATCTCACACACAAACATATCAGTTAGACAACTGTATCTGACCACTGGAGGCAAGCTTGCTGGAGCCTGGTGTCATTGTGGCATATGTTTTTGTCATCAAACACATAGACTGATGTACACAGTGGTCAAACAGATTTGTTTACACAGTGATCTCTGAGCAGTGGATTGAGCAAACATGGCAGGTGTTAAGTGTACACTGACAATCTCTCAGTGGTTGGCAAACATGTAGGCAAGACCTTAAAGGCTTCTGTCCTAGCAACCTACCCATAAACCTACCCATAATAAACACATATAAACATGTGTTGAAAAGAGACAGAATATGCAGCCGTACAACAGATGGACTGAAGCTGAGTGTGTCAGCAGAAATATGGTAGCTTCACACAAGAAAACATTCTGTGGCAGTCCAGTGAAAAAATAGAATGTCAGTGTTACCTAGGCCCTTAAGGGAGGCAAAGAATTCTAAAAATACAACCTTCCTGCGTTACATTGGAGATGTCTGAGGAGGGTTGGCAGGAAATTGCTTGCCTCATAACATAGTAAATTATAGCTGTAAAGTTCAACCAATCATGAGCAGGTCTACAAAGGGCTTGGTGTGAGTTTGTGGAGGGACTATGCTCCATTGAGAGATGGAAGGAAGAAGAAGGAAGGGCCAGAAGACACAGAAATGTAGATAACAGCTGGTAATCATTGATTAGCATATGTCCTTAATATCGGCAGACCCATCTTGTACGTGGCTGTACGGAAACATCTTGTCAGTGAGAGAGACCTGGACAAGATCACAAAGTTTACTGTCTACATGCTGGTGAGTAACTCTGGTAATTTGTTATCTTGTTACTTCAGAGTGATTTCCCCACAACATACGTTTGTATTTGAACATTTTAGAGTCCATCTCGTGTTGATTTTGTCCTTGTAAATTGATTGTTGAACATGATTCACAATGGTTGTAGTTTACTTTAGTTAGTAATATTCTAAATCTATTTCCCCTCTCTCACAGTTATATCTTTTCAGCCCTACAGGTGTACTTTGTCAGCTCACTTATCCTTTTCATCTTCTGTGTTTGTATGACACTGGCCTGCCTAGATGGTGGTCTGAGTTTTATTCCCTACTTATGGGGCTATGTGAGCCGGTCACTTAGAAAGCAATAGCAAACTACTGAGTGTAATCTTGCCTAGTACATCAACAGCAGCTGAAAGATGCTGTTGTTGACTGCAATTTCCTGTAAGGGATATGCAACGTTAAAAAAATAATAAATAGGCAGGATGGTTTTTCCCACCAGGATGGTCCTGGGGTCGGCCCAGCCTCGTGAACATGTGTACCAGACAGTATTCATCATTTTGTGCAATGGTTGGGTGAGGAATGGCGGCAAGGAGGGAACCTGACGCTCCACCTCATGGGGCCTGGCCTAGAATATGCGAGTGAAGGCCTGTATCTTCATACCCCACTAACAGTATCTGCTTTAAGACAACTTTGACCTTCTTACACAAGTGTGAACCTGTCGAAGGACTGCCCTTCTTCCTGTGGTGTAGATGTATATTGTAGGCTGTTTTGATGTCATTGCAAGTACACGATTGTTTTGTTGATACCAAGGTGTGCACTCACTGGAGAGGGTCATCTCCAAGACTTCCATGATAGTGGACAGATATTTACCCCTGAAGTCAAGACATCCATGTCAGAAAACAGAGACAAACAACAGAGACAGACACTGAGACATGTATCCAAGACTTCCAAAGATAGTGGGCAGATATTTACCCATAGAATCAAGACATGCCTGTCAGGCAACAGAGACAGACAATAAAGTCAGACAACAGACAGTAGTGACAGACAAGAGAGATAGAGATGTACAACTGAAGTCCTGGACTGGAATATTGACATATAGATAGGCTACAACATTGCCATACGTACATATATTGCTGAAGACCAGCAGCAGTGGCTAGGCTGGACAATGAACACATCCATGGTGTCCCCGTGACCACCTTGGCTGGGGCTGATGAGGTAGAAGAAGAAATGTCATGTCATATTGTTTTTGGCTGACTTGAGCTCAATGTGTTGTTCTGTTTGTTGTCACATTCTTCAGGAGCAGACTTTTCGAAAGCTGAATGAGGAGATTGTAGACACAATATGCATTGTCTTTGACCTACGCAAGTTCACCTTGGCCAACATGGACTACCAGTTTGTGAAGCGGCTGGTCTGGCTACTGGGCAAGTACTACCCCGAGAGACTGGGCATCTGTCTGATATATGGTGCTCCCATGGTGTTCCAGGGCTGTTGGACGGTTATCCGACCTTGGTGAGGGAGACACCCGTGATTATTCTCATGCTTGCCTTCTGTGGTCTTTTTCTCACTTGTCTGTGTCGCTGTGTGTATTGTCATCAGTCTGATCTGTCAGGGATGTTGCTGTCATTGATGTCATCAGTCTAGCCTCAGTAATGTTGCTGTTAGTTCACCTTTCAGTGATGACAATGTCAGAATTGCCTCTCATCTGTGATGTTAAAGTTGTCAATGTCTCATCTGACAGTGATGTTAAAGTTGTCAATTTCTCATCTGTCAGTGATGTTGAAGTTGTCAATGTCTCATCTGTCAGTGATGTTAAAGTTGTCAATGTCTCATCTGTCAGTAATATTAAAGTTGTCAATGTCTCATCTGTCAGTGATGTTGAAGTTGTCAATGTTTCATCTGTCAGTGATGTTGAAGTTGTCAATGTCTCATCTGTCAGTAATGTTAAAGTTGTCAATGTCTCATCTGTCAGTGATGTTGAAGTTGTCAATGTCTCATCTGTCAGTAATGTTACAGTTGTCAATGTCTCATCTGTCAGTAATGTTAAAGTTGTCAATGTCTCATCTGTCAGTGATGTTGAAGTTGTCAATGTCTCATCTGTCAGTAATGTTAAAGTTGTCAATGTCTCATCTGTCAATAATGTTAAAGTTGTCAATGTCTCATTTGTTAGTGATGTTGAAGTTGTCAATATCTCATCTGTCAGTAATGTTAAAGTTGTCAATGTCTCATTTGTTAGTGATGTTGAAGTTGTCAATGTCTCATCTGTCAGTAATGTTAAAGTTGTCAATGTCTCATCTGTCAGTGATGTTAAAGTTGTCAATGTCTCATCTGTCAGTGATGTTGAAGTTGTCAATGTCTCATCTGTCAGTAATGTTAAAGTTGTCAATATCTCATCTGTCAGTAATGTTAAGTTGTCAATGTCTCATCTGTCAGTAATGTTAAAGTTGTCAATGTCTCATCTGTCAATAATGTTAAAGTTGTCAATGTCTCATTTGTTAGTGATGTTGAAGTTGTCAATGTCTCATCTGTCAGTGATGTTAAAGTTGTCAATGTCTCATCTGTCAGTGATGTTGAAGTTGTCAATGTCTCATCTGTCAGTAATGTTAAAGTTGTCAATATCTCATCTGTCAGTAATGTTAAAGTTGTCAATGTCTCATCTGTCAGTAATGTTAAAGTTGTCAATGTCTCATCTGTCAATAATGTTAAAGTTGTCAATGTCTCATTTGTTAGTGATGTTGAAGTTGTCAATGTCTCATCTGTCAGTAATGTTAAAGTTGTCAATGTCTCATCTGTCAGTGATGTTAAAGTTGTCAATGTCTCATCTGTCAGTGATGTTGAAGTTGTCAATGTCTCATCTGTCAGTGATGTTAAAGTTGTCAATGTCTCATTTGTCAGTGATGTTGAAGTTGTCAATGTCTCATCTGTCAGTAATGTTAAAGTTGTCAATGTCTCATTTGTTAGTAATGTTGAAGTTGTCAGTGTCTCATCTGTCAGATATTAATGTCATTACTTACTGGTTATTTGATATCATGGTATTTCTGTCATAGCTGTGATCATCTCATTTGACAATGAGGTTGTTGTGGTATTTGTTGTGTTATTGTCTCATCTATCAGGGGGGTTGTTGTGATTTCATCTGTCAGGGATGTTGTCATCCTTGCATCTGCCATTGATGTTGTTGTTCCTGTAATTATTAAAAAATGAATCATTTACAAATGCTGATCAATGATCTCAAGAAGTGATGGTGAAATGTTTGAATCCCGATCTGTCACATGTTGAGACGTTTGCTTGGTCAGGGTTTTAAGTAGTTCAGTGACCAACCCTTTGCCTCACTGCAGTCATAGTCTTCAACTTAAGGTCTGCTGACAGTACTATGACACATTTCAATAAAGTGATTGTTGAACCGAATGTCATTCATAAAAAATAATATATATATACACACATGCATACGTGCATACAATTGACTGTTTGCCCCTGAGATATGTTGAGGGAGAGATGTAAGATTACAATTGTTGCATGTCAGGTTATGATTTTTGAATGTCATGATTGTTGAATATCATGATTGTTGCATGTCAGGTTATAATTGTTAAATGTCAGATTATATCTGTTGAATGTTATGATTGTTAGATGTCATTTTTTGATCATTGAATGTCAAGTTTATTGGATGTCAGTGTATGATAGTTGGATGTCAGTGTATGACAGTTGATAATTAAGTAGAGATCGTGCAGTAGTTTACTGTTGATGACTTGAATACTTCTGCAGGCTGAATGAGGTGACCGCCAGCAAGGTCACCTTCACAGGCAGTGAGGAGCAGCTGTGCCAGTATCTGAACCCTGACTGCCTGCCCCCATGTGAGGATTGAGACCCTGGGGCCTCCTGAGGGGTGCAGGAGCCAGACAATCAAGAGAGTAGTTGTGTGTGACCTGAGAGTGCTTGTGCAGCGTGTGAGCTGGCTGTTTCACACATATCACGTGATGTGTTTCTGTCTGTGAAGTGGAAACCAGTTCTGTGCAGTGTTTAATTTTTATCTGTACAAAGCATATGCACTTTTATTCATAGTTAATTCCAGGGCTGGCTGAATCTGCATCCATCAGCATATCATTTGTCAAACAGTTACAAGTAGACATTCATTTTTCTTGACCCACTCTATGCAAATCTGCTGAGTTCGCCGGTGACTGCGTACACCACGTACATTTCTGAAGGAGGCTGGAAATGAATTGGAAACCACATATGTGTTGACACAACCATGTACGTGATTTCACATGTAGTGATTAACTGAATGAATGTATGTGGATACACAAGTACGTAATAACTGAATCAACATATATGGATTGACATGTAGGGAGTAGCTGAAATAATCCTTGAGGATTCACTTGTAGGGGGTAGCTGAATTAATCCTTGTAGATTCACATGTAGGGGGTAGCTAAATTATATGTTGGATTCACATGTAGGGAGTAGCTGAATTAATCCCTGTGGATTCACATGTAGGAGGTAGTTAAATTAATCCTTGTGGATTCACACGTAGGGTGTAGCTGAATTAATCATTGTGGATTCACATGTGGGGAGTAGCTGAATTAATCCTTGTGGATTCACATGTAGGAGGTAGCTAAATTATTTGTTGGATTCACGTGTAGGAAGTAGCTGAATTAATCTTTGTGAATTCACATGTAGAGAGTAGCTGAATTAATCCTTGTGGATTCACATGTAGGAAGTAGCTGAATTAACCTTTGTTGATTCACATGTAGGGTTAGCTGAATTAATCCTTGTGGATTCACATGTAGGAAGTAGCTGAATTAACCCTTGTTCATTCACATGTAGGTATTAGCTGAATTAACCCTTGTGGTGCCACATGTAGAGAGTAATTTAATCAATATATGTGGGAATCACATGTGGGGAGTAACTGAGTGAATGTATGAGGGTTCAGTTGATACAAAATAAGTTAAGAAATTTGAAAGTGATTTGGTCATATAAGGGCAGCGGGTCATATGTGTTGGGGTTGGTTTCATGTAGACCAAGTAACTTTGTATAGAGCATCTGAACAAGTATTTGTGATGGAGAGATTTGTGTGTGACATGTTTTTGTGTGACAGGTTTGTGACATGGATTGCAAATAACCTTTCAAGTATGATACTTATTGACAATCACGTTGACCTGAGAGGTCTCCTATTGCTAAAAGCTTATTGACTGATTTCTGACTGGTTTTATCTGAAATGTCAAATTTGTTTATAGTCATGCTCATTGATGTCCAGTCGATTTGATCAAAGTTTCTGAAATCATCAAATTTGACATCGCCAGTCTGTGTGGTCAGAATACTTAAAGATGATTATGATACTTCCTCTCACACACCTCATCCCAGCTGGGTATATTGTATATTTATAGCCTGTTATAATTATGATGTATTGTTTGTTGGCTATATGTTTTGTTGCATCCATTTATCCATTGTTGAATTACTTGATCTTCCTGTTTCTCAGGGTGCCTCTACATCCCAGGGTAGAAGAGGAAACACTAAACATTATGGGAAAGTGTCTTAACATCCTAGGGTAGAAGAGGAAATACTAAATATTATAGGAAAATATCTACATCCTTGGGTAGAAGAGCAAAGACTAAACATTATGAGAAAGTGTCTCTACATCCCAGGGTATTAGAGAAAATACTAAACATTATCGGAAAATGTCTCTGTGTCCCAGGGTAAAAGAGGAACAACTAAGCCATAACTTTAAAGGACTAATGTACTTCACATTAGAGTAAGAAATGTCAAACAGGACCATAAAATATATCTTCATGGCAAGTAGATGAGTAAATGGTCAACTAGATCCTAGGGGACCCCTTGACTTCACAGGAGAAGGGGACAGACTAGGGCTGGGTGAACCATTCACGGAACAGTGGAATGGCAGTGTAAATATGATCATGTCTAGTCTTGTGTTTGTTGGGCAAAGGGGCACATTTGTACAGGAGCGTGTATTGTTGGGCAAAGGGTCACAATTGACAACTGAGGGTATCTACTACTTAATTCATGTGTTTGTTGGTTGTTGCGTTCATGCCTGTGTTTGTTGGTTGCTGTGTTGGCACTTGTGTTTGTTGGTTGTTGTGTTGGCACCTGTGTTTGTTGATTGTTGTGTTCATGCCTGTGTTTGTTGATTGTTGTATTTGTGAACATATCATGTAAAGTTGTAGATAGCATATATTTATTGATACATGATTTTGGGGGGTTTCCATTGTTGTAAAGTGGTAACTGACATCATCGTGGCTGTGGTAGTTTGGTTTATCTGATGTGCTGCCCACTGCACTAGATATTTCTGTGAGCACTGTGCACTGTAGCTAGGTTGTATGTTGTGTGACACGTGGGAGGAGAACATAAAGAGATGCACTGGAAGAAGTCTTTGTGAGTGCATTGTGGATAGACAGAAAGTGTTGCAATCTAGGACATCCAGACTGCATGATGATAATGTGATGAAGCGATACGACTAAATCCTTCCGGCACGTGTGTTTTATGTGATAGTTTCCAAGTTACCTCATGGACTGGGTACCTACAAAATATTTTAGCTTATTAAATATTGAATAATCCTGGAATTTGTGTTAGGATTCTTACGATATAACATTTTTAGTTGTAGAAATTATGTCTTCTAAATAATCATTTTCAAGTGCTTGGCTGAGTGGTATGGGTAATCAGTTATTATGCTTCTCTTATTCTCTCGTGTCTCCTTCTTTCTTATTCTCTCTCGTCTCTCGTCTCTCCTTCTTTTATCTCCCAGTGGAACATAGTCCTTCAACCAGCGCAAACTATTTTCGTGATATTATTGATCTGAGAGCTGAGGTGCCGCTTATCTGTGATCTGAAATGCCACTTATCTGAGATCTAAAATGCCTCTTATCTGAGATCTTACAGCACACTTATCTGAGATCTTACAGCACACTTATCTGAGATCTTACAGCACACTTATCTGAGATCTGAAAGGACACATCTGAGATCTGAAAAGACAGTTATCTGAGATCTGAAAGGACACATATTTGAGATATGAAAGGACACATATCTGAGATATGAAAGCACACTTATCTGAGATCTGAAAGCACACTTATCTGAGATCTGAAAGCACACTTATCTGAGATCTGAAAGGACACTTATCTGAGATCTGAAAGGACACATCGTGGCTATAACGCAGCATTTGCCCCAGATGTGAGGTGACATTTCAGTGTAACTTCTCCTTTAGGTATCTGGCCAGGAGAAGACAACTCTGATGATGACTCCCCTCTCTGTCATTGGACATGTGGAGGAAGTTGGTGTGGCTGAGACTCACATATGTTGCCCAGTTGTGTACACGTACATCTTTCTCTGTCTTCCCTTGCCTCCCCTGCCTGGTGTTTTCTCACATAAGGTTAATGTCTGTATTCCACCTAATCTGTTGGTGTGCCCTAGATATTGTATTTCTCCATTGCTTATGGCTTTGATAAGTGATTGTGTAACTGCTGCAGCTCTTTTCACCACTGTGTTTGTTTTCTTCTCTGTCCATGATATTTCTAACATGCTGCTCTATCCATGATATTTGTGACATTCTTCTCTGTCCATGATATTTGTGACATTCTTCTCTGTCCATGATATGTGTAACAATCTTCTCTGTCCATGATATTTGTAGCATTCTTCTCTGTCCATGATATTTCTAACATGCTTCTCTGTCCATGATATTTGTGACATTCTTCTCTTCTGTCCATGATATTTGTAGCATTCTTCTCTGTCCATGATATGTGTAACAATCTTCTCTGTCCATGATATTTGTAGCATTCTTCTCTGTCGATTATATTTGTAGCATTCTTCTCTGTCTATGACATGTGTAACATTCTTTCTTCTCTGTCTATGATATGTGTAACATTCGTCTCTGCCCATGACATGTGTAACATTCTACTCTGTCCATGATATTTCTAACATGCTTCTCTGTCCATGATATTTGTGACATTCTTCTCTGCTGTCCATGATATTTGTGACATTCTTCTCTGCTGTCCATGACATGTGTAACATGCTTCTCTGTCCATGATATTTCTAACATGCTTCTCTGTCCATAATATTTCTAACATGCTTCTCTGTCCATGATATTTCTAACATGCTTCTCTCTCCATGATATTTGTGACATTCTTCTCTTCTGTCCATGATATTTGTAACATTCTTCTCTGTCCATGATATTTCTAACATGCTTCTCTGTCCATGATATTTCTAACATGCTTCTCTGTCCATGATATTTGTGACATTCTTCTCTGCTGTCCAGGATATTTGTAACATGCTTCTCTGTCCATGATATTTCTAACATTCTTCTCTGTCCATGATATTTCTAACATGCTTCTCTCTCTATGATATTTGTGACATTCTTCTCTTCTGTCCATGATTTTTGTAGCATTCTTCTCTGTCCATGATATGTGTAGCATTCTTCTCTGTCCATGATATGTGTAGCATTCTTCTCTGTCCATGATATGTGTAACATTCTTCTCTGTCCGTAATATTTGTAGCATTCTTCTCTGTCCATGATATTTGTAGCATTCTTCTCTGTCCATGATATGTGTAGCATTCTTCTCTGTCCATGATATGTGTAACATTCTTCTCTGTCCGTGATATTTGTAGCATTCTTCTCTGTCCATGATATTTGTAGCATTCTTCTCTGTCCATGATATGTGTAGCATTCTTCTCTGTCCATGATATGTGTAACATTCTTCTCTGACCATGATATTTCTGACATTCTTCTCTTCTGTCCATGATATTTGTAGCATTCTTCTCTGTCCATGATATGTGTAACATTCTTCTCTGTCCATGATATTTCTAACATTCTTCTCTGTCCATGATATTTCTAACATGCTTCTCTGTCCATGATATTTGTAACATTCTTCTCTGTCCTTGATGTTTGCAACTTTCTTCTCTGTCCATGATATTTCTAACATGCTTCTCTGTCCATGATATTTGTGACATTCTTCTCTTCTGTCCATGATATTTGTAGCATTCTTCTCTGTCCATGATATGTGTAACAATCTTCTCTGTCCATGATATTTGTAGCATTCTTCTCTGTCGATTATATTTGTAGCATTCTTCTCTGTCTATGACATGTGTAACATTCTTTCTTCTCTGTCTATGATATGTGTAACATTCGTCTCTGTCCATGACATGTGTAACATTCTACTCTGTCCATGATATTTCTAACATGCTTCTCTGTCCATGATATTTGTGACATTCTTCTCTGCTGTCCATGATATTTGTGACATTCTTCTCTGCTGTCCATGACATGTGTAACATGCTTCTCTGTCCATGATATTTCTAACATGCTTCTCTGTCCATAATATTTCTAACATGCTTCTCTGTCCATGATATTTCTAACATTCTTCTCTGTCCATGATATTTCTAACATGCTTCTCTCTCCATGATATTTGTGACATTCTTCTCTTCTGTCCATGATATTTGTAACATTCTTCTCTGTCCATGATATTTCTAACATGCTTCTCTGTCCATGATATTTCTAACATGCTTCTCTGTCCATGATATTTGTGACATTCTTCTCTGCTGTCCAGGATATTTGTAACATGCTTCTCTGTCCATGATATTTCTAACATTCTTCTCTGTCCATGATATTTCTAACATGCTTCTCTCTCTATGATATTTGTGACATTCTTCTCTTCTGTCCATGATTTTTGTAGCATTCTTCTCTGTCCATGATATGTGTAGCATTCTTCTCTGTCCATGATATGTGTAGCATTCTTCTCTGTCCATGATATGTGTAACATTCTTCTCTGTCCGTGATATTTGTAGCATTCTTCTCTGTCCATGATATTTGTAGCATTCTTCTCTGTCCATGATATGTGTAACATTCTTCTCTGTCCATGATATTTCTGACATTCTTCTCTTCTGTCCATGATATTTGTAGCATTCTTCTCTGTCCATGATATGTGTAACATTCTTCTCTGTCCATGATATTTCTAACATTCTTCTCTGTCCATGATATTTCTAACATGCTTCTCTGTCCATGATATTTCTGACATTCTTCCCTGCTGTCCATGATATTTGTAACATTCTTCTCTGTCCATGCTATTTGTGACATTCTTCTCTTCTGTCCATGATATTTGTAGCATTCTTCTCTGTCCATATGTGTAACATTCTTCTCTGTCCATGATATTTGTAGCATTCTTCTCTGTCAATATTTGTAGCATTCTTCTCTGTCCATGATATTTGTAGCATTATTCTCTGTCCATGATATTTGTAGCATTCTTCTCTGACTATGATATTTGTAGCATTCTTCTCTGTCCGTGATATTTGTAGCATTCTTCTCTGTCCATGATATTTGTAACATTCTTCTCTGTCCATGATATTTGTAACATTCTTCTCTGTCCTTGATGTTTGCAACTTTCTTCTCTGTCCATGATATGTGTAACATTCTTCTCTGTCCTTGATATTTATAACATTCTTCTCTGTCCTTGATATTTGTAACATTCTTCTCTGTCCTTGATATTTGTAACATTCTTTTGTGTGCATGATATTTGTAACATTCTTCACTGTCCTGATATTTGTAAAATTCTTCTCTGCTCTCCTATGCCCAAAGCTATTGGCACAATGTGATGTGTCGGGTTTGGTGAGCACCGTACTACATTCGACGCTAACAGAAAGCATGTAATACCATCTGTGTCATTTTGATCAGTGAAGGGGTTAAACCTATAGAAATTCATCGTGAATGAAGGTCCAGCATGGTGATGCATGCCCGTCAGTCCAGCAAGTGAATGAGTGGAGTAGGAAGTTTCAGAATGGCGTAACTTCTGTGAAGAGTTACAGCAGGTGGTTACACACGCGACCAAGTAATTTTATTTTTCGAAAGGAATCCAAGCACTTTATCAGCACTGGAGAACTTGCATTTAATGCAGTGGTGACTACATAGAAAAATGATACATTTGTTCTTTACTTTATAGAATATATTCACCAAACACAATCAACACAAAATTTAGAGTTTTCGTTTGAAGGCCCCCCCCCCCCCCCCACCCCCCCCCCACCACCAAAAAAGAACAACCTACATATATATATATATATACACACACACACACACACACACACACACATGGATGTTCGTACATCACGAATGATGAGGATCATTCATTCATTGCATCTTTTGATTTGATGAAGAACGAATGACTTGCGCTTTAGTTTGGATTATAGTAAGGAAGTGGTTGCGCAACTCCGTCGACCTCACTCTCTCGTCCGCGTCCATCTGGCTCCAGTGGCGAGCATGGCAAGATGACTGGAGACGGACACAGATGCAGTGGACGTTAGGCTGCCACAGGCCAGTTATCCCTGTATATATTGGCTCTCAACAACAAATGGTAGCCTAGAGCCTCGTACACAGACACACACACAGTCAGCTAGGTGGAATATGTTTCCATGACCCCACATCACTTGTTTATTGCACTGAGTGGAATATGGTTGTTTTATTTGTGCTTAATTACCTGTCATGGATGTACCTTCTGCTAGACTGTGTCCTGACCATATCTTGATCTCTTTGTACCTTCTGCTAGACCGTGTCCTGACCATATCTTGGTGTTTTTGTACCTTCTGCTAGACCATGTCCTGACAATATCTTGGTGTTTTTGTACCTTCTGCTAGACCGTGTCCTGACCATATCTTGGTGTTTTTGTACCTTCTGCTAGACCGTGTCCTGACCATATCTTGGTGTTTTTGTACCTTCTGCTAGACCGTGTCCTGACCATATCTTGGTGTTTTTGTACCTTCTGCTAGACCGTGTCCTGACCATATCTTGGTGTTTTTGTACCTTCTGCTAGACCGTGTCCTGACCATATCTTGGTGTTTTTGTACCTTCTGCTAGACCGTGTCCTGACCATATCTTGATGTTTTTGTACCTTCTGCTAGACTGTGTCCTGACCATATCTTGATCTCTTTGTACCTTCTGCTAGACTGTCCTGACCATATCTTGATCTCTTTGTACCTTCTGCTAGACTGCCCTGACCATATCTTGGTGTTTTTGTACCTTCTGCTAGACTGCCCTGACCATATCTTGATGTTTTTGTACCTTCTGCTAGACCGTGCCCTGACCATATCTTGATCTCTTTGTACCTTTTGCTAGACCGTGTCCTGACCATATCTTGATGTTTTTGTACCTTCTGCTAGACTGCCCTGACCATATCTTGATGTTTTTGTACCTTATGCTAGACTGCCCTGACCATATCTTGGTGTTTTTGTACCTTTTGCTAGACTGTGTCCTGACCATATCTTGGCGTTTTGGTACCTTCTACTAGACTGTGTCCTGACTATATCTTGATATTTTTATACCTTCTGCTGACTGTGTTCTGGACACATCTGGTCATTGTGACACCACTGAGCTGATTTGTGGTCACCCTTCCTTCGCTCTATTGTAGTCTTCAGTTAATGATGTCATTTGATATGACCACATGACCTTGATTGTTTTATTTTGTTTTCCTTCAGCTCACCCTGTTCCAGAACTTGATACATGATGGGTGGCTGTTGTTACTTGTTGTTTAATCATATATGATGTTACATGATGAATGTATGATGTTGCATGAGGGATGTATGATGTTAGGAGATGTAATATTATGGGTGTATGATAGCATATTATGGATGTATCATGTTATGGATGAGTGATGTTTTATTATGGATTTATGATGTTGTATTACATATGTATGATGTTTGGTGATGCGATATGATGTCTATGTGATCATCTAATGGGTATATCATGTTATGGATGAGTGATGTTATATGAAGGATATATGAAGTTGAAAGTACTAAGGTCGAGAGGGTCGACTATTGCACCAAGTGTCACCCCATGTGGCTTGGTCTCTCTCAAGCAAACACCTTGCTGAAAGCATTGCACAGTGCATGAACTCCGTAGCTCCAACGATGATAGATGTGTGTCAGTATAACATAATGTTGGAAGTATGATAGATGTGTGTCAGTATAACATAACGTTGGATGTATGAGAGATGTGTCATTATAACATAATGTTGGATGTATGATAGATGTGTGTCGTTATGTCATAATGTTGGATGTCTGATAGATGTGGATTGCTGTAACATAATGTTGGATATATGTAGATGTGTGTCGTTATAACATAACTTTGGATATATAATAGATGTGGGATCTTATAACATAGGGTTGAATATTAGATGTTATATGTGGATGTATGCTGTTGTGTCATGAACATATGATGTATATATGATGTTACATACATAGATGTATGATGTTAAGAGATTTTAAAAATTCACTATTGAAACAACGTGGTGGCTGTGTTATATGATCTGTCTATGTGATATTTTATTCATAGTTTTACATAGATTCTAAAATGGCAGTTTGGGGTTTCTGTTCAGGGTATTAGAGATGTGATTCTTGGATTGTTTGGCTGGATTGCTCTCATATGTGTTGCTGTTATACAAACATTTGTTGGTATGATGTTCATCACTCAGCTTGGTTGTACATGAGTGAAGGTGTTTGTTATACTTGTTTGTAATTGTACACCACTCAAATTGGTTGTACACCACTCAACATGATTGTACACCACTCAGCTTAGTTGTACACCATTCAGCTTGGTTGAACACCACTCAACATGGTTGTACACCATGCAACATGGTTGTACACCACTCAACATGATTGTACACCACTCAGCTTGGTTGTACACCACTCAACTTGATTGTACACCACTCAATATGGTTGTACACTACTCAACTTGGTTGTACACTACTCAGTGTGGTTGTACATCACTCAGCTTGGACACGAGTGCCAGGCATTATGATATCTTTGTGTTTACTATTTCTGACATGATATGCCCCTCTTATATGTGTGCGTTTCACCCAGTTTTTACATAAACCTATTGTAACCCAGTTGTTACATGAACACACTATATAACTCAGTTGTTACATGAACCTACTGTAACCCAGTTGTTACATGAACACACAATAACCCAGTTGTTACATCAACCTATTGTAGCCAAGTTGTTACATGAACCTATTTTAACCCAGTTGTTACATGAACACACTATAACCCACTTGTTACATGAACACACTATAACCCAATTGTTACATGAACACACCATAATCCAGTTGTTAATGAACACACTGTAACCCAGTTGTTACATGAACACATTGTAACCCAGTTGTTACATGAACACGCTGTAACCCAGTTGTTACATGAACACACTGTAACCCAGTTGATACATGAACATGCTATAGCCCAGTTGTTACATAAACATGATATAACCCAGTTATTACATGAACACACTATAATCCAGTTGTTACATGAACACTATAACCCAGTTGTTACATGAACATGCTGTAACCCAGTTGTTACATGCACACGCTGTAACCCAGTTGATACGTGAACACGCTATAGCCCAGTTGTTACATAAACATGATATAACCCAGTTGTTACATGAACACACTATAACCCAGTTGTTACATGAACCCACTATAAACCACATTAAAAATAATCCAGTTGTTAGATAAGCTGGTACTTTATTTTTAATTCATCCCGAACAACAACAAACATCCCTATCAGGGCTTCATTTGATTTGGTTCAGCAATAATTTCCAGTTAAGTGTTCGGTGGACTACTGGACCGATCGATGGATGCTTTGTTAGATTTTGGAGTACTCTGATGACAATGAGGGCCCACCGAACACTTAACCAGAAGTTATTGCTGGACCGGAGCAAATGAGGTCCTGAAAAGGATTTATTTTGTTTGTGGTGAATTATCAGTAAAGTACCAATAAACCCACTAAAATCAAATTGTTACACAAAACCGTTATGGCCTAATTGTTACATGAACCCGCTATAACCCAGTTGTTACAAGAAACCACTATAACGCTGTTGTTACAGGGAACCACTGTAGCCATATTGTTACAAGAAATGACTATAACCCAATTGTTATGTTAACCCACTATATGCGAATTGTTACTGATTTCCCCGATGTCTGAGTTACTGATTTCCCAATGTCTCATTCTGTTATGTGTCAGAACCACTGACCTAACAACTGCCTGCTGCTGACACAGTTCATCTTTGTGTTTCCAGTTGGCCATGACAAGATCACCACTTGTCACAACTTGGAACATATGAGGCACTAACATATCGGCATTGTAGTCACATGTGGCTGTGGATGAGATGATTGCTTTTGGGATGTGAAGATTGATGCCAGCAAGATTGTGTTTCGGCGAGCTGCCTGGTGTCATCCTAAGCCTAGATTTTTTGCTAGTTTTGTTGTTGAATGTGCAGGCTCTAGGCTCGTCTGTCTACAGCTACTCCTACAGGCTCGTCTGTCTACAGCTACTCCTACAGGCTTGTCTGTCTACAGGGCCTCCTACAGGCTCGTCTATCTACAGCTACTCCTACAGGCTCGTCTATCTACAGCTACTCCTACAGGCTCGTCTGTCTACAGGGCCTCCTACAGGCTTATCTGTCTACAGGGCCTCCTACAGGCTCGTCTATCTACAGCTACTCCTACAGGCTCGTCTGTCTACAGGGCCTCCTACAGGCTCGTCTATCTACAGCTACTCCTACAGGCTCGTCTATCTACAGCTACTCCTACAGGCTTGTCTGTCTACAGGGCCTCCTACAGGCTCGTCTATCTACAGCTACTCCTACAGGCTTGTCTGTCTACAGCTACTCCTACAGGCTTGTCTGTCTACAGCTACTCCTACAGGCTCGTCTGTCTACAGGGCCTCCTACAGGCTCTTCTATCTACAGCTACTCCTACAGGCTCGTCTGTCTAAAGCTACTCCTACAGGCTCGTCTGTCTAAAGCTACTCCTACAGGCTCGTCTGTCTACAGCTACTCCTACAGGCTTGTCTGTCTACAGGGCCTCCTACAGGCTCGTCTGTCTACAGGGCCTCCTACAGGCTCGTCTGTCTACAGCTACTCCTACAGGCTTGTCTGTCTACAGGGCCTCCTACAGGCTCGTCTGTCTACAGCTACTCCTACAGGCTCGTCTGTCTACAGCTACTCCTACAGGCTTGTCTGTCTACAGCTACTCCTACAGGCTCGTCTGTCTATAGCTACTCCTACAGGCTTGTCTGTCTACAGCTACTCCTACAGGCTCGTCTGTCTATAGCTACTCCTACAGGCTTGTCTGTCTATAGCTACTCCTACAGGCTTGTCTGTCTACAGCTACTCCTACAGGCTCGTCTGTCTATAGCTACTCCTACAGGCTCGCCTGTCTATAGCTACTCCTACAGGCTTGTCTGTCTACAGCTACTCCTACAGGCTTGTCTGTCTACAGGGCCTCCTACAGGCTCGTCTGTCTACAGCTACTCCTACAGGCTCGTCTGTCTACAGCTACTCCTACAGGCTTGTCTGTCTACAGGGCCTCCTACAGGCTCGTCTGTCTACAGCTACTCCTACAGGCTCGTCTGTCTACAGCTACTCCTACAGGCTTGTCTGTCTACAGGGCCTCCTACAGGCTCGCCTGTCTATAGCTACTCCTACAGGCTCGTCTGTCTACAGCTACTCCTACAGGCTTGTCTGTCTACAGCTACTCCTACAGGCTCGTCTGTCTACAGCTACTCCTACAGGCTCGCCTGTCTACAGGGCCTCCTACAGGCTTGTCTGTCTACAGGGCCTCCTACAGGCTCGCCTATCTACAGCTACTCCTACAGGCTCGTCTATCTACAGCTACTCCTACAGGCTCGTCTGTCTACAGCTACTCCTACAGGCTCGTCTATCTACAGCTACTCCTACAGGCTCGCCTGTCTACAGGGCCTCCTACAGGCTCGTCTGTCTACAGCTACTCCTACAGGCTCGTCTATCTACAGCTACTCCTACAGGCTCGTCTATCTACAGCTACTCCTACAGGCTCGCCTGTCTACAGGGCCTCCTACAGGCTCGTCTGTCTACAGCTACTCCTACAGGCTTATCTGTCTACAGGGCCTCCTACAGGCTCGTCTGTCTACAGCTACTCCTACAGGCTTGTCTGTCTACAGGGCCTCCTACAGGCTCGTCTAGCTACAGCTACTCCTACCAGGCTCGTCTATCTACAAGCTACTCCTACAGGCTCGTCTGTCTACAGGGCTCCTACAGGCTCGTCCTGTCTACAGCTACTCCTACAGGCTCGTCTATCTACAGCTACTCCTACAGGCTTGTCTGTCTACAGGGCCTCCTACAGGCTCGTCTATCTACAGCTACTCCTACAGGCTCGTCTATCTACAGCTACTCCTACAGGCTCGTCTGTCTACAGGCCTCCTACAGGCTCGTCTATCTACATCTACTCCTACAGGCTCGTCTATCTACAGCTACTCTACAGGCTTGTCTGTCTACAGGCCTCCTACAGGCTCGTCTATCTACGCTACTCCTACAGGCTTGTCTGTCTACGCTACTCCTACAGGCTTGTCTGTCTACAGCTACCTACAGGCTCGTCTGTCTACAGGGCCTCCTACAGGCTCTTCTATCTACAGCTACTCCTACAGGCTCGTCTGTCTAAAGCTACTCCTACAGGCTCGTCTGTCTACAGGGCCTCCTACAGGCTTGTCTGTCTACAGCTACTCCTACAGGCTCGTCTGTCTACAGCTACTCCTACAGGCTCGTCTGTCTACAGGCCTCCTACAGGCTTGTCTGTCTACAGCTACTCCTACAGGCTCGTCTGTCTACAGGGCCTCCTACAGGCTGTCTGTCTACAGCTACTCCTACAGGCTCGTCTGTCTACAGGGCCTCCTACAGGCTTGTCTGTCTACAGCTACTCCTACAGGCTCGTCTGTCTACAGCTACTCCTACAGGCTCGTCTGTCTACAGGGCCTCCTACAGGCTTGTCTGTCTACAGCTACTCCTACAGGCTCGCCTGTCTACAGCTACTCCTACAGGCTCGTCTGTCTACAGCTACTCCTACAGGCTCGTCTGTCTACAGCTACTCCTACAGGCTTGTCTGTCTACAGGGCCTCCTACAGGCTCGTCTATCTACAGCTACTCCTACAGGCTTGTCTGTCTACAGCTACTCCTATAGGCTTGTCTGTCTACAGCTACTCCTACAGGCTCGTCTGTCTACAGCTACTCCTACAGGCTTGTCTGTCTACAGCTACTCCTACAGGCTTGTCTGTCTACAGCTACTCCTACAGGCTCGTCTGTCTACAGGGCCTCCTACAGGCTCGTCTATCTACAGCTACTCCTACAGGCTCGTCTATCTACAGCTACTCCTACAGGCTCGTCTGTCTACAGGGCCTCCTACAGGCTTGTCTGTCTACAGCTACTCCTACAGGCTCGTCTGTCTACAGCTACTCCTACAGGCTCGTCTGTCTACAGCTACTCCTACAGGCTCGTCTGTCTACAGGGACTCCTACAGGCTCGCCTTTCTACAGCTACTCCTACAGGCTTGTCTGTCTACAGGGCCTCCTAACAGGCTTGTCTGTCTACAGCTACTCCTACAGGCTCGTCTGTCTACAGCTACTCCTACAGGCTCGTCTGTCTACAGCTACTCCTACAGGCTCGTCTGTCTACAGGGACTCCTACAGGCTCGCCTGTCTACAGCTACTCCTACAGGCTCGTCTGTCTACAGGGCCTCCTACAGGCTTGTCTGTCTACAGCTACTCCTACAGGCTCGTCTGTCTACAGCTACTCCTACAGGCTTGTCTGTCTACAGCTACTCCTACAGGCTCGTCTGTCTACAGGGACTCCTACAGGCTCGTCTGTCTACAGCTAACTCCTACGGCTCGTCTGTCTACAGCTACTCCTACAGGCTCGTCTGTCTACAGCTACTCCTACAGGCTTGTCTGTCTACAGGGCCTCCTACAGGCTCGTCTATCTACAGCTACTCCTACAGGCTTGTCTGTCTACAGCTACTCCTACAGGCTTGTCTGTCTACAGCTACTCCTACAGGCTCGTCTGTCTACAGCTACTCCTACAGGCTTGTCTGTCTACAGCTACTCCTACAGGCTCGTCTGTCTACAGGGCCTCCTACAGGCTCTTCTATCTACAGCTACTCCTACAGGCTCGTCTGTCTACAGCTACTCCTACAGGCTTGTCTGTCTACAGGGCCTCCTACAGGCTTGTCTGTCTACAGCTACTCCTACAGGCTTGTCTGTCTACAGCTACTCCTACAGGCTTGTCTGTCTACAGCGCCTCCTACAGGCTCGTCTGTCTACAGGGCCTCCTACAGGCTCATCTGTCTACAGGGCCTTCTACAGGCTTGTCTGTCTACAGGGCCTCCTACAGGCTCGCCTGTCTACAGGGCCTCCTACAGGCTCGTCTGTCTACAGGGCCTCCTACAGGCTCGTCTGTCTACAGGGCCTCCTACAGGCTCGTCTGTCTACAGCTACTCCTACAGGCTCGCCTGTCTACAGGGCCTCCTACAGGCTCGCCTGTCTACAGCTACTCCTACAGGCTCGCCTGTCTACAGGGCCTCCACAGGCTCGTCTGTCTACAGCTACTCCTACAGGCTTGTCTGTCTACAGCTACTCCTACAGGCTCGCTCTGTCTACAGCTACTCCTACAGGCTCGTCTGTCTACAGCTACTCCTACAGGCTCGTCTGTCTACAGCTACTCCTACAGGCTCGTCTGTCTACAGGACTCCTACAGCGCTTCTCAGGGACTCCTCAGCTCGCTGTCTACAGCTACTCCTACAGGCTCGTCTGTCTACAGCTACTCCTACAGGCTCGTCTGTCTACAGCTACTCCTACAGGCTCGTCTGTCTACAGCTACTCCTACAGGCTCGTCTGTCTACAGCTACTCCTACAGGCTCGTCTGTCCAGCTACTCCTACAGGGCTCGCCTGCCTACAGGACTCCTACAGCTTGTCTGTCTACAGCTACTCCTACAGGCTTCGTCTAGTCTACAGCTACTCCTACATGCTCGTCTATCTACAGCTACTCCTACAGGCTCGCCTGTCTACAGGGCCTCCTACAGGCTCGTCTGTCTACAGCTACTCCTACAGGCTTATCTGTCTACAGGGCCTCCTACAGGCTCGTCTGTCTACAGCTACTCCTACAGGCTTGTCTGTCTACAGGGCCTCCTACAGGCTCGTCTGTCTACAGCTACTCCTACAGGCTCGTCTATCTACAGGGCCTCCTACACACACACATGACACACCAGGTATTAGCTGACAGGTGTTGTCACTGGGCCGAATCTCTTAGTGCTTGTTCAGTCGACACATTGTTATACTTGGTGTCTGGCAGATGATTGTGTGTGCTGTCATGAGGCTACTCATACATATAATGTATGACAAATGATTGTGCTGTTATGAAGTTTTTGTTTTGCATATCCTTTATAGGATATCACAGTCAACACCAGCATTTCTGTCATTGTGATCTCTTGGCAAGTTCAGTAGTTTGCCATTGCTTTCTGAACGACCGCACCGATTCCAACGAGAAACCAATGCAGCGCAGTCTGCTGCCAAAACATGCACAGCTATGTTTCGAACGTGGGTATTAAGGATTACGAATAGCGTCCATAACACCCTTCGTCGTGGAGACCAGCGTTATGAAGTTACTCGTACATATAATGTATGACAAATGATTGTTTGTGCTGTTATGTACTTACTCATACATATGATGTATCATTGTTTCTGTACTCATTATGTTATATTTAAATGTACAACATTAATCATTTCTTAACTCTTTGTATTATGTTTAACATGAAATGTATGATCATGTTTTGTGTGTGTGTGTGTCTTATTCTGCTCAGATTTGCATCTGTTCATATTTCTGTATTGTTTCCAACTGGTACACTAGTGTCTACAGTGTGTGTCATTGTTTGTCAGTGTCTGCAATATGTGTCACTGTGTGCCAGTGTTGTGGCCTACATTGTGTGTCAGTGTTGTGGCCTACATTGTGTGTCAGTGTTGTGGCCTACATTGTGTTTTAGTGTTTTGTTGAATTAACATCTCATAACATGTTGTTTATTAGAGAAGGGATTCCAGTTGAATTTTATAAATGATAACTGCGGTTGTATCATTTAAGAGATGACAATGTTGTGTATATTATTACATCAGTGATTGTAGAGACACACACATGTATTATATCAATGATTGTAGAGACATGTATATGTATTACAATCATTACATCAGTGATTGTAGAGACATGTACATGTGTTACATCAGTGATTGTAGAGACACATTCATGTATCACATCAGCAATTGTAGAGAGAAATGTATCACATCAGTAATTGTAAAGACACCTTCATGTGGTCTCATGGGTAACAAGCTAGTCTGTTGACTGTGAACATATGTGATATTGCCAAGTACATCGCGGCAGTCTAATGTTTTATTGACAGAGTGATACAGATGGGTCTAAGCACCCTAGGCACCCACATTGTTGTTGTTGTGTTGTGAGTTATTTTGTGTCTGCAACTGAAATTGTCAACATTGAGCAATAAAGAAATTGTCACTGACGACAATCGACTAGATCTCACTGTTCTGTTGTTTCAGAGATATATCATCACAAACGTATACCTAACCTCTCTGTCTGAGACAGGTGAACAATTATGTGGAAGCTGGGGAGACATGGTTTTTATAGAAGAATGATGAGAGCAGCTTGGATGGATAGAAAGAGCATTGCAATCTTGAAATATATTAGCTCACAAGACAATTGGTTGCTGGCATCAAAAGAAAACAGCCAATATTCTTTGGGGAAGTCATGAAAGGGGAAGGCTAGCGAGTATGTCCTTACAAGTTGGAGGTGAGGGGTGACCAAGAGGGAAGACAATTTGATATCCTGAAGTCTTTATCATATCCTGTCTTGCTGCCAGGATGCAGGGAGAGGATAGACAGTTTGATATCCTGAAGTCTTTGTCTTATCCTTCTCTTGTTGCCAGGATGCAAGGAGAGGCTAGGGCCAGACTCAAAAGCACCTCTCTCCCTCCCTTCCTCTTCATTTCTCCCCCTCTCTCTCTCCCTCTCCCTATCAATCTCCATTTTGCTCTACTGTCTCTTGCTCTCATCATCCTCCCTATTGCTCTCTTTCGCTTTCTCTCCCCCTCGCTCTGCTCTCTCTCCCTCTTTCTGCCTTCCTCCCGTTCTCTCTCCCTTTGTCTCCCTCTCGTTCTTTCAACAATATCAGCAAAAGCAGAAACAGCCAAAATAAGAGTAAAAACACCAGCAACACCAACAGCACAAATAACAGTAACAGAAATAATAGCAACAAGAACAGATGTAACATCAGCAACACCAACAGCACAAATGACAATAGTAACAGAAATAATAGCAACAAGAACAGATGTAACATCAGCAACACCAACAGCACAAATAACAATAGTAACAGAAATAATAGCAACAAGAACATATGTAACATCAGCAACACCAACAGCACAAATAACAATAGTAACAGAAATAATAGCAACAAGAACAGATGTAACAATGGCAACACCAACAGCACAAATAACAACAGTGACAGAAATAATAGCACCAAGAACAGATGTAACATCGGCAACACCAACAGCACAAATAACAATAGTAACAGAAATAATAGCACCAAGAACAGATGTAACATCGGCAACAGCACAAATAACAACAGTAACAGAAATAATAGCAACAAGAACAGATGTAACATCAGCAACACCAACAGCACAAATAACAGTAACAGAAATAATAGCACCAAGAACAGATGTAACATCGGCAACAGCACAAATAACAGAAATAATAGCAACAAGAACAGATGTAACATCAGCAACACCAATGATCAACACGCGTGATCCGGGGCTTGTTTCCGGATCCGGTCAGGGATATGCACTACTGACGAGCTCAAACGAGGGCGAAACTCGAGTATAGTGCTTCCATGACGTGGATAGGCCTTAGGTTCGTGCCGGAATGCGATCGGCGTTGCCAGTAGTGGGTTGTGCTCAATATTTAAATTTCAAATCCCGAAACAACCAAATAATCAATTTTATCATTGCTCACTGGATTTAGGAGGCCTGGTGTTCCTTGCCAGTGAGAAGTCCTGATCGTTCGGGTCCACATCGATTGACGGACGTCAGTCGCGGCGATTGGGCAATCTTGAGCATAGCCTACGATGGGTAGCGTTGTGGTATTCCGGTGTGATAATTTGGCGTGTCCAGTGTGTGCTGCGTGGTTACACACCCGCTTCACACGCGTGATCCGGGGCTTGTTTCCGGATCCGGTCAGGGATATGCACTACTGACGAGCTCAAACGAGGGCGAAACTCGAGTATAGTGCTTCCATGACGTGGATAGGCCTTAGGCTCGTGCCGGAATGCGATCGGCGTTGCCAGTAGTGGGTTGTGCTCAATATTTAAATTTCAAATCCCGAAACAACCAAATAAACAAATAATAGTAACAGAAATAATAGCAACAAGAACAGATGTAACATCGGCAACACCAACAGCACAAATAACAACAGTGACAGAAATAATAGCAACAAGAACAGATGTAACATCGGCAACACCAACAGCACAAATAATAACAGTGACAGAAATAATAGCAACAAGAACAGATGTAACATCAGCAACACCAACAGCACAAATAACAACAGTGACATAAATAATAGCAACAAGAACAGATGTAACATCGGCAACACCAACAGCACAAATAACAA
Source organism: Cepaea nemoralis (assembly GCA_014155875.1). Lineage (NCBI taxonomy): Eukaryota > Metazoa > Mollusca > Gastropoda > Stylommatophora > Helicidae > Cepaea > Cepaea nemoralis. Next base: position 230,932 of record JACEFZ010000234.1, read on the forward strand.
CAGTAACAGAAATAATAGCAACAAGAACGGATGTAACATCAGCAACACCAACAGCACAAATAACAACAGTAATAGAAATAAGAACAGATGTAACATCGGCAACACCAACAGCACAAATAACAACAGTAACAGAAATAATAGCAACAAGAACAGATGTAACATCGGCAAACACCAACAGCACAAACAACAGTAACAGAAATAATAGCAACAAGAACGGATGTAACATCGGCAACACCAACAGCACAAATAACAACAGTGACATAAATAATAGCAACAAGAACAGATGTAACATCGGCAAACACCAACAGCACAAATAACAACAGTGGCAGAAATAATAGCAACAAGAACAGATGTAACATCGGCAACACCAACAGCACAAATAATAACAGTGACAGAAATAATAGCAACAAGAACAGATGTAACATCGGCAACACCAACAGCACAAATAATAACAGTGACAAATAATAGCAACAAGAACAGATGTAACATCAGCAACACCAACAGCACAAATAACAACAGTGACATAAATAATAGCAACAAGAACAGATGTAACATCGGCAACACCAACAGCACAAATAACAACAGTGACAGAAATAATAGCAACAAGAACAGATGTAACATCGGCAACACCAACAGCACAAATAATAACAGTGACAGAAATAATATCAACAAGAACAGATGTAACATCGGCAACACCAACAGCACAAATAATAACAGTGACAGAAATAATAGCAACAAGAACAGATGTAACATCAGCAACACCAACAGCACAAATAATAACAGTGACAGAAATAATAGCAACAAGAACAGATGTAACATCAGCAACACCAACAGCACAAATAACAATAGTAACAGAAATAATAGCAACAAGAACAGATGTAACATCGGCAACACCAACAGCACAAATAACAGTGACAGAAATAATAGCAACAAGAACAGATGTAACATCGGCAACACCAACAGCACAAATAATAACAGTGACAGAAATAATAGCAACAAGAACAGATGTAACATCAGCAACACCAACAGCACAAATAACAATAGTAACAGAAATAATAGCAACAAGAACAGATGTAACATCGGCAACACCAACAGCACAAATAACAACAGTGACAGAAATAATAGCAATAAGAACAGATGTAACATCGGCAACACCAACAGCACAAATAATAACAGTGACATAAATAATAGCAACAAGAACAGATGTAACATCAGCAACACCAACAGCACAAATAACAACAGTGACATAAATAATAGCAACAAGAACAGATGTTACATCGGCAACACCAACAGCACAAATAACAATAGTAACAGAAATAATAGCAACAAGAACAGATGTAACATCGGCAACACCAACAGCACAAATAACAGTGACAGAAATAATAGCAACAAGAACAGATGTAACATCGGCAACACCAACAGCACAAATAACAACAGTGACATAAATAATAGCAACAAGAACAGATGTAACATCGGCAACACCAACAGCACAAATAACAGTAACAGAAATAATAGCAACAAGAACGGATGTAACATCAGCAACACCAACAGCACAAATAACAACAGTAACAGAAATAATAGCAACAAGAACAGATGTAACATCGGCAACACCAACAGCACAAATAATAACAGTGACATAAATAATAGCAACAAGAACAGATGTAACATCAGCAACACCAACAGCACAAATAACAACAGTGACATAAATAATAGCAACAAGAACAGATGTAACATCGGCAACACCAACAGCACAAATAACAGTAACAGAAATAATAGCAACAAGAACGGATGTAACATCAGCAACACCAACAGCACAAATAACAACAGTAACAGAAATAATAGCAACAAGAACAGATGTAACATCAGCAACACCAACAGCACAAATAACAACAGTAACAGAAATAATAGCAACAAGAACAGATGTAACATCGGCTAACACCAACAGCACAAACAACAGTAACAGAAATAATAGCAACAAGAACGGATGTAACATCGGCAACACCAACAGCACAAATAACAGTGACATAAATAATAGCAACAAGAACAGATGTAACATCGGCAAACACCAACAGCACAAATAACAACAGTAGCAGAAATAATAGCAACAAGAACAGATGTAACATCGGCAAACACCAACAGCACAAATAACAACAGTAACAAAAATAATAGCAACAAGAACAGATGTTAACATCGGCAAACACCAACAGCACAAATAACAACAGTGACAGAAATAATAGCAACAAGAACAGATATAACATCGGCAACACCAACAGCACAAACAACAGTAACAGAAATAATAGCAACAAGAACAGCTGTAACATTGGCAACACTAACAGCGGGAATAATGGCAAGAACAACGGGAGGAATATCAACAGTAGAAACAATTGTAGCAACATCAACACAATTAACACCAGCAGTAACAATCTCAACAGCAGACATGATAGAAACAGCAATGCGACGGCAGAGATAATAACGGCAGAAACAATGTTTTCCCGTAATGAATTTGAATAACGAAGACACAAACAATAGATTACACCATGTATTGCCAGGCATATTTCGCTGCATCTCGTCAAGTACATACTGCAGAAATCACATAACATAAACTAAAGTAATTAGATAAATCCTTCCAGCTGAAATATACAGCACACATATTCACACAGTAATTTCAATTGTCTACCACGTTAATTTTAAACTGACTATCATATTTTTCTGTTTGTATAAAATAGGCTTTTGTAAGTTAATGGCGATTGCTTCTTGCCAGCTTTAACATGCGACCATTTTGTGACAACACGCGAAACACATTGTCCCAATCAATCACGTGACCGGTTTCAAAATTATGCCTTCCAATCGATGACGCAGGAGGTTTGTGGTGTGTTGGCTTGGCCAGGTCTCCCCAGAATCTCTGTTTACTATTCTGTCAATCCAATTGGGTATGTGTTCAAAATAACAGCAGTGACAACATTAGACGTAATAACAGCAGGAATAACAGCAGTAGCAGTGATAACAGCAGCATCTTTAGCAATACCTACAACTCCCGAAGGAGAGTCCGTCGTTCTAGCCACTCGGCCAACAACAACAGCAGCAATTGCCGTACCAACAACAACATCAACAACAATAGCAACAACATCATCAACGAAAGCACCAACAACATCATTGCCAATGAGCTGTTAGGGGTATGCTGAAGCTACACTGGCAAACTAAGCTTGAACTCATACTAGAATACACAGAACCACCACGGCTTTCCATGAGTGAAAAACACGCCGAATAAATAGCTTTATTTCTTCACAAGCAGTTCATACAGTTATATACGTGCATAACTAACCTACTTACAACTCGTAGGACGGGGTCGGTTCAGCCACACCATTAGCCTCCCTCCGTGTAAACATGTCTTCACCGGCATGGCGGATTTACTACACATCTCGCCTTCTGTGCAACTGGTATCAGGAACTATGTCGTTCTTTCTCCCTGTTGTCAAGCTCTGGTTGCTTGACATAGTCGGACATCTTCCTACTAGAACTTTAACTTCCCTCTGTGTTACATTGATATTCTGCTATACCTTCACACAAATTATAATGTCGGACACGAATATCCGTCTATTCCCAAATAGACCTCGTGTGGCCTCAACCCCCTTTGTGTTCGGCAAGTTGAGGACCAACCTACTATGAGTCCCAATGTCCCACCCCGGACATTCCAATAAGGTTCCTCATTTATACCTCGGTATAAGCAACTGACACCCTCCCCAGCCCTTAAGCCCTGGGTGCAGGAACGTGTGTATTGCAGACCTATCAATTGCACATCCTATTTTGTTTAAGCTCATATCTTGCTTCTGAGTAGCCTCTTACGACTGTGGACCTTCTTGGTGCGAGTACCCATGCTTTCTGCATTTGTCTTGTCACAGTGTGTGCGTGGTCGGCTGCCATTAGTTACTTGTGCTCTATGGCTATCTATTCCCTTCGTTTGCCTTCTGTTTATCCCTGGTGTTCTTGCTACTAACTTTTTCCTTGTAGTGTTCCTAATGCCATGACCCTTATATACATCTACTACCATGCCAGAGTACTTCATGTTAAAATATTATATGTACAAAGAACTACCACTTGGTACTCTTATCAATGGTACTACTAATGACCCTACTCCACTATCCTTGTATCCTTCCTTTCACTTTCACTCTGTTCTCGCTCTTTCATTCTCACTCGTCCATTTCATTTTCCTCCCTTTCTTTCATCTTCCCTTGTGCTATGTTCTTTCTCTCTTTCATCCATTCATCATACTTTTCTCTCTCTCTCTCTTTTTTTTTCTTTTTTTTAAAATAGTGTTTAATTTTTTATTATGTACTCTGTCTTACAACACACATACTAGAACCTCAAATGTTCCGTCTATGCCTATCCGCTTCCTGTATACTGGTGTGCAAGTATCCCGGTTGTGTTCAAATTGATTCTCATTCGCACAAATTCCTACTCTCAGTCTTCTCGTCCCCTTTCTCTCACTTCACTGTCACTCCTCATATTCTTATGTACCTGTTACCACAATCACATAAGTTTCTCCTACCAATTGTACATGTCTGTCTTTCCAATTTACAATATTGTCATAAAACCTGAATAGTATATAAAATTGGACTCACATGTAATATTTCAAGCACTATTCTAACTTTTCTTCGTACATCATTATCATCTTTGTGACATCAATATGTATCACTGGTAGTAGTGTCTCAGTTAACTTCTTCTTCTTTTCCCTTTTATGTTATGGGTGTCATCTGTGATGTATCGTGGTTTTAGACCCACTGTCAACCTTCCTGCTTTCGCAGATGTCGTTTCTACCAACATCTCATCTTACCTGTCCTGTGTTACCATCAGGTACTAGTACCATCAATAATGTTACAATTATTGTTACAATTACATTCATACGGTGTATGAATATACATTGCATGATGATTATGATCGTAAGAATGTACTGATATCTATGTATGTACTTATAAATGCAAAGAATACCATGGACAGCCAGAAAGACCAATGAACAAGTCCTTCAAGAAACAAATGAAGATCGTAAATTGATTCGAGAAATTAGATGTAGACAGCCAACATTTTTTGGGCATGTTATGAGAAGAAATGGATTGGAGAATTTGGTGACAACTGGTAAGATCGAGGGGAACAGACCAAGGGGAAGACCTAGAAGCAAGTACCTGGATGGCTTGGCCTTGTGGCATGGTCGAGACAGAAACACGGAGCTGATCCACGACTCTGGTGATCGAGTGAGATGGCAGAACATGACCGCCCACGATTACCGGCATGGCACATGATGGATGGATAAACCATTAAAATGATATTATTTGTCTCTATATGTATTATGAGTTTTGTTTATTGAATGATAGTGAATGTTATTAACTATTACTCCCTTGGTTGGTTCTGGCGGGTATCTGTCTTCGCTGACTGTATCTTCTACCATTCAGATTCTCAATCTTCACTTGCGTCTGTCTGTCTCAGCCTCTTCAGTCAGCTAGTGAGGTAACATCTTTGAGGTACCTTCGACACTCTGTCTTCTGCTCAGTCATTTATACCCCTTAACTATCTGAAATTAATACAGTCTTGGGTGTATATATATATCTATACATACATATGCCTATTTACACACTTGCAATTGCATATTATATTACCGCAATCATCAAATTTCCTACATTGACATGTTATCATGGTCAGTACACCAACGAGCTGACCACTTGACCAGCCACCCTGTATAAACGCCTGGTTTCCTAGGTGATAGTATTACCGTATGCCATATTGTACTACCGGGATTCTGTCCCTAATTCGACCAGATCATTTTATCATATCGTCTGTGTGACATTTCTTAGGTCATGTCATGGCTAGCATTCACCGATCTCATATAAATATTTTAACCACACTATTACACATCTTTACTGTTTTTTCCTCTGATGACTTTACCATATCCTCATGTTGCTTCAATCAACATTATTCTTATCAATGCATTCATTCTACTAGACCAATTATATCTATACCAATCACATCCATATAGCTTTTATATACTCTATACAGTATGTACAATATACACACATACATATATCACAAGATAATAGTGTTTGAAATTGAGACATGTGATGTTATCTTGTGAGTGGTAATAATGATGTTTTATTATTTTTAAATTTGCAATTTCTGTTTGATGTTAATAATTTTGACACTGCCTGCTGAACCCAGTAAGTATATGCTGTTACCAGTTTTTGATGTGATTTGCCTGGTGGTATAGTGTAAGCGGTGAGTCTTGAGTTTTTTGTATATCTTGGGGTATACTGTTGTTTTCTAACTATGTGTTGTTCTTGTATTTACTGTTTTCAACATCAGATGACGTATTTTCTTTCTCATAACTATAGTATTCATCAAAGTTAAGAATGTTATAACCCTAAGTTTGATGCATTCTGCACATGTCTGACGACACTGCCACTCTACTAAGCCCCATGCTATTGGTGTGACTGTTGGCTGTTCATGTGTCAATGGTCTATCTGTCTCTTTGTCAGTAACCTGTTCTATGTGGTGAGTTTCTGATTTCTTGTCATCTTGTTGACAGTGTTTCTCACAAGTGTTTTCTATCTGTTGTTTGTTGCTTTTCTCTATCTGCATGTCTGAGGCTCTTACATCTGTTCGTTTGCACAGTTTACATGATCGGACATGGCTTCTGATGTCCTTCTCACAGCCTGGCCAGTAGAACACGGATAATAATCTCTTTCTAGTCTTGGCCAAACTCATATGGACTGCATCCGGGGCGATGTGTGACAGTTCCAGAGCGTTACTGCGCTCTCGCACTGGCAGCACCCTTTGTAAGATACATGTTGCATCTTTCGTGTATTCTCTCATGAGAATTTCATTCATCATTACAAAGGACCACTTGCCTAATTTCGATTGTTTAGGTGGGCAATTTGCCCGCTGAAAACAAGTTCGCAGTGTCTTGTCGTCTCTTTGTTGCTTTGCACGGTCTTCGGTTTGGATGTCTAGTACCCGTCTAGTGTCTGTCTGGTTACCCTGTGGTGTGACCACTTTATCTTCTTCCTTGTCTGTCTTAATAAACTGTTTGGGGTCTGTATTCTCCTGCGTCATCTTACCATTCCATCTTTGGGCTTCATCTTCTGTACACTCTGTCACTCCAGGTATGTTACCTATCATTAGTCCTGTACGTGGACTAGGTAACACTGCTACTCGTATTCTCCCTTCATAGTACGGGCAGGATATATGAACCCATGCTATAGCATACTTTTCCTTTGTACCACCGAAGGTACTGCACGTCACGCTCTCTCCCGTATAGTCGCTACTCCTTACCAGGCTATGATCTACACCAGCTATTGACGACCCTGTATTCCTAACGCAGGTGGTCAACTTCCCGTTCACGAGTGCTTTGTGCGATTTTACAGTCCCGCTATGAATACTGCTCGCATTCGACTTCCGTGTAGACACTGTTTGACTACACGCAGGGTTACCGATCCATTGTCTTTTATGTCTGTCTGTCGCTATGTATCCTAAGTTTGTCTTTTGGTCATGTTCTTCTTTAGTCAGTCGTCTCAGTCTACACTCTCTGGCTACGTGGTCTAAGCTGTTACAGACCCAACATTTTCGACTGCTTATGTAGTCTGTGTACCTATCGACTCTATTGGAAGGACGGTTTCTGATGCACGAGTCGTGCTTAGGGTTTCTGTCGCCTATTTTAAGAGACCCCTGTTGGCGACCACAATATGTACATTCACTTACTGGCTCTGATCGAGCTACCTTAGCTGGTCTCTGTAGAGCCGGTCTATATTGAGTAGTTCGGGGATCTCTACTCTTGGGTCTTTTCTGCTGGTCTTTACCTTGGTTCTCCTTACGTTTCTGAAGTTCTGTCCTAAGCTCTTCCACTGTCAACCCGTTATCATTACGTTTCTGAAGTTCTGTCCTAAGCTCTTTCACTGTCAACCCACATCTCCCACCTAAAGCTGTGAAATCTGTCCGGTGATCTTTACTCTTGGGTCTATTCTGCTGGTCTTTACCTTGGTTATCATTCCGTTTCTGAAGTTCTGTCTTAAGCTCTGTCACTGTCAACCCACACCTCACACCTAAATCTATGAAGTCCGACCATGCTGGCATGGTTATGTGATGTATCTACTGAGTGGTATATCTACTACTATCTGTACACGCAGATCATTCAAGTGTTGCTGCTCGTCTTGTTATGATAACATCGACCAAGTGTTGACCCTGCTGTAACACTATTCAAACCAATAATACCTTTGCCGGACAACCAACGGCACTTATCAACAGTTTAACTAAATGAATACCTGTGTAGTGAGCAACCTTAATGATGATGGTACATATATATATAGTCATGAAATGTGCCCAATGACCCTGGACCAATAAGCAGAATATACACAGCAATCAATAAGAAATACTTGACCTGTGTATCTCTAGCGCCGGTGTCCCTGGTGACTTGGTCCAACTGCTCGGCTCCAGCTCCGCTTGTTTCAGGACTTGGTAAGGATCAGCCTGGCTCCAACTCGGTTCAACTGGCATGGACTTGCTCAACTGGGTCGTCAGGTGAACTGGTGGCTCCCCAAACGTGGTGTAGATACCCCTTATGATCCCGCTGCATAACCATGTGGACAAATCTGGAACGAATACTCAATGTTGATAACGCGATTAGTTCTTGAAGCACTATAATGCCTGGAGCACATGTAGTGTATGTGGCTGCGCGCTCTTATTTTGAACTTTTGGAGAACTTGAAATATTGTGCTTTATAAGCACCCTGCTCAATTAGCCACCACCACTGCCGTTGATACTCTACGTGGGTTCCGCTGCTTTGGCGGATAGCCACGATTGTTTGCTTTGCTGATACTCCTTGTGAAAAATGTTCACTTCCATTACCACTGTCTATTTTCACTGTCAGCACTGTTCTTAAAGAGACCAGATAACGTCTGCAGTATTCACAAAATGTTCTCCGTCGTTAAACACCCCCTTATTGAGTACTTTAATATCATTGTCTTCGTATTGTTCAACTTTACATCCAATATTGTTCAATACTAGTATATACTTTGCCATCTCTCATAACATCACGTGAATCACAGCGGCCCATCTATTTCCTATATCCACATTCAATGTTATTTGACCCCAATTACAGGTCTAATCACAGTTAACACTTTAACTTTCAATGTTCTTTGATCCTCGTACCCATTTTAATTAGCTGTTGATTAACGCCCACTGCGAATTACTTTATTGCTTATATGGCGTTAACTTTGCAGAGTTTACAATCAATGCACTGGTACATTTGTAGCTTTGCCGTGTTCCTGGCTTTTCACTAGCCGTATTCTAGTCTTTGTTCTTAACTTTGATCTGCAACTTTCCAAGCAGTTTACTTTTTCTGTTGATTACCGTTCACGGTCCTCCTTTGCCCAGTTCAGTTACCGGCTTGGCCCCCATGTATGCCAATGAGCTGTTAGGGGTATGCTGACGCTACACTGGCAAACTAAGCTTGAACTCATACTAGAATACACAGAACCACCACGGCTTTCCATGAGTGAAAAACACGCCGAATAAATAGCTTTATTTCTTCACAAGCAGTTCATACAGTTATATACGTGCATAACTAACCTACTTACAACTCGTAGGACGGGGTCACTACCGACCCGTTCAGCCACACCACTAGCCTCCCTCCGTGTAAACATGTCTTCACTGGCATGGCGGATTTACTACACATCTCGCCTTCTGTGCAACTGGTATCAGGAACCATGTCGTTCTTTCTCCCTGTTGTTAAGCGCTGGTTGCTTGACATAGTCGGACATCTTCCTACTAGAACAATGGTTTAGTACGTTCTATGAAATGTACATGGCGGTGTTCCCGACAGACTCAATTCTCTGGGCTTTCTTATCTGTCCGCGATGGCGTCCCAACTCCGACTCCCCTTCTTTGTTCGTGCGCCCTGCTCGACCCTCCTAATCACGTGGCCTCCTCCTCTCAATTCTATTGGCCACTATCTTTAGCCCGTTACCGGTGTCTTTTTCCTTATCACTCTCCGTGATTATTTATCACTCTTACTGTCTCATCTATCTATGTTGCTGTTCCTCAGGTCTTATGTAACCCGACTCATGGCAATCATCAATAGCACCAACATCAATAGCGCCAACATCAACACCAACAACAGCAGCAACAACAAAAGCAGCAACAACAATAACAGCGACAACATCAACAACAGCAGTAATACGGCTAACAGCGAGAATATCGACTTTACGGATTAAGTGTCATGGAATGATTAATTGTTTTAAGCGACTTCCCGTATCTGCCATGGGTTGTATACAGTTGTTTACTCTAATTTGATATATAATACAGCATGTCTGCTACCATTTTAACAACTTTTATGTCATAACTGTCACACACCCCTACTTCTCGTTGTCCGCCATATATCTGGTCCACACCTACATTTTGTGTGGCAGTGAATCTGTTAATTGCAACAGGTTTCACCCATCTGGCTAGGCCTATCTCCACAGAACGGCCAGCCGCCTGCCGTAAGCAACACACATAGCAGGACGAACTGTGCAACTGCGGCAGTGACCGCCATGAGCTCTGTAACAGTTGCGCTCCTGATCTGAACGAAGCAGTCCGACACTTAACCCGCGATCTTGGAGCCAGACAGACGACTTGACCACTGTCATCGTAGCATCACCAAAAAGCATTCACAAAAACAATAGCGCGACAACAATATTAACACGTGCATTAACAACAGTGACAATAAAATCCACAACAACATCAGTTGCAGCAACAGCAGCAGCAACAGGGTAACAGCAGCAGCAAACACAAAGATAAGGCATTCCTGTCAAGAACACACCCAGAGATAAGCAATTCGGTCAGTCGAAACTTGGCTGCCGTGTCTTCCGTGAAATGTGTGTCACTTCAGGAAAAGGTCGGATATTAACACATACATTTGTCTCTTCGTGCTTGTCACGCGAACGACATCAAACACAGTGCACGGACGGTGAAAAGGTTTATGCTGTTATGCTGTTATATAACAAAGAGGAATAGATTACACACAGGAACCTCAGCAATAGCAAGAGAGGGATTTATTTGCAAGAGGCAGAACTCCCACTCACAAACGGGGAATAATCGGTAAAGTGGAGTCAGTAGTCCACCGTGTAACACTAGCTAACACTAGAGCTTGGTGCATGGAATTAGCGGTAAAGTGGAGTCTGTGAGCTGGTGTATTCAGCTGACACTGGGGTCTGGGATCTATGGAATGAGCGGTAAAGTGGAGTCTGTGAACTCCACCGTGTAATCAGCTGACACTGGGACCTGGTGCATGGAATGAGCGGTAAAGTGGAGTCTGTGAACTCCACCGTGTAATCAGCTGACACTGGGACCTGGTGCATGGAATGAGCGGTAGATTGGAGTCTATGAACTGGTATATTCAGCTGACACTGGGACCTGGTGCATGGAATGAGCGGTAGATTGGAGTCTATGAACTGGTATATTCAGCTGACACTGGGACCTGGTGCATGGAATGAGCGGTAGATTGGAGTCTATGAACTGGTATATTCAGCTGACACTGGGACCTGGTGCATGGAATGAGCGGTAGATTGGAGTCTATGAACTGGTATATTCAGCTGACACTGGGACCTGGTGCATGGAATGAGCGGTAGATTGGAGTCTATGAACTGGTATATTCAGCTGACACTGGGACCTGGTGCATGGAATGAGCGGTAGATTGGAGTCTATGAACTGGTATATTCAGCTGACACTGGGACCTATCCTGGAGACCTCCTCACATGACGCTGAGGGCAGGACAGGGACAGTGGACATCAAGAATGCCGTTCTAGGTATTGCATGACATCAACAGAGGGGCACATAAATAGATATCTGAATACACAATGGACACACAACAAATGTGTATTATATGGGTTGGTAGGATGTGAAGCTCCAGGTCATTGTCATTCACCGTGAAGCTCACTCGGTATACGGTGCTAGCTGGACATTTGACTATAGACGGATGGCTCTAGGCGGTGGAGGTGATGTTGTCACCATCACATTTGCCATCTTGACTGCCCCTGACATTTACAGGTAGCCACATAAGGCTGGGGGGGGGGGGGGGGGTGACGTGGACACAGAGTTCAGTTACTACTGAAACCCGCCTGGATGGGAATGTGAATGCACCGGAAATAACGTGACCAGTCATAGGTAGGGAACCCCGCAGACCAATGACACCGTGACCACTGACAACGTGACCACTGACAGCGTGACCACTGATAGCGTGACAAATACATTCCTGGGTATTGATGGACACTCATAGAAGCAGATGAAAGAAGTTGAAATTCGACAGAACACAAGACAACATACATACAAGTACAAGTTTTGAGCTATAGTGTGCACACCAGCGTTCTCTCAGCTTTGCTCTGTTCTAGAAATGAGAAACAATACCCAACGAATGTCTTTCTTATAACCCGTGCTTCTCATATCTTTGATAATTTGCGTTATGGACAGAACAAATGTGCCCAGGTAGCACGACATCAAGATAACCACTGGGAACCAGCTGACGCACAAATCCATTCTTCGAAGTACATTTAACATGTCGACCTTGACCAACACAGATAACGGGAAAGGACAACTGCTGTTTCTTTGTGAACCGCCGGAAGACAGAGAACAAGAAGATAGCAGTTGTCTGTAGAATCTGCCAGTACAGGTATATAAGCGTAATCAGCTGCGATAGTCGGCTGTTTTTGTACTGACACGATGTTTCTCATCCAAAGTGTTCTTCTCATTGTTCTTGGCATTGCCTGTAAGTTTGTTTGTTGTTGATTCTTGTCCAGGAGTGTTATTTATTCTCCACATATATATTAACATTTATTTTAATATATTGTGTTCGTTGATTGATTGGTTAAATGAATAGTTTATTGATTGGGTACTTAACTGATTTCTTGGTTTGATTGACTGATTTAGGAACCGACATCACAGCATTCGGGGCATTCCCATAAGCTCTCCGTCCCCATCCTCGGAAGCCAGCGAAGAGTTCCAACCCCAATAGTACCAGATTTCTTGGTAAACTGACCAATTACATCAACAACTCAATCAACAAAGAAATCCATCAGCAAAGATATCCATCAATTAATCAAGCAAGCAACCAATAGATTATTTATCCAAGCAATTAACCAACCACCCAATCATTCAGCCCACCACCCACTCATTCAACGAACCAGATAATCAACAAACTAAACCGAACCAACCAAACAACCATTCAACCAACCATCCAATGAATCAATCAACTAAAAAATAAGTCAACCAAACAGTCAATTAATCATTCAACAAATCATTCAGCCAGCCATTCAGCCAACTGATAAATCAATCCACCAAATAAACCCAACTAATCCATAAATCAATCAATCACTCATTTTGTCAACCAACCAACCAACCAACCAACCGATGAATCAATCAACCACCCAAGCAACAAACCAATGATTAGCCAGCCATTGAACCCAACAATCAACCAACCATTTAACCACCAACCAAGTAATAAACCAACCATCCAATCGACCAGCCAACCAACCACTAAATCAACCAACCAACCACACATATACTCGTCATGTTGCAGATTCGACCCATGGCGTCGACTTCCACGACCCGCACTGTGACGGCAAGCAGGTGATAGTTCACTTGTTTGAGTGGAAGTGGACCGACATCGCTAGCGAGTGCGAGCGATATCTAGGGCCTAAAGGATTCTGTGCAGTACAGGTACTTGTTCTTTGTCTCCATTTCAACAATATTATACTTGTGTGTATTGTGTATCCTTTCTCCATTCTCTTGTCTCCTTATCTCTTGTATCCTCATCTTCTTGTATCCTCGTCTTTTCCTCTTGTATCCTTGTATCCTTATCTTTTTGTGTTCTTGTCTCTTCATCTGTTTGTTTTCTTACCTCTTCACCTGTTTGTGTTCTTGTCTTTCATCTTCTTGTATTCGTGTATCTTATCGTCTTATTTCCTCATCTCCTCACCTTCTCATCTCCCCACCTCCTTATCTCCTTACCTCCTGATCGCATCATATTCTCACCTTCTTATCTCCTCATTCCTGTATC